>JACATO010002437.1:0-222029 GCA_018389105.1 Nautilus pompilius
GTGATGATGATGCTGTGCTGCTGCTGCTGCTGGCGATGTAGCCCTTCTGGTAGACGGCGACGAGCGCGAGTGCGGCGCTGTGGGAGGGGCGGGGCAGTAGGGGCAGGCCCAAGCCGATCACCGCGCAGACGTTCCGGTCCTGGAAGGTGTCGTAGAGGCTCCGGAAGGCGGCCGCCGACGGGTCACAGACGTCCTTCCAGGTAAAATCCACGCCCGCCGCCCGCGGCAGGAGACGGCCCGCGCCCGCCGAAGCCAGGATCTCGTCGCGCGCGTCGTCCCGGCTCCGGTTGGGCTCCATCTGCTCGCACAAGATGTCCGAGAACACGGCCACGGTCAGGTTGACCGGCCTGCAGGTGGAGACGAAGAGACATTGCAGGAAAATCCCAGCGAGCGCTTTGTCCGGGACCGCTGACCGTACTGGAAGGAGCTGCGTCAATGTTCCGATCATCTCATATTCTGTTCTCTGTGGGATTCTTGCCTCGCGCCCAGCGCCAACATTTGCCCGAAACCGGCAGCTTCTGATTAATTTCTTCCGTTGCTCTTTCCCTCTTTCTCGCTCACGCGCCCGGCTTCTCTTTGGCGCACGGAGCCGAGAGCCGCCAGTTCTGACAACACGCGAGCCACGAGACTCCGTCCATCTCTGTTTATTTGTCAATTTCTTCTGAAATCGATCGGGGGCCGTTCTATATCTGCATTGAACACCACACGCTGTATCTCACTCAGCGCACAATCGACCTCATGCAACCAATGGAATTCGATTTATTGATGCGCGTTTGATCACGTGTTATCGATTGAACATTTAAAATTTAATATTCCTTTATGTCGAGCTGGCCACTGCTTTTGAAATTGTGTGTGTGTGTGTGTGTGTGTGTGTGTGTGGTGTGTGTGTGTGTGTGTGTGGTTGTGTGATTGTGTGTCCTTCCGTGGCGAAATTCTTAGAATAGAACTCGAGGAGAACCGATTATTGATTATTCTCGGATATTAACTGAACAAACTAAAACTACAGAAATTGTTAGTGTTGACTGGAACCAGTGATCAAACGGTCGCAATCTCAGCTAAAAAAGGCAGATTTATGTTGACTTTTTTTTTTTTTTTACGGTTACCCTCCACCCTCCTCCGCTTTCCCCTGATTGATCAGGTCGGGAAATCGATCAAACAGATGAAAATGAGAGATGGAGAGAGAGAGATGGAGAGAGAGAGAGAGAGAGAGAGAGAGATATGGAGAGAGAGATGGATGGAGAGATGGAGAGAGAGAGAGAGAGAGATGGATGGAGAGATGGAGAGAGAGAGAGGAGAGAGAGAGAGAGAGAGAGAGAGAGAGAGAGAGAGAGAGAGAGAGAGAGAGATGGAGAGATGGAGACAGAGAGAGAGAGAGAGAGAGAGAGAGAGAGAGAGAGAGAGAGAGACGAGAGAGAGAGAGATGATGGAGAGATGGAGACAGAGAGAGAGAGAGAGAAAAGAAAACTGACCCTGAGCTACTGAGCTATCTGGGAAAAACTTTCCAGTAAATGGTGAAGACGTTAAAGCAAAATTAATTAATTCATTTCCGTTTTAGGCATCCTACGCGTGAAAAGAGGGCACGTGTGAATACAAAAGTCGGATAAATATCTAAAACTCGTGTTGGGAAGGGGCTATGCATATTTAAAAAAGGAGTCTCGTTGGGTAGATGAAGATAAATGGGTTCGAACGAATTACAATCTCGAGACACCCCCAGACGCGATTTAAAGACCCAGCTAGTTAAAGTAGCTAGAAAATGTCTTTAAGACTTGTTTTTCAGGTGTAGATGGTTTCGCCGCCCAGGAAATCGACCTACAGGTATCACGTGACGATATTTACACCTGGCGTCTGTAACATCCTCACGCGTGACGTTTGCCTCTGATCTCCAGAAATGATAAAAAAAATAAAGATGAGCCACGAGGTTTGCAAGAACAATTACAGCTGTAGAACGACTTGCAAATGTCCGTATCTACCAACAATTATTTTGAAAAGTGGTATATTTTAAACGTCTTATCGGATTTAGGGTGGCTATATTCAGCAGCATAACTCGATAAGATTGATGTCTCATTCTGAAGCTGTCGCGTAGCGAGAACTGGTCGCAGACATCAAGGTTCGTCCGATTTCTTTCATGGCTTCGGTGAAAACCGACACTAAATAGTATAGTATGCCGCTTGGTTTCCATCTAGGAGCCCGATCAGGTAAGAACAAAGGGTATTTGTGGATTTATGCGAGGAATGAAGGGTCACCAAGGTTCGACTGTCGCCTACTTTTGGTCACACTGATAAATATTCTTCCGCATCGACAAGGAGTAAGGGTGTGTGTGTGTGTGCTGAGGTACTGGCGTGTCCGGAACAAAATGGCTCCCCGTCTGTCGCTTCTTTCCCGGAAATAAAAACTCTCGATTAATTATTTTTCAAAATTGTCAATTTTGTTCTCTCGGTATTTTATTGTGCTGTAATGGTAAATGGGCTTCATAAGTCACGCTAATCTCTTATTGGGAAACGTAGTGAGCCTCAGACGAAAGAATGTATTCATGCAGGTTAATAAGTCCGTTATCGGCTACCGGTGATACACCTCAGCAGCCGGGATGAGATCTCAATAAATCTGAAGTTATTACTTTCAATTTGCAATCTGGTGGCATCGGTAGGTCACCGGAACTTTTTTTTTTTTTTTTTTTAGAATCTCGCTGTCGCCTTTTTTTTCCTTTGCGATTCGCAGTATTCTTACTCCTCCATCTGCAAACGAAGATGGAAAGACGTTTTTTGATACCTTTGATAATTAATGTTCTGCTTTCCTTTATTTTAAAAAAAAAAAAAAACAGAAATATTTCCCTCGCTTCATCTTCTTCGATCGTTTTCTCGCAGAATCCTTTTCTTATCCCCCCCCTGAAAACT
The DNA here is from genome assembly GCA_018389105.1 of Nautilus pompilius. Lineage (NCBI taxonomy): Eukaryota > Metazoa > Mollusca > Cephalopoda > Nautilida > Nautilidae > Nautilus > Nautilus pompilius. The sequence goes on from JACATO010002437.1 coordinate 2,892, forward strand.
AAATAACTTCTCGATTAATTTTTATAAGTATTCCAGGCCGAAAGATCATTTTAAATGTCAGCAACCAAAAATAAAATCTTTTTTAACTTTCAAACTAATTTTCTCTCGTTTTATTAATTAAAAAAAAAAAATCAATCTAGAAAACAATAAGAAGAGAACAGAGAGAGAGAGAGAGAGAGAGAGAGAGAGAGAGAGAGAGAGAGAGAGAGAGGAGAGATGGAGAGAGATGACGTCAGTAAAAGAGAGATATTACATCAATACAATGAGAGAGAGAGAGAGAGAGAGAGAGAGAGAGAGAGAGAGGAGAGAGAGAGAGAGGATGCGAGAGAGAGGAGAGACAGGAGAGAGAGAGAGATGAGAGAGAGAGAGAGAGGGAGAGAGAGCGAGAGAGAGAGATGGAGATGATGAGAGAGAGAGTGATGACGTCAATACAGAGAGATGCCGTCAGTACAAAGCGAGATATTACATCAATACAATGAGAGAGAGAGAGAGAGAGAGAGAGAGAGAGAGAGAGAGAGAGAGAGAGAGAGAGAGAGAGATGGAGAGAGAGAGAGAGAGAGAGAGAGAGAGATGGAGAGAGATGACGTCAGTACAAAGCGAGATATTACATCCATACAATGAGAGAGAGAGATGGAGATGGAGAGAGATGACGTCAGTACAAAGCGAGATATTACATCATACAAGAGAGAGAGAGAGAGAGAGAGAGAGAGAGAGAGAGAGAAGCCCTACTGTATCCACGAATTCTAAGCAGGATTGAGAGTTTAGGGTAAGTGCATCGTAGAGATTTATCTTTTTGCGAGAGACAATCCCAAGTCAAATGTCTTTTGTTTAAAATGTTGATTACGGTTTCTTTTTCTCCCTAACGTTTTGATGATATTTTGGAAAAGATCAATTACGCTGCGGTTTTAAACGTTTATTTAAAAAATTTTTTTTTTTTAAAAAAACCAGCAGAACAGAATTCTAGCAGTTCTGCTGAGTATTAAACCAGTTTATACTGCGAATTCGAATAGTGTTTCCCATAAGAACCTCTGTGGCTATCAGCAGAGCGTCTAGAACCTAACAAATGGCGAATCCTTGGCGAGCTATCGTTTCTGACCTATGACTTATAACACGAAAACTATTCTTCGACTTTTCTTCCGCTCTATAAACTACGGGATTAGTGGAATCGGTTAAAAAATCGATTTGATTTTATCGGCTCTCCTCGATTCCCCTCCTCGATCTGACCTATTTCCATTGTCAGACACCCCAAGAAAACAAACAAGAACGGATGGCGGAAGTAGAGGGCGTGCGAGAATCTGCTCAGAAATAATTACCTTAAGCGATTCAGTCTAAATTCTGGCAGAAGGTTCGTTAACGGAGAAATCGTGAGATGACTTCTGTTTCTTGGTTACAGAAGACTCGTGTTCTGTCGATACTTCGTTTACACACCAGCCTTGTGTTTATTGAGATTTTAGGAGTTTGCAAATATCCCACATCATTAATTTCTGACCTTAGCTTTTCATTAGCATTGTGTTGTAGACGTCTGTTTTATTTATATTAGCTTGGAATTCAGTAACCCTGATTATTGCCTGGCGGCAGTAAAAGATACTCCACCTTATTCATCAATGTTGGTCTGATTCACTTCCCGGAAGGCGAGTGAGAGACGGAGGGGTGATAACTCACACAGGCCTGTAAATAAATCATTATTTCACTGATGCGAATCGTAACAATGGGAGACCTTAGCAGCTTTCATGAGCCGCACGAATCGGATATCCAACACCGCACAAGATCATTTCAACTTCCAAAACCGAGGCTTCAGCGAATGGACTCGCCATTGCTTTATCGGAGCTAACTGCTTTTGGAAATAGGTTGAACGAGTGATGTGCATACATTTATGTAGATTTCGCATCAATAATTCCGAAAATGAATTGTTAGGGTGGATCAAGATGGACTTCTAAAACCATAATAAAAATGCCATCTTGAAATTTTTAGGGAGTTTTTTTGGCCTATGGGAAATCGCCTTGGATCATCTGGTAGGAGGAAGTGCCTTGTTGGTAACCCGTTCAGAAGAACTTCGAGGGATGGATGTCTGCTTCTGTATCGATAGTATTGACTGGTGTTGTTTTCAAAACACCAGGGTAAGGTGGAGAAACTGTGTTTCCGGATATCTCGGAATCACGACAGATACGGTGCGCTATTTTGATTTGCAAAGTCAGTTTTTTTTTGTTTTGTTTTTTAGTGAGGAAGAGTCAACTATGCAATGATGGCGAGATGCGATGAATTTGAGCAGGTCTGTCGGCTTGAGCGACCAACTAGGAGCCGCGTGTTTCGGGTATCAGCTATCAGACCCAAGACAACCGAAGTATTTGTTTCTTTCGATGTCGACTCCGATATTTATCTCGCCCCCCCGCCAATTTATAGTGACGTTCAGTATGCTCGATAATTTTATCCATCAGCAACATCAACACATTGGAATCCACGGTTATTCTGTGGTGGATTCCAAGACGGGTAGGGTAGATTAACTCTCGAGCCTGTCTCTCCCTAAACGACTCTAGTAGTCGGCGATCTCATCAGGAAAATATTAAAACAGTGGTTTACAGCTGGGAACGATTTAGAAAGAGAAGCCACTATTTTATGTTAAATACAGGAACAACTTAAATACGCGACATGTTGGCTGTTTAGAATAAAGAGAGGAAGTACTGATATAAAAAAGGACATTGAAATTAAATTTACTTTTTTTCGATTACTTCCTTGTTCAAAGTTACTAGGTCACAGTCGAAAAAATTGTGTAAAGAAGTTTAGAAGCTACAAATGTGTAAAGAACAAAGTTGGGGATGCAGGATAACTCCGTGAAAACAACAACGTATCAGATAAAGAACAGTGAGAAGATGAGATCTACCTAGTAAACAGACCTACATAAAGATGAGAAGTCTTAGTAACCAGATCTGTGTAAAAATGAGATCTGACTTAGTAACCAGACCTGTGTACAGAAGAGATTTTCCAGTTTACCAGAGCTGCGTAAAGATGGGTGAGATCTGTCTTAGTAACCAGAATAGTGTAAAGATGGCTGAGATCTGTCTTAGTAACCAGAATTGTGTAAAGATGGCTGAGATCTGTCTTAGTAACCAGAATTGTGTAAAGATGGCTGAGATCTGTCTTACTAACCAGAATTGTGTAAAGATGGCTGAGATCTGTCTTACTAACCAGAATTGTGTAAAGATGGCTGAGATCTGTCTTAGTAACCAGAATAGTGTAAAGATGGGTGAGATCTGTCTTAGTAACCAGAATAGTGTAAAGATGGCTGAGATCTGTCTTAGTAACCAGAATTGTGTAAAGATGGCTGAGATCTGTCTTAGTAACCAGAATAGTGTAAAGATGGCTGAGATCTGTCTTAGTAACCAGAATTGTGTAAAGATGGCTGAGATCTGTCTTAGTAACCAGAATAGTGTAAAGATGGGTGAGATCTGTCTTAGTAACCAGAATAGTGTAAAGATGGCTGAGATCTGTCTTAGTAACCAGAATAGTGTAAAGATGGGTGAGATCTGTCTTAGTAACCAGAATTGTTTAAAGATGGCTGAGATCTGTCTTAGTAACCAGAATAGTGTAAAGATGGGTGAGATCTGTCTTAGTAACCAGAATTGTGTAAAGATGGCTGAGATCTGTCTTAGTAACCAGAATAGTGTAAAGATGGGTGAGATCTGTCTTAGTAACCAGAATAGTGTAAAGATGGCTGAGATCTGTCTTAGTAACCAGAATTGTGTAAAGATGGCTGAGATCTGTCTTACTAACCAGAATTGTGTAAAGATGGCTGAGATCTGTCTTAGTAACCAGAATAGTGTAAAGATGGCTGAGATCTGTCTTACTAACCAGAATAGTGTAAAGATGGGTGAGATCTGTCTTAGTAACCAGAATTGTGTAAAGATGGCTGAGATCTGTCTTACTAACCAGAATTGTGTAAAGCTGGCTGAGATCTGTCTTAGTAACCAGAATTGTGTAAAGATGGCTGAGATCTGTCTTACTAACCAGAATTGTGTAAAGATGGCTGAGATCTGTCTTACTAACCAGAATTGTGTAAAGATGGCTGAGATCTGTCTTACTAACCAGAATTGTGTAAAGATGGCTGAGATCTGTCTTAGTAACCAGAATAGTGTAAAGATGGGTGAGATCTGTCTTAGTAACCAGAATAGTGTAAAGATGGCTGAGATCTGTCTTAGTAACCAGAATTGTGTAAAGATGGGTGAGATCTGTCTTAGTAACCAGAATAGTGTAAAGATGGCTGAGATCTGTCTTAGTAACCAGAATTGTGTAAAGATGGCTGAGATCTGTCTTAGTAACCAGAATAGTGTAAAGATGGGTGAGATCTGTCTTAGTAACCAGAATAGTGTAAAGATGGCTGAGATCTGTCTTAGTAACCAGAATTGTGTAAAGATGGCTGAGATCTGTCTTACTAACCAGAATTGTGTAAAGATGGCTGAGATCTGTCTTAGTAACCAGAATAGTGTAAAGATGGGTGAGATCTGTCTTAGTAACCAGAATAGTGTAAAGATGGCTGAGATCTGTCTTAGTAACCAGAATTGTGTAAAGATGGCTGAGATCTGTCTTACTAACCAGAATTGTGTAAAGATGGCTGAGATCTGTCTTAGTAACCAGAATTGTGTAAAGATGGCTGAGATCTGTCTTAGTAACCAGAATTGTGTAAAGATGGCTGAGATCTGTCTTACTAACCAGAATTGTGTAAAGATGGCTGAGATCTGTCTTAGTAACCAGAATAGTGTAAAGATGGGTGAGATCTGTCTTAGTAACCAGAATAGTGTAAAGATGGCTGAGATCTGTCTTACTAACCAGAATTGTGTAAAGATGGCTGAGATCTGTCTTAGTAACCAGAATTGTGTAAAGATGGCTGAGATCTGTCTTACTAACCAGAATTGTGTAAAGATGGCTGAGATCTGTCTTACTAACCAGAATTGTGTAAAGATGGCTGAGATCTGTCTTAGTAACCAGAATAGTGTAAAGATGGGTGAGATCTGTCTTAGTAACCAGAATAGTGTAAAGATGGCTGAGATCTGTCTTAGTAACCAGAATTGTGTAAAGATGGGTGAGATCTGTCTTAGTAACCAGAATAGTGTAAAGATGGCTGAGATCTGTCTTAGTAACCAGAATAGTGTAAAGATGGCTGAGATCTGTCTTAGTAACCAGAATTGTGTAAAGATGGCTGAGATCTGTCTTAGTAACCAGAATAGTGTAAAGATGGGTGAGATCTGTCTTAGTAACCAGAATAGTGTAAAGATGGCTGAGATCTGTCTTAGTAACCAGAATTGTGTAAAGATGGCTGAGATCTGTCTTACTAACCAGAATTGTGTAAAGATGGCTGAGATCTGTCTTAGTAACCAGAATTGTGTAAAGATGGCTGAGATCTGTCTTACTAACCAGAATTGTGTAAAGATGGCTGAGATCTGTCTTAGTAACCAGAATAGTGTAAAGATGGCTGAGATCTGTCTTAGTAACCAGAATTGTGTAAAGATGGCTGAGATCTGTCTTAGTAACCAGAATAGTGTAAAGATGGCTGAGATCTGTCTTAGTAACCAGAATAGTGTAAAGATGGCTGAGATCTGTCTTAGTAACCAGAATTGTGTAAAGATGGCTGAGATCTGTCTTAGTAACCAGAATAGTGTAAAGATGGGTGAGATCTGTCTTAGTAACCAGAATAGTGTAAAGATGGCTGAGATCTGTCTTAGTAACCAGAATTGTGTAAAGATGGCTGAGATCTGTCTTACTAACCAGAATTGTGTAAAGATGGCTGAGATCTGTCTTAGTAACCAGAATTGTGTAAAGATGGCTGAGATCTGTCTTACTAACCAGAATTGTGTAAAGATGGCTGAGATCTGTCTTAGTAACCAGAATAGTGTAAAGATGGGTGAGATCTGTCTTAGTAACCAGAATAGTGTAAAGATGGCTGAGATCTGTCTTAGTAACCAGAATTGTGTAAAGATGGCTGAGATCTGTCTTACTAACCAGAATTGTGTAAAGATGGCTGAGATCTGTCTTAGTAACCAGAATTGTGTAAAGATGGCTGAGATCTGTCTTAGTAACCAGAATTGTGTAAAGATGGTTGAGATCTGTCTTAGTAACCAGAATTGTGTAAAGATGGCTGAGATCTGTCTTAGTAACCAGAATTGTGTAAAGATGGCTGAGATCTGTCTTACTAACCAGAATTGTGTAAAGATGGCTGAGATCTGTCTTACTAACCAGAATTGTGTAAAGATGGCTGAGATCTGTCTTAGTAACCAGAATTGTGTAAAGATGGCTGAGATCTGTCTTAGTAACCAGAATTGTGTAAAGATGTCTGAGATCTGTCTTACTAACCAGAATTGTGTAAAGATGGCTGAGATCTGTCTTAGTAACCAGAATTGTGTAAAGATGGCTGAGATCTGTCTTAGTAACCAGAATTGTGTAAAGATGGCTGAGATCTGTCTTAGTAACCAGAATTGTGTAAAGATGGCTTAGATCTGTCTTAGTAACCAGAATTGTGTAAAGATGGCTGAGATCTGTCTTAGTAACCAGAATTGTGTAAAGATGGCTGAGATCTGTCTTAGTAACCAGAATTGTGTAAAGCTGGCTGAGATCTGTCTTACTAACCAGAATTGTGTAAAGATGGCTGAGATCTGTCTTACTAACCAGAAGTGTGTAAAGATGGCTGAGATCTGTCTTAGTAACCAGAATTGTGTAAAGATGGCTGAGATCTGTCTTAGTAACCAGAATTGTGTAAAGATGGTTGAGATCTGTCTTAGTAACCAGAAGTGTGTAAAGATGGCTGAGATCTGTCTTAGTAACCAGAATTGTGTAAAGATGTCTGAGATCTGTCTTAATAACCAGAATTGTGTAAAGATGGCTGAGATCTGTCTTAGTAACCAGAATTGTGTAAAGATGGCTGAGATCTGTCTTAGTAACCAGAATTGTGTAAAGATGGCTGAGATCTGTCTTAGTAACCAGACCCGTGTAAAGATGAGATTAGTCATTTTAAATCGGTCTACTTTTTGCTATAACTCTAACCATGGATCCCGCACAGTGAACGAGAATAGGTGGAAGCTTCCTCTCACAGAGAACACAAATCCCCAAAATGAACCTTTTTAACTTCAAAGCTCCGAAAGTCAGTTTGTCGGTGCAATGTGGCCCCCTAAGATAACTGCTCTCGGATCAAAATCTCAGGAAGTATCAGTCAGCGTAAAGGACAGCGCACACACGCACACACACGCACGCACACACACACACACACACACGTGCGCGCGCACAAACTGGTCAAATAGAAACTGACTCATAGTGACACCGTTCCAGTGCATTGATCTAAATTACCCTTAAATAGGAAAACAAGATTCAGAAGTGACGGAATATAATGAAAGTCTTAGAACCCTTGCCGGTAGATCGGGTAGCTAAACAATAAAATCATGATAAGGTTTCTGAGGGCAAACATCAATAGCAAAATCGAATGGAACAGAGCCAAATAACGATGTTACTCAAAGTCTATCATAGAGATCCTTTCATTTCGAAACTTTTAACTTTTAACTTTCTGAAGGAAATCAAAACTTGTCCTTTAATACACATTGATTAAACGAGATTGGCTGGGGAGTCAAACAGAAAGAAACCAATTTATAATTGTAATTGCGTATGGATGACATAATTGATCGAACGGTGCATCCATTCTGATAATTTTAGACAATATATTGATTTATTTTAAATCTTTGTGAGTTCATTTTTATTTATGCATCTTTGGTTATTTAAATCAGCCGATGGGATGTGTGTGTGTGTGTGTGTGTGCTATAGAATTTTGCTTTCATTTCATGAATTTCCGGGTTTGTTCAAGGTATCACCGGCATGTTTAGTCTGTTGTTGTTGTTTTTTTAAAATTTCAAATTAAATTCAATCATGTTCCGTTCGATGTTACCAAACCGTAATTGTATTAACTCAACTAGAAATTTTTTTGATTTCCTAAAAAGTGAAGATAGCGTAGGGGACATCCGGCAGACTTCTTAGGGTTCGATACCCCCCCCCGTTTTTTTTTTACTTGTATCACAACTTTGTTTAGTTTTATTTCTTTCAAAACTCAGCACAAGGAACCGACGCAACTCTCCGTTCAACCCCCTTCTTTTATTTCCCACTCCTTTTTCGAAGAAAGCATCTTAAAGCGTTTTCTTCTATCGTTTTGTGTTTTGTTTTTTTTTATATCTTTAGCTCTTTAGGATTTTAAAATCTCGGAGTAACTTCCGTTTTGATGCAGATGCCGACAAATGGCGACTTCGGCACCGCAATGAGGCTACTAAATTCAAAAAAAAAAAAGAAAAAAGAACTCGTTATCACGAACACCGGGCAGACGCTCACAATAGCGACATCTAACGGATGACGTCCTTTGACCGATGAACCCCAGCGCATTACCTACCAAATGCTGAATCCGTTCTGGATCCAACCGTTTACATATTTGTTGAGATAATGACGCGAGAGATCCTCGATTTCTTTTCTCTTTTTTCTCCAGAATTTGATTGCGCGCTGATAAACTTTTAGCTTTTTACCAAGAATTAACCATCAGATTGTTGTTTTCTCTCTCTCTCTCTATCTCTCTCTCTCTCTCCTCTCTCTCTCTCTCTCTCTCTCTCTCTCTTCTCTCTCTCTCTCTCTCTCCATCTCTCTCTCTCTCTCTCTCTCTCTCTCTCTCCCAAAAGAACATTTCCGTGATTCGATTGCGCAAAAGAAAATTAATAATAAAAAATTCCGCTGTTATCTCTGTCCATAAACAAAAAGGCTGTTCGCCGCTCGAGTATTGGTCGACACGAGGTATTAGTGTACATATCAGCGTGATGAATAGATTTATTCTGAGGGAAGACGGCGAAGTTTCGCGCTTCCGGCTGCTGGCAACGACTCTTCTCGTGGGAAAGAATGGGAGTGAGTTAGGGTCCTTCATTATGACGCCTAACGTACAACGAGCGATTTAGACGAGACGAGATCTGCTGACGGCTTTTAAGCCGAAACGTAGAAAAAGAAATGCTTCACGTTATCTATTTATCTGTTATATATATATTTCTAAAAATACGGGTTCATTTACTCTGATTTACTTAGCTGCCGGCCATTGCAGAGAATGTCCATTTAGTCGGTTTAGCTTAGAGGACAATGGATCGGAGAAGTAGAGTGGAGTAGTGGATTACAAGGAAACCACCGCCCCTTTAATTTATGGAGAGTGGCAGACCGCGACGTGATGGAAGAGTCAGACTGATGTATGACAGGAACGAAACCAACCAGAAAGTATTAACTCCTCTGTCAAGCGACCTAACAAAGCCTTCGCGAATGTCACGCGGATAGGAAAATCAAGGACGCTTTGGACTGGATATGGCTATTTATTGGGTTCACTAGAACATCCCCCGAAAACACGAATCTTACTGGCAGACCCTGGAGGGGGGGAGTACAAAGAGGAGATAAGTTCGGCTCAGACGTATGTTTGGTTTGTCTCTGGGTCCGTTCGTGAAACCGCCAGGCTTTCATCGACAACGTTCGTTCGACTCTCTCTCTCTGCTCTGACGTCATATCCCTCTGTTCTGACGTCATATCTCTCTCTGTTCTGACGTCATATCTCTCTCTGCTCTGACGTCATATCTCTCTCTGTTCTGACGTCATATCCCTCTCTGTTCTGAGGTCATATCACTCTCTCTGTTCTGACGTCATATCCTTCTTTCTCTGTTCTGACGTCATATCTCTCTGTGTTCTGACGTCATATCCCTCTCTCTGTTCTGACGTCATATCCCTCTCTCTCTCTGTGGCAGTCACGCTTACACAAATACACTACTGTGCACAAATCAGAGACCACCATTTGAACGGGGTCCGTCTCCTGGAGGCAGACCGGTGGTTCCCTTCTCGAAAGAACGCCTTAACTAACGTTCTCGGAGACTTTTACTTGGTTGGCCAGCAGGATTTCACCCGATTTCGCGATGTAAATTCTTTTTTTCTTTTTTTTCAGAAGTTTCCACTTCAAAGCGATCGCCGGGTTATCCGTCGTTAGAAACCTTCCGCGGATTAGCATCATCGGCAGCGCGAACAAGGCGGGGGGGTCCCAGACGGTGGTCACCCGACGAATCAGGTCAAACTGCGGTGAGAACTTTAACCCTCCGAAGACCGAGAAGGGTTCTCAAGTTTGCATCCACCAGCTCTCGTCTTCTCCCTCTTGGCAGCAGCATTGGAGACTGACCTCTGTCGTTCGGGCCAATCGTAGAATCCCGAATCCGCCCCACCCAACTCAATGCGAAGCCAATCGGCGGACCCTCACATTCACTCGCCCCCTTTATGTTCGCCGCCGCCGCCCCACCCTGCCATATTTTCTCCGAACCATCTGATAACGAAGACTTCCCGACTAAATCGCTCGCCTTTGTTTTTGAGCGCTAGTGTACTTATTCGAGCTGGGTTCACCCCGTCACAAAACGGATATCTCGAGGTGCGGGTGAGTAGCTGAGATCGGCGAGTGTATCGAGGAAGTAATTGCATCTCACCGGCAGAGACACAAGAAAGGGAAGTCCTCTTCCGGGCACAGTCGGTCTATTTGTGGGTACACTTTTCGTCTAAATTGAATTTCTACCCAACTTCCAGAGATCTGTTTCGTTTGACGGCCGCTGTAGGCAAACTAGAAATACGTTAGACAACAGCGCGTGTGTGTGTGTGTGTGAGTGAGTGCCTGATATTTGGCCAGTTAGAGAAGAGAACCCAGAAATCCAGAATACGATTAAAATCTACAAATCCAGCTTATTACCTCCCCACTTTCTTTTCTTCCTGCTTTTCTTTCCTTATTATTTCTCTTCAGGTCGATCATATCTGTCATGTTTCTCCTTTTCCTTTCCCTGCCGCCTACCTTCGCTCTTTCCGACGTGTAGCAAATATCTAAGAGAAGCGAACGTTCGTCGGTAGTCGATAATTCTCCTATATGACTCACGCCCCGTCGAACCGCCAGGGCCGCACCGTAGGAACACGAGATTAAAGTTTTCACTTTGCCGAGCACATATGATTCAACACAGGAACCACGCAAACAGAGTAGCAGAATCCATTCAGAAGACCCGTCTAATGTCCTTCCGGTATCTGTGACGTCAGAATTTGTTCGACTGACTTCAAAAGAGGTCTGAAGAAAGAAATTATGCAAAAACCGAATTATTATTATTATTATTATTATTATTATTATATATTATTATTATTATTATTATTATTATTATTATTTTATTATTTATTATTTTTTTTTTTTTTTTTTTTTTTTTTTTTTTTTTTTTTGTAAAAAAAAAGAAAATGTACAAAATAAACAATTAATCAGTCTCCCTGTGAGGAAGGCGCTGATTAGCGCATTCTCTCTTTAAAGGAAATTGGCTTGGCAACGGAAACGAAAACGAGTCTCGGCAAGCAAACGAATCCATCCGACTGTATGTATTCAAGAAGAAGAAAGAGATAGAGGGGGTGAGAGAGAGAGAGAGAAGGCGTCTCATAGGTTTTATTATTTTTTGAAAACTAGGAGGAAAAATTTCCTGATTGTCAACCTTAGGACACCTGTTAAAGGTAATTCTGCATATATTTCTTTTATAGCCGGAACAACTTTAACTCAACTAGCTCCCACCCCACCCCTCTCTCCCTCTCCTCTCCATCTCTCTCTCTCTCTCTCCATCTCTCTCATCTCCATCTCCATCTCTCACCATCTCTCCATCTCCACCTACACACAAAAAACTACTTCTACTGGCGGTTTTCATACTTAAACTGTTATTCATTAGTAAAAAATATGCTTACATTACTAAAAAATAATCTGACTGGTCATCGAAAGCGTTAGAACTTATACAGAATGAGGTTTTTATCTGAAATTTAATTCTCTACGTTATATTTTTTTTTTTAAAATTTGATAGTAGCTTGATACTTATTATGCTTCTCTGGCCGTAATTAGTGAAAACGTTACAGAATTGGTAACTGGTTATCGTGATAAAAGGAAGCATAGGAAAATCATAGGAAAAAGCTTTGGAGAAAGTTAAGAAAGGCATGAAAGTATTTAATATCCCTCATCGTCTTTACGCTGTGATTGAGATCGTATCAATTATTAATAAATAAATTAATGAAAACCATTATAAATGGATTTTTCATACTATTCCGACAGCCATTCTTTAGTTAAAAATCTGTATTATATGGATGCTTGGTGTTACTGATGAAATGACATCAAATTATTTGCGATAATTTATGTGGTCTCTTATTTGTGTACGGTAGTGTAGGTCCGGATTTCGATTTCCTGTCGCCATCGCCAAAGACAGTTCTTGCAGAGAATAGTTTTTTTTTTTAATGTAAATCTGATGACAGCCACAGGGGGGGATTTGAAGTTGTGTAATATATCAGTTAGCGAGAAAAACCACGTAGTGTTTGCTAAAAGATTCCCTTTAGTTTCAACGACTTCATTCGCCCGGTTTTGTTTGAATTTTAATTAAACGTCGTCAGTTTTCTTTTGGTTTGGTTTGCTTAACGTTTATGTGACAGCTTTAAGAAAAGAGAATATCAACAACAACAACAACAACAAAACAGGAGGATCAGGTCGACTTAGTAAAGTTGCATTTTACGCAAACGAGGCTTAGTTCCAAATAAACGGGACTTGGACATCAAATTAGGGGTTTGTTTGTGTTTTTTTAATAAATTTAAAGCGATCGTGTCCGTCCACCCGGCCGTGGATGCCGAATATTGGATGCCCCAGTATTTTTACGCCTAAGGAAGAAATCGATTACAGAAAAACTGAAGAAAAAAAAAGTCTTTGTTGGTAACTGAGAATTAATTCCCACCGCCAACCGGTCTCTTTCCTTCCTTCCCCCTCACTTTGAAGTCGACCGACTCGGCTAGAGCCGCCATTCTACAGTTTTTCATATCTTACATCCGTCCATCCACTTGTTTCAAAAGTCCTCTCTCCTTGCTAGAAACAATCGCAGCTGAAACGGTGATGGTAGATTTACTGAATGAAACTCGGGACGAGCTTCAAACTCGCCTTCGCACGCTTCTAGACTGAAAGTGAGAGTGACTTGAAAGAGAGTGAGTGTTGACAGCAGTCGTAGGTCCGGCCTGCAGGCATATAGTGGAAAAGAGAAGCTGAAATGAATACAAAAAAAAAAAATAAAAGTCAAGCAAGCAAAACAGAATACGACGAAGGCAAGACAATCAAATTAATTCACATGCATCTGTTGCAAAATTCTAATGATCAATAATTATGCGCCTGAATTGATTTAAATATATTTCTGTGCAAGAACTGTTGCCAGAAATCTATTAATGACTGACCCAGGTCACATGCTAAGTACGTAATGTTTTAGTTGATGATTGGTTAATATCGGGATTTGCAAAGAACATGGGGAGTGATTGGCTTGTATCTTCATCACGTGTTAAGGTTTAACTAATCACTGAGTTGCTCCTGGCGTGAATATATGGTGGACTATTAGGGTTGTAAGTAACGATTGGCCCATGTTGTTGCTAGGCAGCAAGTATCTCGCTCAGCTTCTGATTCAGACCACCCCGGGCCAGGTTCACTGATAACTACGATCATCTCTTGTGGTAACATCTGGGGTGTTTTAGACTTTTCTAACGCGAATTTCGTGTTTTCTGTAATCTATTCTTATACTCGTAATGTCATATTGCGCTAGTCTCTCGTCTCGGAAACAGCTATAAAATAGCAACTTATATATAACCGGAAGTTATATTTTAAAGTTTTACATTTCCAAACACAAGCAGATTAATTCAACAATTTTAAAGATTAGATCCGCACTGACGTCTGTCTACCGCAAACTCGAATCGCCCCAGTTAGCAGACCATCCGGAGTTCCGCAGACAGGTGGAGGCCGGTCAGCTAATCTCAGAAAACCTTTCCTCTCACCTACCAACCGTAGATGGGTGGATCGAATTGGCAATCAACGGAGACGGCGATACGCACTGGCTTCGTGTCAGCCAAAATAGCTTCCTGTCTCCTTATGGGATTGACCGCGTTTTGTGCTAACAAAGAAAGGTATCCACTCAGAGCTTCCTACCCCCTGACTTCAAATGGCTGAAGGCCCCTTCTTCACTCAAAAGGGTCGACGCATTTATACTGTATCGAGCGGTCTCGAACGTCGAACAAGGGAAGGAGGGTGGGGGAAGGGGAAAGAAAAACTTCCATATTAAACGAATTCGTCTGAGTTTGTTTTAAATCGATCGACGGATTTCTCTGGATGTCACAATTTTTTTTTTACGAACAAATACTTAAAACGACGGCAAAAATTATCCATTATTAGTGAGTCTCGCACACTGATTTATACAATCTGGTCGAATCTGCGCACAGCAGCCACGCTAAGTAATTAGAGCAGCTTCTCTCTTCACTTGTCTCTCCCCGTGACCCTGGCGTAACAAAGTCTTTGAGAAAACTGAGAAATCGATAGGATTCAACCGCAACTACTTTACCTATTTTTCGCAGAATTTAGACGTAATTTTAGACCTTCTGTGTGTGTGACAAAGACAGACACACATTCTCTCTCTCTCTCTCTCTCCATCTCTCTCTCTCTCCATCTCTCCATCTCTCTCTCTCTCTCCATCTCTCTCTCTCTCTCTCCATCATCATCTCTCTCTCTCTCTTCTCTCTCTCTCTCCTCTCTCTCTCTCTCTCTCTCTCTCTCTCTCTCTCTCTCTCTCTCTCCTCTCTCTCTCGCTCTCTCTCCATCATCATCTCTCTCCTCTCTCTCTCTCTCCTCATCATCTCTCTCTCTCTCTATCTCTCTCTCTCTCTCTCTCTCTCTCTCTCTCTCTCCATCATCATCTCTCTCTCTCTCTCTCTCTCTCCCCCTCCCTCCCTCCTCACTGATTAAAGCTGAAGATCAGTGTTTTTGTATCTGTTTTAATTACAGTTAATTCTTCAGGACGATCAAAGTCCAATCTCTTATTCCTCTCCAACACCGAGAGATTCTGAGAGCTTTATGCCTGCACCGATAAGTATAACTATAAGTAAAACGAACCAAGACAATAAGCTCAACCTAAAAAAAAATATTAATTAATTTTCTTTTTCCGGATATAAAAATTAAAAATCTCTTATTCTATTTTCCACTTATTCAGAAGTGGCGTTTGATGCATCTCTCTGTCTTTCTCCCCTTCTGCTAACTGTATATTTGCTATCCTTGTTTGTTTGCGTTTCTAAAATTGAATTTCCTCTCCGATATCAGCAGGTTTACTACTTAAAAGACTATAGAACCCGGTGTAGTTTCCCGGTATACAGTTAGGCTGCTGCTTGTGGAGGGAGGGGGGCAGATATAAACTGACAAATATCTAGCGAATTAATCCATAGAGAAAGTGTTTTTCTGTTTTTTTTTTTAAAAGAAATTGATCGAAGCAGGGCGAATCTCCGACCGATTTGTGGGCGGCGAATTATTGTGAAGACCGTGGACATCCCTCGACTGGTGGGGTCAGGTGCTCGTCCCTTGAGAGGACGGACCTAACTGTTGACGCAACTATGGCGCCACCGCATTGACAAGTCCATGGCGACTGGGAACGGCTCTGCCCCGTAGACTGGGTTATGGATTTGGCAGACTGCCTGCTTCTTTAAGCACTCTTAAAACTGCGAATGCTATATTCCTGAATCGTAATTTGATCACTTCGTGGAGTTCCTTCTGCTGGCAGAGCTCCGTTTCGCCCCGCCCCCTCTCCTCCCCATCTCCGCGATGGCTTTGAACGTGGGATTCCGCAATCAGAAAATTGCCAGTAAAAGTTTAAAAAGACCCTGAGTAAATCCGAGAGAACCCGGTGCGCTTTCCAAACCAAGATCTTTTTCAAAGAACTCGAAGATTCTGTTTACCGCGAACCGAACGAGACAAAGAGCTTTTCGAGGCTGTCTGATTCGGTACAAAAGAGATTAAGAGAGTCGAGGACGAAAGTGTTTACATAGATTAGAAACCGGGCATCTATACATTAGCAGAAGGAAATCTAGCGGGCAGAAGTAAAAGACGGCGAAAGATCATAACACAAGAGAAGGAAAGGATCAATAGAGATTTGCGAATTAAGCTGATAACGCGCAAGAAATAGACGTGAAGGTAAACTCGGAGCCATTTGCTGTCGCTGCTGAAGCCATATACACGTCGAAAACAGACTGAACAATAATCCGTTCAAATGTCGAGGTTACGAAGAACTCCAAGCAGTCTCTATTATTTTTATTTTTATTTTTAAATTACGGTCTTTCGGAGCAAAATCCAGAATTTCTAGAAACTTATACCGCAAACATACAGTGGTTGGATCTCGTTCGTCAGCGCCACCCGTTCCTCCAGTAGAGCCCGTTTTTACCCTTGGCTTAACTTCTCCGATCTCTGCCTGGTTCTCCCAGCTTATTTACGAAGACGGCCTACCAATCTCAGCGCGCATCAAGCACCTTGCCAGAAGAAAATTAAAGGGATTTTAAAGCCCTTACCTTTCTGATGGCTTATCACTACCGTATTTGGGGCGGTAGGGATGAAGCGATGCGTGTATCGGTGCTGACAGATTTTGAGCAAGTTTTTGCCTGTGACATCCACGAACTAAGAGAAGGAAATCCCAGACCGCTTCATCCCTGTTATCAGGAACTCTATGAGAGCATCTTTAAGGAGCATTTACGGACTCTTAATATGCAAGACAGTAGTCATATAAGTGCTGTTTTCAAGTTCCTTTTATGCAGTCAATAAAGGTGAGGTATAGTTCAAATTTCGTCCAGTGTTATTTGAGTTATTATTTGTGCATCGTATAACGAAATTTATGCTCAGGTACACATTCAGTTGTCCACTGTAAGACCCTAGAAGCGGGATCAATGTTGGACGGGTTTGATTGGATTTTTAAATTGTAGAAGCGAAATTATATTTGTAACGTATTGATCGGTGAATCCATAAGAGAAGGTTTTACTTTAGAACGTCTCTGATCACATGTTAATTATTCTACGTAGCGTAATTAACATTTGGAAGATGTCGGAGAGTGTCTCTCAATAATGCAATTTAGCTCTCACCATTTCCATTGTGAGGCTTGGCTGCAAAAACCGGAAAGCCTTTTTCAGCGCTTGAATTACTAACCTGGCTTATTCTTTTTGGATATTTTATATTTAAAACAAAATTTCTAATTATTAATTTTTAAATTACGAATCTAGCTTTAAAAAAAAAACACAACAAACAACCCTGGTATTGTTCTTCTACTTTAATTGGACTCAGAAGATATTTCCTTATAAAAGCAGCGAGCGATTTCCATCTGAACGTTTTAGTTTGACTAAGATAAGTGTTTTTCCGTCGCATCCTCCAAATCCACATCAGCAGCTTCGACGAGACGAACTCCGTAGATTCTTCCACACAAAATAACCGCTACTGTGAGAGACAAATTTCGAAGTCGTCATCAAAGTTGTAATAATATTATATCGCTTGTAGTAATAGGATATATGTAGAGCCACGGCTAAACGTTTAGCTCAGTTGACAAATTAATATCTGATTGGGAATAATACCTCTAATGGAGTCTCCCTGTCGCCATCGCTTATAAGGTCTGATCAGAGATCCCGCATTTGCGTGTTATATTTCAAACTGTCACATTTCACGGTGACGGTCAGTTTCCCCATTAACCACGGGGTGGGAGGGGAGGGAACCTACACAGCAACCTGCACCCAGACACGTTAACATAACGTTACTATGCAAAATCGATGGTGGGGGGAGGGGGAGGTAACCCGACCTTATTGGGTAAATTTGGAAAATTCTCAAGCAAAACTCAAGATCCTGGGCTGAACAACTTTCTAAACCTCAGCTCCGAAGGAAATGGAAGCAAAAACGTTAAAATAAATAAAAACCGTTTAATTCGATTTCTTTTCTTCTCCCTTTCTCGTTCTTCAACGTTGTCCCGTATTTTTCGGCTGGCAGCCCGGAGCCATTCGTGCCACGTACCAGAGCTGACTCGCTCAGAATCTCTAGGACACACGGCGCAGGGGCGCCTCGATAACGCGCCCTGTTACTTTTTAATGTTGTCCGTTAATACAGAATTTCTAAAAAAATCAAAAAGAAAAGAAATTACAAACTGAAAAATGCAAAAACAAGTTAGCGAACAAATGTTGTTTTTTTTATTATTATTATTATTACCTGGCTAAATTTTATAACATTCTAGTTTTAAATTAATGAAATAATGTACTAAAAATTCTTGTGGATAGTAAAGTTCTAAGATTCGTTGTTTTCTTCGAATTTCTTTTCCGAATTTGTTTCATATAGCTGATGAATATTCATGATGGCCAGATTATAATAATTGGTAAAACGGACGGAATCTCTCTCTCTTTGTACTGGCGTCATCACTCTGTACTGACGTCATCCCTCATCTCCTCATCTCTCCCTCTTTATACTGACGTCATCTCTCTTTATACTGATGGCATCTCTCTGTAGTGACGTCATCCCTCATCTCCTCATCTCTCCCTCTTTATACTGACGTCATCTCTCTTTATACTGATGGCATCTCTCTGTAGTGACGTCATCCCTCATCTCCTCATCTCTCCCTCTTTATACTGACGTCATCTCTCTTTATACTGATGGCATCTCTCTGTAGTGACGTCATCCCTCATCTCTCCCTCTTTGTACTGACGTCATCTCTCTGTAGTGACGTCATCTCTCTTTATACTGATGGCACCTCTCTGTAGTGACGTCATCCCTCATCTCTCCCTCTTTGTACTGACGTCATCTCCCTTTACACTGATGGCACCACTCTGTAGTGACGTCATCCCTCATCTCTCGCTCTTTGTACTGACGTCATCTCTCTGTACTGACGTCATCCCTCATCTCCTCATCTCTCCCTCTCTGTAGTGACGTCATCTCTCTGTACTGACGTCATCCCTCATCTCCTCATCTCTCCCTCTTTGTACTGACGTCATCTCTCTGTACTGACGTCATCCCTCATCTCCTCATCTCTCCCTCTCTGTAGTGACGTCATCCCTCATCTCTCCCTCTTTGTACTGACGTCATCTCTCTTTAGTGACGTCATCTCTCTGTACTGACGTCATCTATATCTCCTACTCTCACACACACACACACACACATAACCTCTCTCTGTAGGTGTGGTTCCTATCCAACAATAACTTTTAAAAAGTTCCCAAATGCAACGAAAAAGTTGACATGGAACTAAGCTCCAACAGAAGCTGGGTCTTTGACTTCCAAGGCTTTCGAGTTAACGGGAATCCCTCTGATGGCGCTACTAACTTTTATTTGATCACTTTAGGAAATAATGCAACCATTTGTTTATCGCTACTACAGAGGTCTAAAAACGAAGCCATCAACATTTTGGTTTGTTCTTTCTTTTCGGTTTGCGAGAATTGGCCGTCGGAAAGTCCATGAGCCCCTACACTGTGGCTAACTACGGTTTGCCGATGCTAATTTCAGCTATAATTAAACAGACACACACTGGGTTAGAACTGATTCTAAACTACCAATTCGTGCTCTATTCAGGGGAGTTAACATTAAATGACTAATGAAATTGGTGAAGTAAATAAGGAGAGGAAAAATCGACAGAACCAAATCACTTATTCTATATATTCTAGTCGATCACGAGGTTACCAATGTAAATCATCGATCCACTCTCTACCAAACTAATATTCTTTCTACGGATGTCTACACCAATAAAAAATTGGAACTATGTTTGCGTCTTTCTTTTGCCATTATTCTGTGATACCATAAAAAAATTGTCCACAGCGACCGTGTAGAAGCCAGGGTTTTTGATCTCGGTTACCTAACCGAAAGTGGTCATCTGAACTAACAGGCACCTGCCTTTTCTCAGTGATCTGCATGAAAGTAGATTTAACAAGGAAAGAGATTGGCCCGTGGATCTCTTCATCGCCAAATGTTCATGGTGCTTACTGTACTATCCCTGGCATCAGCCATATGACGTCGGAACGCATCCATTAAGAATTGGAAATGTCATTAACTAAGAACGATGTTAGGAAACGAAACTGATGGCCGACATTTAAACTCACTTCGAGAATCTCCGACTAAATCTTATAAATAATCGTAATTTGAGATAATGTCCATTTTTATTTTAAAATTCTAGAACACTTTAAGAATGCAAAACTTAGTTTCGTTGGCTGTTGTACAGTTAAGCTCTTGAAAACCGGGAGAAACAGAGTTTCAACATTACTGAGCATCCATGGCGCTACAGCGTCGATGAGTGAGATAACGTCACATGATACCGGGGTCTGGCGAGTCAGTATCTGATATGACTAACTCCACTGCTCTTGAATTGACATAGGCGTCGATTTAGGCTGCGGGGAAATCACTGCTGACATCATGCTGGCAAAGATGGCAATATGGCTCGTCTCAACATGCTCGCAGGATTTGAGATACTAAAAGCGGCTGGTGAAGTACAATGACAATGATCTGCGTTAAAACATATTATGCCAGCCTTGCTGTGTAGGCTGAGGCGCGGGTCGCTATGCGAAAATGGCAGGTGCAGTCTGCGCCACTGTAGAAGGCCGAAGAATATAATCCGCAAAGGAAATGATCTGACAGGTGCTGGTTTATAACCACCAGCGAACTACGAAAATTAGGATTCAGAACGACCCACACCATGATGCTGCCCCGCCAAACACATTCTGCTGTTTTGGCACAATGGTTTGTGAATTTTTTTTTTATATGGACGGCGATTAACCCTACCTTGCCATTAGCAATAAACAAAATAAATCGGGATTTATCTGGGGGAAGACGACATGAGTCCCAAACCATCGTATCGGCTCGGTCCACGGATAAGGACTAGACAAACGCCCTTTATCCGACGCGTTCATTCCCACTCTCCAGGAGCGGATATCGCCAGCTGTTTTCAGCAACAGATACGTTCTCTGAACACCTGAGTCCGTCAGCTGATCTCACTTTGTCACAGTTCTTTGAAAGGGCGTCGCACGTTCAATGTTCAGTCCGCATCATTGTTTGTCGCTTCTCTTTCCATCCATTTAGAACATCCTGAATATACGTTTTATCTATCGTCTTTCGTCGACACCGTGCCCTTTCCGTGGTTGACCCTGCTAAACCGACTGAAGGGGAATGTGCGAGTTTATGCGGAAGAGATACACTGGAAACTGTAGTGTCGCGATTTCGGAAATGACGTAACAGATAAACATTGTCATTTTTTTTTCTCCTCCCCTGTAACCGCACACGTGCTTCCGTTTCGATATAGAGGCTGGTTTAAATGTGACGTCATCCATCCGGTAGCTCTAGGAAACGTATATATGCGCGCGCGCGCGCGTGTGTGTGTGTATTATGCTAAATATTTATAAAGCTGAATAAAAGCGTCTTAACGCCCAGATCGCAATATGAAATAATTCCAGTAATTACGAATATTTGTTTTCCGAACTCTCCTATATTTTTTTTCTTTTATTTTTTAATCAAATTACTTTAATGTCTCTGTTTTTTTTTTCCAAATTAATTATTAGCATGAAGCGGAAATTAATTAAGTGTCATTATGACTTTCACTTTCATGATTCGCTCAAACGTTAAAAAAAAAGAGAGAAAGCTCCGCTATAATTATCTACAGAGAGAAATAACAAACCAGATCGACGCTCTTCTGATTTAAGTTAATATTGACTTCCTGCCGTCGGCTACAAGTTTCTTCGTCCAACGTCCGGCTACAACCCGGTGAATACGATATCAGTCTTTGGTGTTGGGCTTCCCGACCGCGGAAGGAAGTCAACCAGAAGTAAGCAGTCCGGGACGGCGCATTTATCGGAAACGTTCCCGAGTTTGAAGTTGTCGGTGGGAGAGATAAGATAACATTATAAAACCATTTTACACAAGGACGATACTTGACAAAGCTAATGGATATTCATTTAAATTTCGCGTTGTTTTTGAATATCTGTTTGTTTTTTGTTTTTTTGTTCGGTGAGAAGACTTCTGACGTGAGAGCTGGTGATAAATTAACAATGTTAAATTGTGGAATCTTTTCGAATTCAACGCAGACAGGTTACAATTTCGTTTCTTTCCCCAATAAGAAGGTCAACTCGGAATAAAGTAAATCGAATCTCTTTCGCGTGGCCAAGGATATGGAACGGAGAAACGTCTTATTACGCGCAAACAAATAGTTCCTTCTATAATTAACCGTGGACCGAATACTCCGTCAGTGCCGTTGTTGACGTCCACTGTTTCCTTCAAATACCGAACTCCCTACAATTTCCTGCCAGTTTTCTTAATGGCTTCTGTCATTAAGACTTTTCCTACTGGTTTTGCCGCGAAAGCATTTATTTTCCAAACTTATTTTCGATTCTTGGCTTTTAATCTCTCTTTTAACTTTTCAGCAAATTCGTAGTCATGACGCTTGAAGTTGGCTGTTAATCCTTAGACTTTTCTCGATTAGCAGTAGAAATGGAAAAGGCCTAAAACAAACAGGTTCAATTGATGATAGAAAGTTTTCTGGTAGAACAGACACTAGCCATTAACCAGGGAACTATTGCGCCTTTTTGTTTTGAGCAATTCATAAAATCTGAAGGACAGGGCCGGTTCGTCAAAGTATTCATCGATCAGGCTGGAGAATGAGTTCAAATTTTTGGCGAACAGTGTGGAATGGAAAACTGTATCACTGAACATGACGGCTTTGTAGAACTCTAACAGTTCATCGCTGCATTAATTAAAATCGTTAAGTTCAGGGGGAGGTTAAAATGCAATTTTATTGTTTTATTTTAAAAGCTATTAAGAATTGAATCCCCCCATTTCATAAACACCCTATACACATACATGTTGTTCTTAGTTTACGTGATTACAGACAATGAAACTGATGAAAAAGATACCTAGAACTTTTACGAAACTGAAGCAGGCAGAACGATTCGCTTTGCCTGGTTTAGAGACGTTTGGGAAATTAAAGATGTTACAGGTTATCAAAGGCTTTAAACCAAGAATATTCATCATAACTCTCCCTCTCTCTCTGTGCTGATGTCATTATCTCTGTACTGACGTCATCTCTGTGCTGACGTCATATATCTCCTCTCTATCTCTGTACTGACGTCATATATCTCCTCTCTCTCAGTGCAAAAGGAGATAAGGAAAAAGTTAATAATAAATCATCTGCAAGACTCCACTACGTTTAGAAACTACTTGTGGGTGATTGGAATGAAGTGGAAAGAATAAATCTTTCGACAGCGAAAGTGTGGAACAGTTTATAAACCGAACTGATACCGCTCGTAATTTTTATTTGGACGGTGTCAGAATTCTGGTTAGGTCCTGTGCTGATTTAAAACTATAGGTTATGGAAATCTTGTTCATATATTATGTGAAAAGCTTCATTCAATAACTAAAATCAATCTACACCTCTATTTATGTTTATTTGAAAGAGGCATGTGTGTGTGTGTGTGTGTGTGTTTTTTTTTTTTAAAGGGGGATAAACAAAAGCTGAATATCCAGATGTTAAGTTAACACAAAATTCAGACTAACTGTGTATACGACAGGTATCTTTCACTCCAGAGTTGCGGTTCTTTGATCTCTCTCTATATATATATATATATATATATATGTTTTTGCCTTAGGGCCACCGTATAGATCACAAACAGCTTCCTTCCTCATCTTCACAAAGGTTCTCTGCTGTTATTAAATTTGCTCGCAGTCTATATTTTAGTTGTAGAAGCTGGGGTTAAAAGATAATCAGGGAGTCTTGTAAACTCGAGAAGGTGGGATCGCTCTAGAGACAGAGGGGTTACTGGTCAGCGTGTGTTGGTGTGTTCATCTAATCTTCGTCAGGAGACATCGATCCTTAAAACAGTTTGCTTCACAACAACAAATTAATATATTAAGTAAAAATCGATCTTAAAATGGCCACCAGAAATAGTCAGTTAATTTAAAGTTAAGCGTCTTTGCTGACTTTCACATTTTCTTTCATTAAATGAAGATCAGAGGATCAACTTCACATATTATGCTGTATCGTGTTATAGTAAACAGTGATCTACTATACCACAGTAATAAACTATTTTATACAGTACTATACTATAGTATTCAATACAGTGCGCTATACGGTGATATGCTATTCCGTATAATAGCAGACTATGTTATACTATCCAACACAATGATCAAGTATCCCATACAATCTATTCTATATTATACGGTTCTCCTACTTCCGACGTGGCTGATGCAGATAGGCCAGCGTTAGACTCTATTCTCTCTCGCAGTCTTCTTGCTAGGATAGGTCAGTGATGCGAATGTCCTCTCAGTTACATCACCCAGTGCACGGATCGTCTGCTCACACGGTTTGTGCCCCCCCATCGTTTCAAACTTTCCGCGCTCATCAAAACCAGTTGCCCCATCTCTAAGCACTGCAAGCAGATGTCCAGTCGAAACCCCACCGTCTGCCGTCTCCATGGACAGGTGGTTTCTCCTCCGTCTAAGGTACGATGCAGCGCTCTGCCATTATGATGTGGCTGCCTGATGTCATTATTATGTTTGACCTGTTGGGGGAACGTCGAATAAAGACAAGAGAGTCGACTTTATCTTCTACCTTGGTTCTTGCGGGGCGAAGATTCCGCGTTGACGGGGCGCAGTAGCCACCTGTTATGACAGCTTGTACTGTAATCCAATAACCGAAGTATAGAAAATACCTAACGGGGCGTTATCCAGTTGCCACCCATCTGCTGTGTTCCTACGAGAGCACTTAAGCATTGAACGGGCTTTCGATCTCTACTAAAGACGAACGTGTGCGAGGGATGAGCCGTTGGTCCCTGACGGAAGCCCCGGAAAGTTCTCCGGTCTGTGGAATGGCGTGACACGGCTCAAATCGACTTTCCTATCTAACAGAGTATCGGCACTGTTCGGAAAAATGGAACTTCCCCCCGCCATGTTTTCTGTCGACTGCGGGAAATACGGCAGAGCAAGAACATAATATTTGAATTAAGCAGGATATCGGTCGTTTACCCTTTAAATTCTTTAAAAATTTAATTATCTTTTTTTTTTTTTGAGGAAAAAAAATCCAGTTACGCGTTGTTTATTAGGAAATCAATTAGTCCGATTCCTTTGTTCTGTAGAGACGATAACAAATTATAAACGTCAGCTGGCGAGGAAGAACACTGCTTTAAAACACTCAATAAACCCTTTGAAAGTTCGTTTCTGTCCCTCCCCTCTCCCCCTTCCAGTTAAATGCTTCGGTCTCGACAAAATTTCAAGGGCTCCGCTCGTTCGCTACGGTCTCAGACTCACGGTCCTCGTCGATACGCTTTTCCGGGTCTTCCGTTTCTACAGCGGTCTTCAAGAGGGCCGGCAACTCTGCCTAAGACGTGATCGTCGAGCTCGGACTTCTGAGCTTATGGATCGGCTTCCCACCCGCTTCCTTTTCCTAGCAGAGGCGCAAGGTTTCTATAAACCGCCATCAGTATCGCGTTCTTTACTTTATCTCGCGGCGACGATGGGAAGTGAAATTAACTTAAACTGAAAGTAATACATTCATATTTCTTGGGACTACTGAATTGGAGAAAACTCGGAGGAATGTACATCTATATTTCACATATTTCGAAGAAAATCCGAAGCAACAACAATAATTATTATTAAACAGCAGGAGTTTCCGTCGCGGATGTTTGGAAGCTGGAAAATTCTAAAGACAAGGATGGTGCGCCAAGTGCAGGGAAGTCAAGAGGACTTCGAATTCTGGTGGAAATATCCGTTTGTCTCCGCGGGTGTGGCGTGTGGTACCATATCCGTAGCCTGTAGAAGTGAACCTGTCAGTACAGTTCAGTATTTTTTATCGGTTATCTTTAATTTGTAGCCTTTCAAAATGGAAAAGTTTTTGTTGGATACTAAAAGAAAAGGCAAAAGATGACAAATCTACCGGTAGTGCTGGTAAAAACGAGCCTAAGTCAAGAAAGCATGATGAAAGTTGCATATCTTTTGGTATCGGTGTTTTTGGTACTGGAGAAGAACGGCCTCGGTGTCTTATTTGTCTTAAAATGCTGCCTGCTGAGAGTATGGAACCAAGCAAACTAAAGCGACACCTGGAAACAAATCATGCAGACTTAGCTAACAAACCTCGAGATATTTTCATTCGAAGAAGAGATGGAATGAAGCAACAAAACTGGAGTCTGGTTAAATATATAACTGTCCCTTCTCAAGCTGCATACAGAATCGTCCAGAGCAAAATGCCACACACAATTGGAGAAAATTTCATTTTTCCAGCAGCTGTTGATATGATTACAACTATGTTGGGGGAGAGTCTATTGTCAAATAGCTCTTAAGTATCCCTATGTCTAATGACACTGTTTCCGGTCGAAGCAAAGATATATCAGAGGATCTAAATGAGCAACTAATTGAAAAGATAAGAATAACGTACGTTAGATTCACTGATGAATGCAAAATGAACAAGGATTTATTCTTCTGTAAAGAAATTACGAGGACGAATAAAGCTGAGAACCTTTTCGATATTATTGATGGCTTTATTACGCCGAAAATATTTCAATGTTGTTCAGACACACTGTAAGGTTCATAGGCAAGCTCTTGCTTCGAAAGATTTGAGCCCAGCATTGGAGAAGGTTCTAAAAACAACTATAAATGTTGTGAACTATTTAAAAACCAGGCCTGTAAAGGAAAGGATGTGTGCAAGGCTTTGTGAAGAGACGGATGCTGAGCACACTTCTTTACTGTGAGTCAAGATGGCTGTCTCGGGGAAACATTCTGACGCGTGTTTTCGGACTGAGACATGAACTTTGCCAGTAATTAACCGAGGAAAAGCATAGTAGTGCGCACATGTTTAATGACTATGATTTCAATATGTAGTTAGCATATTTAAGTGACGTATTTCATAAGCTGAACGCTAGTAATACCTCACTGAAAGGTGGGATAACAATATTCTTCAACTCAATGACATTAAAACCACTTATTAGGAAAGTTGATCTGTGGCGGAGTAAAATCGAAATGCAAATTTAAACACGTTTACTACTTTAAAACAATTTATTGAGAGCAGTAATACCCGAATTAGTGAAGATGTGAAAATTTGTATTTTAAGTCATCTTCTCTAAGGTTTCAATTTCAGAACTATTTCCCACGTGTGAAATAGAAACATTTCATTGGATGAGAAACCCATTCGACGCTAAACTGATAGCTGGTATGCTCACTACTACCGAGGAGGAGCGATTCATTGATGTCTCTGCTGACACATCTTTGAAAACAAAATTCCCGACAATCTGAATTTTTTGGACCAGAGTGAAAAATGAGTACAAAGAATTAGGCGAGAAGGCTATGGGAATACTGATTCGGTTTGCCCCATCCTATCTGTGCGAGTCGGGGTTTTCTACAGTTGTTGCAGTAAAAAAACAAACACCGATCAAAGATAGATGTGGAACGAGACATGAGAGCGGCTGGATCGAAGGTAACAGCCAGGTTTCATGAATTATGGCAAAGCGAGCGAGCTCATCCTTCCCGGTAAAAGTTAGCGGTGCATTCAGACATGGCCACTTTTCTGGACTGAGAGATATGTTGAATAAATATTCCGGACTTACGGTAGAAAACGGCTTAATAATAAGCCTCTGTAAATAAATCTGATTTCAGCTTGTTTTCTCTTCATGGGAAGGGGTCGCAAAAATCCATCTGTCATTTTAAGGGGTCGCGGTATCGCACAGTTTGAGAACCGATGCGTTACTAGGACAACCAAAACCCCGGGTGTTCATGGGAAAAAAAAAAGTTAAACTGAAGCCTGACGTCAATAATAATAATAATAATAATAATAATAATAATAATAATAATAATAATAATAATAATAATAATAATAATAATATGCAAATTAGATGCAAGAAAGTTCTTCACTGTTACTTGGCAGACGCAGATCTAATGCCTATAAAATCTTTCTCGGCTGTACGCCCAGCTACGGGAGATAACTCAATGCCCGCCGTCTCCATGAAACGAGTAAAAATGAATCTTTCATTAAAATCGTTTGTATTTTAAACTCGTTTCGGTTAATTCAGACCGAACGTGCGAGCTCTAATGCCGTAAAATTTGGATGAAGATCAGTTTGGGGCTTCCGACGGTATATGTATATATGTATGTATTTTTTATCGGACTTTGTTGCTACTGCTGCGGTTTCGTTCTTCTTTCTTTGTCATGCGCACAAAAACAGAAGATGGCTGCCTGGTCCCCGGAAGGCCGTCCTGGTTGTTTCACGGTCTATAAACGTCTGCGGGCCAAACAGCAGCATCAGATACTTAGCGATATTCATCCCCCGGCAAACAGCAACACGTCAGAATCCCCTCATCATCATCATCATCATCATCAAAACAATATTATCGGAATGGTAGAGAACGCGCTCAATGAATATTAAAGATGGCTTAACGATTTCTGTGCGCCAAAAACGCGTAAAAAAAAAAGAATAGCACATAAATTTATGAGTTGACGAAAACCAATCGACTGAGCCGAGGTGGAAATTCAAAAAAAATCATCATTATTTAAACTATTGGCTATTTGTTGTTGTTTTCTTATTAGTAACTCAACATGGCCGTTGAAAAAAAAAAAGAGAGATAAAACAACCTATAATGGTTTACTACATTTTCTTTTTGTTCCGTTGCGTATTATATCTTTTAGAATAATATTTAGAAATTAAGAGCCATGAAAAGGATGCACAAATTCTTAAAAACGACAGCTTCATATAAATAACTCGCTTATCTGGCGGTAGCGATGCAAGGGAGATAAATCTTCTTGCTTTTTTATTGACGTCGTTATTAGAGAGCGCGGCGTCAAAAAGCAGAATGTAGTTTAGCATCAATATGTTCTTTTACTATTTGCTCCTTCTATTGTTTCCATACATTATTATTATTATATTATTATTATTATTATTATTATTATATTATTATTATTATTATTATTATTATTATTGCTCTTCCTTTATTGCTGCTGTTGTTGTTTTGTGCCAGCTTCTTTTTTTATTTTCTAACTAACGTAATACGGTCGCACCTCCTCCGTTCGTGGTTTCTCTTGACCCCCCCCCAAGCAGACTTACTCCTACAAGTGCGCGCGCAGCCGGAACTTTCGGGAAACTTCGACTCAAACATATCTGTAAAACATGTAGCGACCCTAGCGGCAGCAGCAGAGCATAGGGGATTCCTCGAAAGTGTACGGAACGGCGGCGACGTCACGCGGTCGATATTAAGTCACGTGTTTGGTGAACCTAATCACTTGCTGACGTAGCTGACATCGCAAAGGCCCCTCCCAAAGCGGGTGTAATGGACGCTCCACCACTGTTGTTTACTGGCGGTCTCGTCAGGTGACCACAACACACGCACACACACTCGATCACCAAAACAGCTCTCGTGTTTACTCGCAATAAATACCTGATTTTGCTTTGGAACAATCGGCCGAAGTGCCAAGGTGATTCAGTACTGATGAACAGTACCAAGGGACGGGAAACCGTCAGGTTCTGACCTACCGACCGCTCTTATCAACCTGTTTGCAAACTTCCCACTTGACAAGTTCATGTAAACGGAGAGAAAGGTGTTTATTAAATTCCCCTTTGTTCATTATTGCTGCTGCTTCTCATTCCAACAGGTTGGTGTCATCCAGGTATGCTACCAAACATAAGGTGTCATCTAGATATGCAGTCAAACATACGGTGTTATCCAAGTATGCCGTCAAACACAAGGTGTCATCCAGGTATGCCGTCAAACACAAGGTGTTATCCAGGTATGCCGTCAAACACAAGGTGTCATCCAGGTATGCCGTCAAACACACGGTGTTATCCAGGTATGCCGTCAAACACAAGGTGTCATCCAGGTATGCCGTCAAACACACGGTGTTATCCAGGTATGCCGTCAAACACAAGGTGTCATCTAGGTATGCCATCAACCACAAGTTGTTATCCAGGTATGCCGTCAAACACAAGGTGTCATCCAGGTATGCCGTCAAACACAAGGTGTCTTCTAGGTATGCCGTCAAACACAAGGTGTCATCTAGGTATGCCATCAAACACAAGGTGTTATCCAGGTATGCCGTCAAACACAAGGTGTCATCCAGGTATGCCGTCAAACACAAGGTGTCTTCTAGGTATGCCATCAAACACAAGGTGTTATCCAGGTATGCCGTCAAACACAAGGTGTCATCTAGGTATGCCATCAACCACAAGGTGTTATCCAGGTATGCCGTCAAACACAAGGAGTTATGCCATCAAACACAAGGTGTCATCTAGGTATGCTTTGTATTTTAAGGTAAATTAAATGAAACATTCAAGGAAAAATACGAAACTTGTCAGTCACTTTCACATTTTAGAAAGTTACTTTTAATGTCTGAATGTTAACACAATTTTTTTTTAAAAATATCAGTTCATTTTCATGAAACTGTTATAGCCTTTGAAAGTACCGTTCCCTCAGAGAACGTTTTAGATCGCTTGGCTTTCATATCTCGCCTGTCGCCCCCAAACAAGCGACTGCTCAGCTGTTTCCGTGGTCTTACAAATCTCTCGATTACCTTTGCACTTTTAAGAACATCGATTTCGCTATTCGCCGCAGTCGAAAATAAACTCGACAAAGAACTGAAAGTTTCTGTTGTCGATACATTTTTGTGGAGAGGTCGATGTACAAAGCAGCAAAGAAGAATATTGCAGGGGAGGCAGTAATATCACGGGTTTGTTCAGTGGAACTTTGCATTCCCTCCACCAGACATGAAAAATGATAAGCCTCTCCACTTGCTTTGTTTGATTCTGTCACTGATTTGAGGTTTGCTTACATAATTAAGGTAACGTTTTTCGTTTCGCAGTCTACCTATTTATCTATTAACATTTTTCCTGTAATCCAAAGATCGGAATTTCTATTTTTACTCGTACAGAGAAAAAACAATTAAAAATATTAAAGTGAAAACTCGAGATGATAGATTTCAGAAATTTTAGAGCACTGAAACTATTCTAGACATTAACGGGTTTTTGCAGTAAAGAAAAAAAAATTAATTAATTAATTAATTCCAAAAATAAAATATTTTGAATGAGTTAACATTAATAAATGTCATTTCTTATAAGAAATGGTCTTTTGATAAATACACAAACATTTTTTATAGTATCTTGCTTAAATATTAACTTCCCGTACTCTTCAAACATGTATGGGATATGGATACAAGAGCTTTCCTGCCAGGAAATATCACAAACAACTTCGTATCCATCATACCTGTGCACAGGATAATACAGAGATATGTAAATACATCATTCAAAATGCAGCAGTATAGTTACTGGTTATCCAGAGTTACGCCCCTTCTGACAGAACGTCATCTAAACACGTCCATTCAAAATTCAGCGGTAGACGTACTTATAAACCGGAGTTACGTCCCCTTTGTCATATCGTTATCTAAATACACCATTCAAAATTCAGCGGTAGACGTACTTATAATCCGGAGTTACGTCCCCTTTGTCATATCGTTATCTAAATACACCATTCAAAATGCAGCTCAGGACAAAGGAACGCACACTTTTGCGTCTTAAAAATGGCTGTTTTGGTGCTTGTATGGCGAGCACTTTCACAATAGCATCTGCATCGCTACTGCCGGCGGTGGGGGGGGGGTGGGGGTACAACCGGAAAAACCGCTGTTAAAGGAGGTGACAAAACCCCAGATAACCGTGGAAGAGAATTAAATTGTCAATCAAATTGGCCATTATTCCCGGAACCATGGCGAGATTTCTATTCAACGTCGCCCTACGGACCTGGGCGGAAAGCCAGGCAAAATAATCGGGCGAGGGTTGGATGGAAAGCTGGCAGCCGGGTCCAGACTGCGACTCTTGGACTGGGACTGTGGGAAATCCATTCGTAGCCATACACACACACGCGCGCGCCTCCTCTCCCTCTATCTCTCTTGGACACAGAGATGGCCTCAAGAATTAAAAGATGCCGTCGTGTGTTTGTGCCTCGGTTAGGACCAATGCGCCAAAGTAGCACCAGTTGACAGCAGCATCGTTAAGGAACTCAACGTGGAAAAGAAAATCGAATCTCGCAGGCGGACCAAGGTGATGACCGATCCCCTCCCACCACCCCAAGAACGGTGACAGCTGTTTTCAGAATAGTTAACTATGGAAACTGTTGTTTAAATACAGAAACCCAGCAAGAAGTTAATATGAGCACAGCAACAGAGTATCGGGGGAATTAGGTATCGATGTATAGGGGCCTAGCCTCAGACTGCAACACACACACACACACTGCACACAAACCATCAACGCCAGTCGCGCGTATCAGACGAGAAAACCCCCTATTCTTCTTGACTGTACCTAAACAGCTTTCCTTAGATTTGGTTCGCGTCTGCTCCAGGCGGAGACCAAGCGCAACCTTATAATACTAAAGCCTCGTACCGTTGTCCGTCACAGTTTTTTTTTTTTTTAATCTGCACGGGTGATCTCCCTTTATTCTTTGCTTTAAGAGGTTGAGGGGTGGAGGGGTCTCCGGCGGGTTAACATTCGGAATCCTTAAACTAAACTCCCACGATTGGCGAGTTGCTGCAGGTACCCAGATAACAAGCAGAAGCCGATATATCTGAACGTGCAGGACGAAAGACAGAAGACCATGAAATATATTCATTGCGCTTGCCAGGTTACCAAGGCAACCATTTGAAGAAGAAGAAGAAGAAGAGGAGGAGGAGGAGGATAATAATAATAATAATAGTAATAATAATAATAATGATAATAATAATAATGATGATGATGATGATGATGATGATGATGATGCAGTCGTGAACCCGCACACCTTAGGTTGGATATCAGTTTAATCGTAAAATTCTCTTCTACGTTACTTCGAAAAATGCCAGGGTTGAGCGTTCCCCATCAGCGCCACCTTCCGGGAAATAAGAGCATGTCTGCTACTGTCCAACACGGAGGAGGGTTCGAAGTGACCTTTCGAGGAAAACTTAATCTACCTGACTTTTTTTATATAACCAGATTATTATTATATATATGTGTGTGTGTGTGTGTGTGTGTTTTTTCGGTTTTACTTTCATCACCAATAACCTTTCACTTGACCCGACAGAGGAATTCACTCATCTCTCTACTCCAGGATGCTCACCTGAAAAAAAAAAAAAACAAAACAAAAATATCCATTTAAAATATCGATATAACTCGATTGTTCCAACAAACTCTTGGCCGATATTAAACCCTTATACATGCAGTGTAATTAACACAAATTGCTCCTCCAACAATCGCACATCTTCGCTATCAGCCACCATTATGATCTCAGGTGTGTGTGCACCACTAACAAACATGGATAGACTTAATTGCCCCCTTTTAGCAGTACGCACCATCAATCCTTTCCCAAGAGCAGTCTTTTGTGAAAAACTGTGGCAACAGAAAAAGAGCCTCCCAACATATGTTCCATATTTGTTTGTTGTATTTTTTTAAAAAATATAAATGGCAAATCATTGTGCAAGGCTGAAATAGTCTTTCGTGTGAGAAACTATTCCTGGACCTCACCGTTCTCTCCCTTATTTTAAAATATTTCATTTGCTGAATGCAAGTTGTAGCATCCACCTGGTGCTGTTTTTATTCTCTGAACAAGTGAATTTTTTTTTTTTTTAAATTCCCCGTCAGAATTCCTCAAAAAGGGAGACACAACTTTTGATTTGGTGCTAGAGTATTGACCAGACACTGACAGGAAAACTGAAGACAGTGTTCGCAATTGTCATTTTAACTAAAAGACAAAACCCAAACCATATATGAACTGGGCATTTAAGAAAATGGATGCATTGCCATTTTTACAGGAGAGTATTAAAATCTTGAGCCACATCTCTTTTTGTATTTAATCAGATCTGAATTCTTCCCACTCGTCTTGTGTTTTGACCAGTCTTCTGATCAGTTTCCCTTCCAGAACTGAACCCTCTCTGGTCTGAACTCGTGTCCTAACACTACTTTAAAGCGATGGGTTTCTGCAGGGAACCTAAAGATTCCCTCAACATAAGATAAAACATTTTAGTTTAAGGTCAGAGTAATAAACATCAGGATCCTGTGTTTGTCAAATAGGTCACTGCAATAAACTGAGTCAGTCAGACGTTTTTTAGGTAGGCATTTAGTCAGATAGAAGATGCTATAAGGTTGTAGAAAATTCAAACCAGGAAGGGTGTGTGCAGGAGAGTATTTTTTTAAAATAATAAAATACAGATGTATCTGAAATTTCCATTAAGAGTATAAACTGTTTCTAAGATGCTCAATAAGTAACTCCTCCATGTTTTAGTTAAAATTTATTTATTCAAAAAAGCCATCACCACAAAAATCCACATTACAAAGTTGTTTTTGATGTTAGTTTACCATTGGTAGAAAACTGATATGTAAACATTTCATATGGACACCTGTTACAAGCAGATAATTTACAAATGGTTTGGACAGCCATACAGAAAATAACCTTGATAAATATTCATTAACCAAGGAATATGAAGAATTTATAACAAAGTGCTAGTAAATCTAGATTCAACAACAACAACAAAACATCATGGCTGTATCAGTCTGTTGATCTGGGTGGACTGACCCTTATCAATGCTGGTGTTTGAGGCTCTCTCTCACAGGAAGTGAGCTTTAGGCACGTTGATTACCTGTAAGAACTCAATACGTTTCAGCATTAGTATAAACAAGCACAGCCAAAGAGAGTTAACGGATCGGAGAGATGAAGGCAATCTATATTGTAGCAGCATGTACTGTATCCCACCAACAGAAACGGTCAAACGCTTAATAAGGCACAATATTTGGCTTAGTAGAACTCTTGACAATGCACAACTAAATTATAATATCCAGAGTTGGGAGCAACGAATATGAAATCATTCAATATCCATATCAATGAAGGCAAGTGAGATATTAAAAAAAAGAGAAAGAAACTGAGCCTGGCGCGGTACTGTATTGTATTGGATGGAGAGAGGATGATGCAGTTTTCCTTAACAAATTTCATTATTCATCCTGTGACCAGCTTCCTCATTATAGTCCCTGCTACACACATCATGCCAACTCTGAGAGCATCTCTCTTGCCAGTAGTACATGCAGGACTTCTACTGTTTCTCCCTGATGGCTTCACCATGAAAAAAAAAAAAATATTTTAAATAGTATATAAAATAAAAAATTTACCAGTTCATATTTACAACCCTGGTAACGAGAGAGAGAGAGAGAAAAAAAATTTTTTTAAAGGAATAAAATTAAACAACAAGCCATTTCAAATGCTTAAAGTTTTCAAAATTGTGAATTTCAGCACCGAGAAGCGTAAATGAATTTTGAAAGTGAGACAATGACATCCGATCCTTACAATCCACCTAGAATAGTGACGACAACACGTTTCTAGCAAATTTTTGGCCGTCTGCAGTGGAATATTTCTAGAATAGAAATTCACCTGCCAAAATATAAAAAAAAAAAAAAACAAAGTTTACAAAGAAGCGAGAATTCAAAGTGAATGTAAACGGAGAGCTGGCAGACAGAGACAGACAGACATTGCTTTTACGAAAAATGTAGCAGAATTTTTTATTGGAATGTTATCTAAACACGTGTTGCTGGTTTTTCCCCCCCCCTGAATTTGGAAATAAGGATCAAAACTGCACACTTCAGGAGTACATGCATACAGAAATATTATGTATGGATGGAACAGCATACTCAGGTGATCAAAGTTCCAACAGAGTTTCTGGAAGCCGAACACACAACCATGTGCACTGATAAACTGATTATGCACAAGATGTTTCATTAGTGAGGGCATCGGTTTGGCTGCTGATGCATGCAAGTTTTTGAGTCATTTTTACCCAGATTTCTTGAACCTTGATCGCGATTTGGTCGTCAGACTTTTTAAAACAAAAAACTTTTTACGAAATGCCACCTTATCTTCTGGTGGGCATCTTAATAAAAATGCAACAAAAGGTTTGTACTAAACATATCCCATAACAAGTTTACTGCCAGCTACAGAACTTTTCTGGATCTCAATGAAGGATTTTTTAATATCGTCGTCGTCGTCAATTTTTAAGCAGCGCCAATCCTTTTTCTTCTTTGGTTCCCTGCTTCATTCACACCTAGCAAATGGCAAAAAACAAACAAACAAACAAACAAAAATATATATATGTACCTTTCAAAGGTGATAAGTTGTGATTTAGTTGCTTTTATTTAAAAATGCTCCCTTCTTCCCAGAATACACAGCAGTTACCGATAACTCATAAAAGCTATTGATGGACATAGTCATTACATCACCTTATGCATCTAAGCAATGCATCAATTGGGAGTGTTGCAATATAAAAATGTAACTTTGCTACAAGGCCAATTAAGCTTTGCTTGACATTCATAGGTCCACTGTACTAAGCATCCTTAATGTAATCATTTCCTATGGAATTGTGGAGTAATAAAACAGTGAAGTCCAATAAATGCACAATTTGCAATAGTGTTTTCACTAAAGGTTGTTTTAATAAAAGCAATGGTATAA
Source organism: Nautilus pompilius (assembly GCA_018389105.1). Taxonomy (NCBI): domain Eukaryota; kingdom Metazoa; phylum Mollusca; class Cephalopoda; order Nautilida; family Nautilidae; genus Nautilus; species Nautilus pompilius. The sequence goes on from JACATO010002437.1 coordinate 39,204, forward strand.
TTACACTTGAAGGTCAGATTTATTTAAAGCAATAAAGAAATTTCAATTAACATACAGTTTGAAATGAAAGACAGCAGCGAAATTAACTAGGCTCCTACTAGGTAAGTGGAAACCTTCCAGTGAGAATTAACTATGGTTGCCCGGTCTCATCTCCACTGGTGTAACAGAACCGCAATGACAACGCCAGAAGTGGCTTTAAGAGTTCTCTGCTGAACAAATCTTGAGAAGCATCCAATGAGGGAGGGAGGGATCACCACAAGCAAGACAGACAACATGCACATAAAGCATAACAGACACCAGAGTTCGCTTTATTAGACTTTTTGTACAAGCACCAGTTTTAAACAAATTTATGGAAAATTCACAAAAGTATAGGACACCAGTAATTTTGCGTGAAGTGAGCTGTCTCATCTGTAAATTATAGAGATTTCATTTTAGCAATCAATGTCATTATTACAGTTTCATTTCTTTTCTATTCTGATCATCAGTCACTCATCCAGAAATTCTTTTTTGAATGCACATGACACACCAACAATGTCACGTGCACACATACAAAACACAAGCCTCCATTAAATATTGATGTAGTATCTACATTTACAGTCAGCAAGACCACTAGGTTCTTATTTATAACTGCAGTAGAAATTGCTGGTAACCTGTCAGGAAGTCAATCATTATTACTGCAGTGGAGCGAGTATTTAGGTGTGAAAAGATGAGGAAATAAGGACTACAACATACTAATTTTCATCAAAAATTTTGATCATTAAATGCAGACTGTTTAGAAACTGAATGGGATACTTTGTTAAAAAGGAAAATGTTCAAACTCAGCAATGTTCTGCCAACGTAAAATTCCCAAAATCTTATGGATTATGAGTCTCTTTTCGAAATTAATTATATATATCCACAAATTAAAGATGCTAAAAAATAGCAGTATTTTTAATACAATGCTTGTAACTACCAATGATATCAGTTATAAAGAGTTTTCATAACCTGAGCATTGCGTCTTTAGGCTAATTACAGTCATTTATTATAAGAAAAAGTGTACCCTGTTCAGATTTCAGAGGCAACCATGGTCTTAAAATGGTTAATTTTTAAAAAAATCCTGTTAAATTAACACTCTCTTTTCTTTTTTTTTTTTGCAAACAACTTAGGAAATAAAATAGATGGAAGGAACAAAATGTTATTACACACACACACACAAAAAAAATAAGAGTCTAAAACGATATTATGTACGGCAACGTGTGCTCGGTCAAGAACATTTAGGGAACAAGAACTCCATTTTCTCTCCGCCACTCCATAAGCACTCCCAGGGAAGCTACTTGGCGCAGGAACCGCTAACAAACATTTCCTAGATGATAAAAGCCGAATCTAGACCAGATATTCGAACCAATACAAAATCGTCGTCTCTCTTTTCTTCTTTTTTAAAAAAATAATCTTCTATAATGCTGTCCTTCCGTCCTGTAAGAAAAGGGATAGATAGATAACTCAACTCGTGTACAACAAAACAAACTGCCCGGTTTTGTACAATAACTTGCGCAGTAATCTATTCAACAACAACAAAACTTTCTGAAACTTTATCAAGGTTTGATAAACCTGTAAAACCACGGATAAGTTAAAAATTAACTCTTTTGCATTAATAAAGCTACAAAGTGCGTTCTTCTGGATTCGGTTATGTAAACCAAAGTATAAAATCACGAAAAACAAAAATGGCCACGAGAAAAGTTATTCTCGATTCTCTGCAGTAGCTATCCTAGTTCATTAAACCCAGCTGTACCATATGTTAATGTCATGATGGTCAAATTATCTATGATTGGACATGTGAATAGTGGAAATGTTTTACATCCAAAACACATTTAAGTTCTTCGGTTCTAATTGAATTCCCTCAACATAATTCATCTAAAATATTAACTCGGAATCCGACACAGGATCAGCTGGTAGATTTCAAAGCTGGAAGCATTCACTCCACAAGTTGTTTTTTTGGCAGTCATGATACTGGTACAGACAAGCAGGGGATATCAAATTACCGGCTAGACATCAAATGCAGATCAGACAAGCTGACAAGCAGCATGCAATCACAATGAGCAAGCTAACTATACTAATCTTTATTGTCATGTGCAGGAATTATTAAATGAAATTTAAGGTTTAATAGCAGAGTATCTGATAAATGAAGATAAAACAGCTTTTGAATTTTCTATCAAAGTCATATTTGCAACACAAACCTTTTCTGATAGTCAGTTCATGTTCAAGAAACAATATACTAGCATTTGAGAACAGAATCTGGTCAAAATATACTTCGCCAATTTGGAATTTTCTTAAAGACACACAAAAGTGAAATTTCACAGAGCTAAAAATGATATCTTAAAAATCATATAACCACTACCATAGAATTTTTTACCACCGCATGGTAGAGAGTCAACCATCCTCTAAACTTTCTATTCCTTTCCCCTCTCTAACACAATCAGCTCGTACACAAACATGACAGCTTAAGCAGAACCATGCTCATCTTCCCCATCCTTTGAAAAGAGGACTTTTCACGAAAGCTCGCAGTGACATCACAAAGCAGAAAGGCACTCAATATTAACACCACGATGGAAACGAGTTTCCAGCAGAAAATAAACCATGTAGCCAGTGACTGGGCACTACTGGAGATAACAGTGAAGAAATCATCTTAGTAAAAAGCCTCTAATCGATTAGAATGGGTTAGTTCATCCAGTGCAGCTAACTACGCAGACCTTCCAGTGGCTACTCTCAGATAGTGAACAAAGGAACACTTCTAATTCCATCTTGGCTGCTGCAGCAAGAGAAGCCTACACGTAATATCATTATGTTTAGTATCAAAGCTGATGAGAGAACAAATGTGGAAAAACTTTATTTTGTACTATGAAAGCCACTGGGTTTGGGTATAAACCCAGAGCAATCTCGTTAAGTTCTGGTGAAAGGCTAGGGGGGGGTCTGACGACGAGAGGAACCACCCAAAATAATATTTCAAAGGAACTATGCAGCAACAGTACATACAGCGAGAAAGGCGAAATTAGCTTCTAAATAGCAGTTTTCCACATCTGCGAAAAATAAGAATATGCTTAGTTTTAAAATTGTAGAAAATGCCCATTTTGTGGCAAAGCATTAATACCAAACAAGATGGTTTTAAGGAGCTTATGGAAAGAGACAGCCAGACTGCGCAAGCCAGGAAGAGTTGCACAACTAACCCGACCACCTCATAATAAGATGGACCAGAAAAGCCATTCCACCAGCTAGAAGCAAGACTAGTGAAAAAAAATCAAACTATAACTGAATACACAAATCACTCAATAACACCAATGCATGCAGTGAAACTGCCATACAAAAGAAATAATCAGGGCATAAAATTAACTTTTCCAAATGCTAATTCCTGGTTAAAGTTACTCTTCGCCTGCCTTTTTAAAATGAGATTTCTATATTTTTCTTCACTAAAGCTACATATTAGCATAGTGCAATACACCCAAGTCCTTGTGGTATCTCTCGTTCTTCTGCCCCACACCATTCCATATGTATTTCTTCATGCCTCTGATCAAAAGTAGAAGCTTAGCCCTCAACGTGTTGTTGGCAGTATCCAACATACAGGGAGAGACATAAGACAATAAAGAATGGTGCCATCTCCTACTAAAGTGATCAAAACCTTGAGCCTAACCAATCCATAACTAGTGCATCTACATTTCCCTTTCCTTACTACTCTTGCCATCTGAAGACTCAGCAACACAGCTGTTGCCACACTACTTTAAAAAGTTCAAGCAATACTTTTTTTCTCTCTCTCTATTAAACTATCAACATCTAAAAATTACAAATCTTAGTTTTTTTTTTGTTTTTGGTATTTCCTAAAAGCTAACTGCCATACCAGCACAAATTTAAGTTTTCCTTTCATGTGGAATTTAAAGTAAAGCAAAAATAGCAAATCAACCTGGAGCCCATATTGTTTTTTTTAATCCAATGAATATTATACGGCTTTAGAGTAGGCCTATACAGGCTAACCAAGGGCTGGAACAAAACTTCTTTTCTATAATTGAAAATGGTTCAGGGTATTTTATGGGTGACTCTTAAACCTAGTAGCAAGCAGCACCCATTCACCCTGGACTGATGGAAATCCAGTTTGGAGGACCCATCTTAGTTGCACGCCCAAAGCCATCGCCTTCTTTCTACCTTTAGAGATTTGCTCATTCGCTGCTAAGATCTCCGATATCAAATTCAGGTGTACTTACTAAAAACGCTTTCTAGCATCTCTACCTACACCACTGATTTCCATGCGAATTTCGATAAATTTAAAAGTGTGTGGACGGCATTCAGATTAACTCATAAACAGAAGTGGTGTGGAAGGCTGAGTAATTCCCAATGATAAAACCATCAAAAACAGCGAGGCTTCACCCCTTGTGATCACATGCCAACCCCTGGTCATTCAGTCTTAGATAGATTTCCATCCCATCGTTTCACAGTCACTCGACATTAACCCTCCCTCCTTTACTCATGCGCGATTTTTAGTGGTTGTTAGTAAAGCAGTGCCGAAAGTGGTTGGCCGCCATTCTTAAGTGACCCTCGGTGTGCGCATGCTTAGCCCCATCCAAGAAAGCACCACTTCCACTCATTTTTACTGATACTAGATTTCCAACATGCGCACATGCTATTCAAACACACGGAGAATGTTCGAACAAAACCCAGCTGAGACAGAATCCACGTAAAATCACACCTGGCTGGGTTTCCTTTGAGTGAGTCTAGAAATGGAAATCCCTTTTCTTTATACCACCTCTCCACAACAACAAAATAAATAAATATACCTTTTAAGTGAATTAGGCCACCACGTGTTTATTTATACACCAAATTTGAAGTGGAATGCTATTTAAAAAAACCATCGATCTGTCTGTTTTCATTGGGCGACTGCAGGAAATCTATTTCTAGCAGAATCACAAGTCTCAAAAAATAAATCAGACATTGCATTTATAGGAAAATACTTTATCCCTCCACCCAGTGAACAATTACTTCAAAAAAATGATTGGAATACATCTGATTAGCATGATGTTTCTGCAATAGTAGTCATATTTTATGAACCACCTGCTACAAAATCTATTACATTGACAGCTGAAAAATCTCATACAGAATCTGTCCTGGAAATACATACATATATAAGACAGTATTTCTACAAGTTGCTATAAACCAGAGTTGACTGTGGCTGTATTGCAGACATTAAGCTTCTATCTACAAAGAGAGAAAAGGTTGAATCCAATACCTTACAGGTATGAATGGGAAAACAGCAGCATAACAAAAACCCTTACAAGCAGAGTGTTTGTTAGTTTATCCCCCAGATTTATTAAACCAGAGCTCTAACTATAATGAAAAATAATAAAGAGAGAGGGATTTACCTATCAAGCAGAAAATTAAATAAACTGGCACATTCATCGGGCTATCAAGCAGAGAGACTTTCTTCTCCGCATTCTCAAGTATTAAAGCAGACCAAGTACCTTTCTGATCGCCTTTACCTTTCAAATATAGCCAGATTTGCCCCTTTTCAATAAATTTTGTGACTCAAGCATATTTTGCTAATCCACTTTGCAAAAATCTAGACAAACTGGTAGCAAAAATAAACGAGTAATCTTTCTGCAGCACAATTTCATAAAAACTGATTCTTATGAATGTGATACAAGAATTAAGAGAAGAAAGTATTTTTTATGAACACGTGCAGTTCCCAAGTAAAAACAAACACAACCTGGGTTATGTGGTCACTTTTCTTGAATTTTGCCTGCCTTTATTCTCAGGGTTTGCAAACAGAACCTTGTCACGGATGAAATGTAATTGGATCCTGTGATTACGTCAGTTAAATTAACTCAAGAGGCCTAATAAGAAAAAGAGGGGATACCTTCCATAAAATTCTCCCAATTAATAACTACATTTATTTACAAAGGGCCTTTATCTCTTTAAGCCACAGCTACCCATAAAATTCACCACTTTTTTTCCAAAATAAATTTATACTTGTGTGTTCAAACAAAAATCTGGGTGTTAGATATCCGTGTAATCTTTGGTGCCTCAAGATTCTCAGATACAGAACAGCAACTTTGCCACATGTAGAGAATAAACCACTTGAATGTGTAGAATAAATCTGATGGTTAAATGAACGAGAGAGAGAGATATGAGGAGAGAGAGAGAGAGGAGAAAGATATGAGGAGAAAGAGAGAGAGAGGAGAAAGATATGAGGAGAGAGAGAGAGGGGAGAAAGATATGAGGAGAGAGAGAGAGGAGAGAAAGATATGAGGAGAGAGAGAGAGGGGAGAAAGATATGAGGAGAGAGAGAGAGGAGAAAGATATGAGGAGAGAGAGAGAGGAGAAAGATATGAGGAGAGAGAGAGAGGAGAAAGATATGAGGAGAGAGAGAGGGGAAAGATATGAGGAGAGAGAGAGAGAGGAGAAAGATATGAGGAGAAAGAGAGAGAGAGGAGAGAAAGATATGAGGAGAGAGAGAGAGAGAGGGGAAAGATATGAGGAGAGAGAGAGAGGAGAAAGATATGAGAGAGAGAGAGAGAGAGGGAGAAAGATATGAGAGAGAGAGAGGAGAGAGAGAGAGAAAGATATGAGGAGAGAGAGAGAGAGGAGAAAGATATGAGGAGAGAGAGAGGGGAAAGATATGAGGAGAGAGAGGAGAAAGATATGAGGAGAGAGAGAGAGAGTGTCAGCCAGTCACATTTTTGGTAACATATCTTACAATCAGAATGAAGCAAGATGCCAGAAAAATCATTAACTATATTGTTTAACAGGGAATGAGCTAACTGTTCAAAAAAAAAAAATTACAAAATACCATAAATAACAATATGCAATCAATATTTTAAGATTAAAAGGAAAAGAAAAGTAGCATTAAAGTCCACTTTGAGCTACTGCCTTCTCTCTAATGGTTGCTTGGCAGGCAATTTTGTTGGTAACCAGTCTTGTTCGCTTCCCATCCTCTCTGGAATTTTCCTAGCTGGATCATTGACCAAGGGAATAACATCTCACAAGTTGTGCTGAACTTACTGTAAATCTTCATGGTGTGCAGTGTCAGTCTTTGGCTTAGCTCCTACTGGGTCCAGCATCTGGCCACTGGTAGCATATTTCTTCCCCTACTGGGTGAGCTCTCCCCCCCCCCAGATCAAAGAACTTCTAGCAGATTTGTCGATTGGACAGATAAGGCTGGAAAACCATGCCAATGGTACCAGTCAAGTAATTCCTGATGGAACATCATGCCTGTAATAACTAAAGAGGGGAGTTTTCTCCCAAAAGAAAACATTACTCGGAGCAGGTGTGCCACAGAGAACAGCCTTTAGATACCCTCTACACATCTAAACTAGAGGGCCGTGTATTAGGTCACCTACAAACACACTTAGGATGCTACTCCATGCCAGCCCACTCCCCCAGACTCAGTACAGAAAACAAAAACAAACCTATAAAAATGTTTGTCAGACAGAAGCCTCAAGAACAGAGCATATACTTTGAAGCATCACTAAAACAATAGAACAAACCAAAAAGGCTAAGGCAATCCAGACCTTCTGCGCAACAGCACAGTATCAGAGAGAAAGCTGACAAACCGACCGACCATCAGAGCTGGAGAGAAAGAGGGCAAAACCAAAACCACCAGCTTCAGGGTGGCCTTTCCAAGTCTGTTTTCAAACACCTACTGAATGTACCAAGGCTGATGACCCTTAAAAACATTGGTGAAAAAATGATTGAGGCAGTACCAGAAGAGCACTGGGGCCTTCGGCAGTAGCGAAGCCATTATCTGCTAGCCTGATAGCAAGGCAGAGCGAGTCCTCAGAAGTGATTGGCACCAGCTATACCAATGCAGTGAGAGCTACACGGTGCAGCCTTCCATTATTCTGAAGGAACACAATATCACCCAGTCCCCCCACACCCTTATTTTTGGATTCAGATGCTGCTCTTAAATCAGTTGCAGATCCAAATCATTGTTCACCAATTGTCAAAATCATTTAGGAACAGAGATCTCTTAAGGAAAAGGGTGAATCTTCAGTGGATATTGGTGCAGATCCTTGAGAATGAGACTATGGATTGTTCAGTCAAAGATGACAGAGCAGAAGAACATGCAGACATTACAATTCCCAAAGATTTGGTTGTCTACCTGTCAAGATGGGTTGATTTGGGACCAAGAGTCATAGCTACAACCACTGTTCAATTGCGAAGCTAACAAAACATAATTCCTAATTGCACATCGGCAGTGATGGGACCAAGAGCTATGGAACATGTGGCACCTGTAGTTCTCCTGTTTATCTTGAATCACATTCCAGTCTGGCAAACATACAAGACCAACTCCCCTGTGACAAGGGCCAAGCTCATTCTGGAAAACTATGGCTGCATACAAGTGCCACAACCACCACTGCCACCAATGCCTTGCCTACCCACATGATTGTTCTGGGCAACCAGGAAATCTGCCTATCAGATTTCAGAGGCAGTAGCTATTAGTCATGAAGATGAGATTTAGTAATTACAAACAGGTGCTCAACATTAAAAAGTCAGTAGTGACATTCCCGTAATTATGAAAGCTAGTGTACATAACAGCAGCAAAAGCACTGACCAATGTCTGCTGCTCAAAACAACAAAAACTTATTGGGTATCTTTTTATTTACCTGCTGTGCACATGACTTAAACTCCATTAAAAAAAAAAAAAAACAACCTGGCTGTAAAATGAAACTGGACATCACATATTCCACACCTGCATGGTAAAAACACCCTTTCCGTTTATCTTTACTTTGATGACACAGTAAGAGGTTCAGGTATTATTTACAATTTTTTTCTAATAACACTAATTTCTTAAAATTATTTAAAATTAATTAGTATGTTACCAGTATTTTATTTATTCTATTCCAGATGATCTGACAATCTGTCGTCATCTTAGAAGACAGGCCTCGATTTTGGGGTTTGTATCCTTAAGGCAAGTTTTGAGAAACAGCTTATCAGAAGAATCATCCATTCACTCTGGGCTTTAAAACTATTGCAAATATGTTTTTAGTAAAGTAGATTTGTTATGTATAGTCTGAGGTTTACTTATCTAGAGGAATAAAGCCATTCCACTTCAGCAATGAAGCAAGGATAATCAAGCATACAGAGATTAACTGCATGCAAAATCAGTTTTGTGTTAAATCTGTCAAATAGCTATTTCTAGAATCAATTAAACATCCATGTTTGACCAACAATGATATACTGTCAAGAATTAATATGGATTAGGTTTTGGACAATAACAATCATAGTGTTGAAAACGTTGATGATCCACAACCAAGTGCTAAACAAAGGTCAGCAGTCCAAAACCAAGTGAGAGCTTCCACCAATAAAATTTAAATGTAATCAGGCACAATTTCAGGGAAATGTCTCCCTTCCAGTTCAGGAAACTTCACCTTTGCATCTGGGGATAGTCACATACGGCCAGAATTTCAACCAAACCTAAAAGAAGCAGAAACATTTAAGTTTGCTGATTTCCACTGTATAAAGCTACAAATGAGATTAAGTATTTGTTAAAGATGTTGTTTGCATTTTCTGGGTGGGTTAACAAAAGTGGGGTTTTACACTGGCTATGCCACACTACAGTTCAGAGTTCACCGCTACTGCAAAGTCTTTATGTTAATGGTCCCTTTATAGAGACGGAGACAGTCTGATCTGTACTCTGGTATCTACAACAAACAGAAAGGGGCAGTGGCTAGAGTTAAATAGACAATGTTAGATCAAAAGTTATTTATAAGCATAGAGCACTGTAAGATATATAATAGGGTTAAAAAAAGGATTCAAAGTATAGGAGTTAGCCAGCAAGATTGAGGGATCATTTTAAATTGAGACACCAAGCACACGTTATTTATTTACAGCAATTTGCTTTCTTCTCTAAAATAATATCTGCCAAAGAAAGGTGGACCCTATTTTAGATAACAATGTAACGAATAAGCACTACAAACCTTCACTTGGGGACTTCTCTTCAAATACAGATATCGTGTGTGGACACTGAAAACAAGAAAAGCAAAAACAAGTTTGATCATTAATCAGATCCAGCTCAGAATCATGCAAGTACTCAGCCACTGATCCACAGATAATTTCATTCTAAATCATCATGAGAGAGATGTGAATTTACAGAATTGACAGGAATAAGCTGACATCCCCTATAACTCATTTCTTCAAGTTAACTGTCAAAACTTTTAAACTGACAAAAAAAGTGTAAATAAATAAATAAATAAAGATATCTAGGGGCTGCAATGTCTGACTTAAAATTTCCAAGCAGTTTATTCCAGTGTGGTGTTTGCATTTAGAACATCGTTTACCAGGGTCACCAAGATAAACAAAAACACTGCCAATTTAAGCTCCTCAACCAATCACATTCTAACCCATGTTTAAATTGTTTTTGCATTAAAAAAACAAACTTTACCCAGAATATGAGTCAAATACATAGAAACTGTATCAACATTAGGTATTACGAACCATCATGGCTTATACAATGTTCTTGGTCATTTAATTGAACAGAGTGAGTTTTTAATTGTTTCCAACACAAGCAACAACCAATAAAGTGTAAAAGATTTCTAAAGCAAACTGTAGGAGTGCATGTGTCAACTATCAACCAATTAATTTACAATACTGACTGATACAGATTAGGGAAACTACTAAGAAGGCTCACTAAAAATCCACTCGCAAACAGTAAAGGTGTATAAATTGTATTTACATAACTTCGAAGACAAGTAGTCAATATTTTGCATGCAATCCTTTTGAAGTTCCATTAAGACATTATGGAATATGCTGTTTTAATAAGATTAGATCAGAGGCTGCTGTTTGATAAGAGATACTGATTATAAGTCACAGCTTCAGGTCCAAAAAGGGGGCGATGAAAATATGGAATGGATGCAATTTAAATGCAGGTTTTACCGATGTTAAAACATTAGGATCTATTTACTTAAGACCCTCAGTCAATGGATCATCAAGTCTCACCTTTTCAGTGCTGATGAGCTGGCTTGTCATAAAAGAGAAACAAATGCTGTTTAGAATTGTTATCTGACAGAGCTGTGAAGTTCAGGGTCTTAGTCCCACCCCCCACAATGAACTAACGCTTAGCATGAAAAGCTGAGAACACAGTGCACATTTTGCAAAAAAAGAGACAATTTTGAACTCATTGTCCAGAGTTCTTCATTATTATGGGGTGTGCATTTCAATTGCGTGAGAAGCAGAGAGGAATCTTGCTGGTCCTAGGAAATGTCCTTAATCGAGTTCAGTGGACACCAACCAGCCTCCATGGTTTCCTAATTGCTCAATCTTTACTTACCAGAACAATATAGATATGTAAGTACCAATCCCAGCCAAGAGATGCCACCAGGCATGTAACTGACTCAATGGACCAACTGAACCAAGCCTGTGTCGTACTTTTCTGTTAATCAAAATAAAGACGACAAAATAAATTACACTTTCCTCGATCAATCGATGTATTAACTAACACAGGAAATGGTGCCATATTAAATTATATACAGCTGTATTAAAGCCCCGTCTTGTCAGCCATCTTAAGCTATTGCAACTCTTAAGAAAATCCCATTTTTAACAATACCCAATGAGACTCTTAATGAAAATTAGAAATAATAGTAGTAAATCTCATGCTTCCAAGTATTTTTAAAAGATTCCAGTAGAGAATATACGGATGAAACAGTGAATGAGAGAAAGTATATAGCCGGACAAATAAAACAGATCCCCTCCTCTACAGTTTTATGGCAGGCTGCTGTCAAGTTAGGTGGATGCTCCTGGATGGTTTAAAGACCTGATAACATTAATCTGACTTCCCAGGAGCCTGAGTTGGTGGCATTACAGTGGTCAGAAAGAATGTTGTTAAGGGATTAGGTTAAAAGCCATTCGCAAAACAATTTAAAATACTGACTTTGTCCGGTTTGAGAAAATCTTGCAGAGGTTTTTTTTTTAAAAAATAATTGAAGTTCTAATCTCAAGGACATTCATACATTCTTTCTACTATGTACGGTCTCTATGGAACATAGTTGTAGATTGGCTAAAATTTCAGTGTAGCTTAATAATAGAACAGTAAATGAATAGAATGCTGTTAACTTCAGGGACAAGTTGGTTGTTGATAAGGACACTGTAAACCAATTTAAAGTTCACATAGATAGACATTTATTTTCCCTTTGGAGGCCCTTTGTATAAGCCATCATGACTTTCCTGCCTTCTTCTAGCAAATAAACCACCCCAGGGGAACCAAGAAAAGTAACCAAGTAACAATGACAATGGTTGCTGCTCTGGTGGCTGCTTCCAATGTTCTAAATTAAAATGTGCCAGAACATTCTACCACACAATTTTTAACTGTATACAGGAGTTGGGCAAACCCTACAGAGTGATCCTGTATGTAAATAATTTATTGTCTGTTGACTATGAAGAAGAATTTTTTTTAAAAAGAAAAACATGATCTGTGTATTTTTTCTTTATCCCATGTCCACAATAAATTAAATGATTAATATAGCTACTAGTTTCACCATGCTGCAACAATTGAGTGATGACAAATGACAACAACAATAGGAAATGTAGCAAAGTGGAGAGACAAGATGACACAGGTTTTGAGCTCATAATTTCTTTAACAGATAAATTTAGACAAATCAATCCATAGGTTCAGACACAATTACTTAAAACATTCTGTCAGCTGAGTTCATTGCTACTTGATACTACACAAAAATAACAGTTGTTGCCAGTTTGCAAAGACAAACAGCACAATGTGTAATGCCGCATCAGAATGTGCATACTGTGTGCATTTTGGCAAATTCTGATAATCTGCATAGTCTAACAATGTTATTTTCTGTACGGTTCTGCTCTAGGAGGATGATTAGACTAGTTTATAGAATGTAGCTTGCAGGTAGCCAATTGTCTTCTGAAGTGCGTGGTGTCTTCCCAAGATGCCATTGTTTAACTGAAAGAAATGGTCTCCTATATGATCATTAACATTCCACACAGCAGGAACCAAACAGGGATGGAAAAACAGTCAGATAATGGTTCGAAATCTGCTGGCATGGATTTTTGGTGAAAGTCAAAAACTCTTACGTTGCTAGTAAAAACAATACAAGACCAGCATTTTGGAATATGTTCTATGCTTTCATGCCCATGTATAGTTGGACTAAGATGGATTAGGATGAAGCACGTCCAGTTATATGAACTCCAGAGAATATTTTTGGGGCAGTTCTGCTAAATAACTTTTCAAAATCACAAATGTAATGGGTCTTAGTTCAGAATCATAGTCCTTTGGCACCTGAAGCACTCAGTAGCATATGCATTGTTTTATCTACCAGAAAGATGTAGACCATGACAAGAACAGTACCGCTGTGCATAATGTGAATTGTTAGTTGATATAATAGTGGTGGTGGAACTTCGAGTGTGCCATCTGCAAGCCAGTCTTCATGAGGTGGAGACTGACCAACATCGTGAACCAACTTAACTGGTCATGCTTGTTTCCGATAACGGCTATGGGTTTCTGACTTGGTCGTCTTGGTGGAATTTTCTTTTTGCTGTCAGTTACCAAGATTTGTATTTTTGCAGTTGTGCTGTGCTATAGCCTCTTCTGGCAGGGTCACTTGCATTTCTTGAACTGTGTACCGCAAGCTGTTGCATAAAATCTCAGCACTGAGTCACAAGTTTGCTGCTGACTGTTTGATGAGTAACTTGGTGGAATCTGGAATGTGGCTAGGTTCACTCAGCTGATCCACCACAGATCCATAATTAAACACAAACACGCCCTTAACACTGGCTGCTGGTGCAGCGACAGGATTCAGCATTGTTCTGCAGCTGTCGATCTAGATAATACATATATAGCCCTCATAGCTAATTTGGGGACATTATCTTTGAGACAAAACATGCCAATTTTTACTGCCTTAAACATTGCTTTAACTTTACATTTGCTAGGTTTAATAATTTCCAATGGTGTTTTGATGTGGCACCAACCTATAATTATGTGACATCAGTGGCTATTCCAGACAATGACCTTGAAAAATGCCAGCTTTATAACTGCTGCTGAAGATTAAATAATACAACACCTCACTGCGTTTTATTTTTTGCTATGTGCCCTATTGTCAATGCAGAGTTAGATTTCATGCTTTATTGTCATCGCCCACTTAAAGATGCCCAATTGTTGCATGCTCAAAATACATAGTTTCACACATTTTTTTAATAATTCCTATTCAGCAACTGTCTTCACCAGATGTCTATCCCTCCCAAAACCAGTTTGTTATTTACTTCTTTTTATAGCATGTACTTGAGAAGGAAGAGACCTTACACAGTATTTAACCCTATTTTTCAATGTGTGTACGTGTGTTGAAAGTTAACCCATTTTGTTTTCTTACACCAGACAAGTTAAAGATGAGCTCTGGTTAGAATTTTATACCCTGAGATTTCTACTTCATATTATGTCGAGGAATAACTTAAATTCTATCCATAGTCTTTTTTTTTTTTTTTAAAAAAAAAAAGCTTCATTAACTGGAGATTCAAAAGCAAAATTTCAAAATAAAATAGATTTCCTTTTACCAACTGATGAAAGCGAGCAAGCAACATTACAATTAAACAGAACAGGATCCAAAACTGAACCCTGAAGTGATACAACACCTTTAAAATAAAAGGGCAAGCCATTTCAAACTAATATTCAGCATCTACTTTATGAATTCCTACTCAACTTTGCTGATCCACAAAGTAAAGCATGTGTGACTATGGACAGTAGGTTAGTGTACTCACTGATCACTCCAGCCTTAATTTAAGCCAGCGGCATGGCTTTCTTTTGCTTTTCTGTACTGTGAGAATTATCTCCAGGTATCCGAGTTTTCTCTTGCAGTTAATCAGAAGATTTCTAGCCAGCATTTGGGGGTCTGTTTGTATACAAAAGAAAGCTCCTTACCTTATCTGGGGACAGAAGTTGTTATCAATGTTCCACAGGATAAATCCAATGGTGTAGAAAACAGACCCTGATAGCACTAATGCTATGTTGTAGTCGTGGTTCCTGTTAAAGTTATAATATGCACATGATTTATGACTTGACGCTAAAGTTAAAAATAGATTAAAGTTTCAAAAAAATTTTTTAAATAAATGCTGATTATCCATACTTTACTTCACGAACTGCAAAATAAGAGCAGAAAGATGGTGGTGTATTGTTTACTGAGGCTAGTTTAGGGTCTTCTCAGTATTAAAATGATGGGAAAGACCAGACCCAACCCTAACTTCTGTTCATTAATTGTCATTCAAGAAAATTTCCAACTGGCAGTTATTATTCCTCTTAGTGCTTACGCTCAACGGTAACAGCAAAACTGCTTTCTTCCGTGATATGATATAAGGATAAAAGACTTAGCTGAAGTGAAAAGTCGTCCACTGATGTCTGGAGACTTGTACATGGATGGATTAAATGGAATTGCATAGGTCACTTAGAGTTCTGAAGAGGTTGAGTGTGAGGTCACAAAAGCAGCTGATTTAACAAAAGAAATGTGGGTTGTCCAAGGCTGACAAACTCACCGTACAACACGGACAGTTTCTACAATCAGCCAAACCACCATGAAACCGTAAGCGGCCTGAAAAAAAAAAGGGGGAAAGAAAGAAAGAAAGCAGGGAAAAGAAAATAAGGTTCAGAGTCTTCTCAGAAAAAAAGTCTAGGGTCTTTTAAAATGAAAAATGACCGAGCTGACAAAACGATCTTGAGAAAACAGATGACCACTTTCCTCCATCACCTTAGTAGTAGGATTAGCTAACCAATAAACCTGTGTTTAGGATATCTTTCTTTTTTTTTTCTTCTTGTTGTCATCGTCATAATAAAGGGTTTAGTCCAAAATGTCGTTAGTTACTGACAAAGATAGGGACAAATGCTCAAGTGTCTCCAACAACTCTGAAAACAACCCTGCATCAAATTTACATTGCTGAAGGCAACAAATTGCTCTCCAATACTAATGAGATGTTTGTAACAGTACTAGAATTTGTTTTTTTTTTAAAAAAAAATTACCTCATATGAAAAACATGTGACCGTGTACAATAATTGTGACCGCCAGTGTAATGCGTGTTTTAAGAAACATTAGCCACGCCTCTACTTTTGCTGCTGCCACTAAAGGTAGAGCCATGGGGTTCACTACCACAGTTAAGCACTCAAATCTTCTCTGCTTATAATGAAGCAAGTTTACACAAATTACTTGAATTCTGTTGGTTCATATATTCAGTAATCTGCTTTTACTTTGGTTTTGGTTTCCTGTCTTTCTAACTAAAGGGGACTTTGAGGAAATTTTTTTTTTTTTTTTTTTTACAAAATATGAACAAACAACACGGTGAAGACGACAGTTTTAAGACCTCAAATCTTTTTTTCATTTCTACAGCATTCTGACAAATTTCTTCCAGTACCTGGAACACGTTCTTCACCTGTGACCCTTCTTACACCCCCCCCAGTCTAGTTTGGTTCTGCAGAATTTCAGCCTTAGCCACCTGTAAGTCCCATAGAATTTCACCTCTACCTTCCTCGTACATATTACACCATTTTCAGGCTCAATTTAGCTACTGTCACAGAAAGTCTAGCATCCCACCATCTCAATCAGAGCAGATCAGGGTGGACCAGGTCTCTGTGACACTACATTTAACTATAAGAAATAACTGCTATCGGCACCTTTTCACAGCAGATATGCAAGGTAGTCGAAGGCATCAAAGGCAAACATTAACCTTCTTGTTTTGTTTAAAATTAAAATACATCATAAAAAAAAAATAACTGCCAGCATTAATTCCAAAACTAACTAGACAAGTTCACCATAACATCTTGGCCAAACAAAGAGAGGTGGGGGGGGACAGAATTATGCTACCTGGTGGCCATGGCTCCTACAGGCTCTGCAAACAGGTAATACACTTTAAGGAAAAAAAAAAAAAGTTAAATAAATAACTCTGTGGCACCTACCTCGTGAAATACCGGATTCTTGATCAACAAATAAACCTTCAAGATAAAAAGAAGAAAAGGTTTCAGATCGCTGGGAAAAAGTGTTTCTAATTTTATTTGGCAAAAGGGAAGACGGTGGAATGGGCTGAACCAACTTGGTACAGAAACCAACACATTCCAAAGACAGAATTGTTTCTTTCCTCATGACAGACCACTGCCCCGCATTCACAACATATGCATGAAGTCTACCAGAGAGACAGTGAAAGATGCTTTATTGGCAGATTACCCACCAACGCAGAGAACAGGCTGGTTTCAGCACAGGAGCAAACTGCCAATGATCGGCCTCAGTCTGGGGGTCAGTCAACTCAATAACCCTTCACCAAAAAAAAAAACAAACAAACAAACACCTGTAAGATTCATCTTTTCGATTTTTGGATAGCAGTTTGAAAAGTGTGTAATAAATATTGTAGCGGAAAAGAAGACAAGCTGCTGCTTTATAATTACAATTGCTTTTAAGTTTTGTTGTGTGCAAGCATTTGAGAGAGAAAGTGATAGTGTATGTATACACAAAAACTGTAAACAACTTTAGTAAATGTGACAATATACAACCTTCTTGTTTACAAAGACAAATCCCCTATGCACTGATGACACTACAGACTGAAAATACTTTCTTTAAATGTCAGCTACAAAGTGTGTCCAATACACGATATAAATGAAACTATTTTTATGTTAATGAATTTTAATTAATAATAATAATAATAATAATAGAATAAATGCTAATGACTGTTTCTTTCTTTTAACATGACTCTCACAAAAGGTTTCAAGAATGGCATAACAAGAAACAGTTAGTGCAGCTAATTCTCCAAAGGCTTTAAACCAGTACACGCAAATTGTTAACTTAAAAGAAAAGAAAAAAAAATATGCAACAAAAATATCAAATCATTAGACATACTTCAATCAAATGCTCAGAAGGTCAGAGAGAATGTTCTGCATCATCAACTGGGTAGACAAACAACAATCATCTCCCCTGATTTCCCAGTAGGTAATTAGCCGTGTGGTGATGCTAGGCCAACAATGTAAACTACCCTGAAGTCAAGACTATTATTTTCAGTCCATTAAGCTGATGACCTGAAATAAAAAAGCATAACTTCCTCCCCCCTGCCCAGCAAGCAGTGCCCACTGATAAATTGGTATGGACGCTAAAGGTGACTCGGTACACACTTTTGTTGTTAACTAATCAATGGTACGCCAGATGCTGTTGAGAAAATCCAGCATTAGCAAGTATGAGCTTTATGCAAATAAACAGACAACACTCTGCCGTTAACAGAAAAAAAATCTTTATTCACACATTCGGGGTGATTATGCCTTTCTTCCATAATAATTCCCACACATCTATTACTGCACAGACTTGGCCAAAGACAAATCTCCCTTAATTTGTTTGCACATGCAATACAATAGAGAAAGAAAAAAAGGAAGGAGGAAAAAAAAGTCGAGAAAAGCATCAGGGGATTACAAAGGATTTGGGTTTGTTGCTGTTGGGTTTCTTTTCTTCTTTTTAAACAAAACTACGCAATATATTTTCTAAGGGTGGAAATAATAAAATGAGCAGTGCGAAGAAAATCTGTTTCATCTCTTTATGGTAGCCAATTATTTTCTGATTAATAAACAATGGTATTAGAAGACCAGCTCAGGCATCAAGTGATCAAAAGCAGAGTTCACTACCAGAAATAATCAGCTCTCCAAGAATACATTGTTGGGATTAGATGTAGTAACTGAGTGTTTTGGATTTCTCTCAAGTAGCATATATATATAGGTTTTGCAATAATGATTTTGCTGGCCTTCAGAATCAGCAATTTTCTGAGAAGATAAAACCAAGACTGACCACACTGAATCATTTTAAAAGTGAATTTATAGATGTGATTTATCTATTATTACTACTGAATCCAGGTCTGGGAATGTTAACAAAAAAGCCAGCTAAACAAGATAAAGTTTGTTGGAAATTTCAAATGAATGCATCATGGGAATTTTCCCCGGATTATTTGTTCAGCTTCCATGCATCCGTAACCGAAATCCAAAACTGTACGAGTGACCTCCCAATTGCAAAAAATAATAATTCAGTCTATGGTTTCTTACCTGAATTATAAAGTTGCACGAAATAAACAATGTTTTTAATATTCTGTTGCTGAGCTGGATTTTGGTACAAGGCTACATGGAGCAAACTATTACTTGTAGCCCTGACAAGTTGCTTTAATGATGCAGAGTCCTTCTTGTATTTAATACAAGATAGTTGCCAGGACTATGTTCTTGTCAGAAACCACTACTTGAGAATTACAAGCAATTTCTCAGAAAGAAAAAAAGAGAGATCTTTAATTACGGTGTCAAACTCTGTAAACATCCCTCAAGTAAATTGGTTTTGGAAAATTGGGAAACATTTGGTTTTTAATCTAATCTGAACATGTGTTGGTTACATCTCTCTCTCTCTCTCACCCTCTCTCTTTGCTGATTTACATCAGGTACAAAAAGAAACCAGACATTTCAATTTAACTTTGTTTCTGCTAAAAAAAAAAAAAAAAAATCAACTTGTTTTCGGTTCTCAGTAGATGAAAATATTTCCAGAGAAACAGGACAAAACATTGGACATAAAGCAACCACCATCTGTCACGGAACTAGACAACCATTTTCTTAACTAATTGCTACTGTTCCAAGTTGTGGCAGTAACACAACAGATGTTATGGATGATCCGTTCAGCTGCAGCCAATGCTAGCTAACACCATCTTGATGACAATTCGTTCTTGAATGAGGAAAAGACTCCCAGTAATGTATTTATGGATTTTTACTCCTTACAGTAATGGGGTCCTTGCTAAATCTCCATCTTGGTACACAAGCTAGTTTATCACCCATTCATCACTAGCAGAAATCAATCAATATTACCTTTATGGCTCTTCTGTCTGCTATTTATGTACACAAAACATTTACCAGAATAAAAATGAGGAGGAGCTTCTGCTACAGCTGCAAATTCTCGTCATTATCTTCCAAACAAGCCATCATAAAGAACACTGAGCAGCATAGTAAATCTTCTTGGGAGGTGATTTTTTTTTTTTTTAAAAGCAAGATAAAAATAAAAAAAAATTGTTTCCAATGTTAGTGGAAGCACAATAGAATTAAATGCAGAAATATCTGCCAAGATAAATACACGGTAGACAGTTGCCATATCCTTGCAGACAGAGTAGAAATAGTTACTATAAGGTTCTATTAGAGAATGAAAAGGCAGCGCTTAACTTTGGAAATGGCATCGGGAAGGAACACAGAAAATCTGGTTTCTGGTCGGGTCCAGCTTTAAAGCGCCATAGAGAATCACAAGACAAGTAGATTTAAACTGGATCTTCATCCCTACTTGGGTGTTTTATTTCCAACTATCTTCATCTCTACCAGTTAAACATTTTTTAATTCTGTTTTCAGCAACTTTATCTCTGTTTCCATTAAATTGCATCACCATTAGTTTCAAAATGGAAACAATTCATCATCATCTTTTTTTTTGTTGTTGCCAAATTCACACACCATATAGACTTTTAACGTGAAAACTGGAAGCCAATTTACAAATATAAATACTAGTTACTATAACATTTCAGACAATTTTATTAAATAACATTTAATTATATATGTGATACAAAAGATTATCCCCCCCCCAGAATAAAAATTAAAGTGCATTTTCGGTTAATCATATTTCAGACCTGTCCAAGTAAAGCGTCTACCAAATCCATTTTGATATATCACCTGCTAACACAATTTGATCGCTTGTGTGTGTGTGTGGCCAAGTTATAACCATCCAATGTAAGCCAGGTAAATGCTGCAGTAAGTTGGCCTGCCATGTGTTATATCAGAGAGGAATGTTTTTTTTAAATATTCAAAAATGTTTCACTGCCAGTCCCCCCGAACTTTAGAAAACTTGTTGTTGTTGAGAGAGATGTGGAGAGAGATGGAGAGATGGAGATGGGGGGTGGGGGGAGAGAGAGATGGAGAGATGGAGATGGGGGAGGGAGAGAGAGAGAGATGGAGAGATGGAGATGGAGGGTAGAGAGAGAGATGGAGAGAGAGATGGAGAAATGATGGGGAGAGAGAGAGAGGGTGGGGAGAGAGAGAGATGGAGAGAGAGATGGAGAAATGATGGGGAGAGAGAGAGAGACTGGGCGGGGAGAGAGAGATAGAGAATATCTGATAATTTATTTACTTATTTTAAAAGCTGGATAAAATGGCATGGTGAGCAAGAGCTATGTTGTTTATTGAAAAAAAAAACAAAAAACAAAGAACATTTATCAAAGTAATGTAGACATAAACCACCGTAACAGAACACATCGTAGAACCATCAAAATTATTGGTCATCATCTTTTAAACCATTCCAGCGAACAAGGTTTTAATGCCGTATCTGTGCAATTAATTACCAAAGAAAACAAGTATTTACACTAAAGTTACTACTGTAAAAAAAAAAAGCAAAAAAAGGAAAAGGAAAACAGCAGCCACAAAAAGCTGAGATTAAGGTGATACAAAATAAAGTTGATTTTCTTGCATTCAGAATTTAATATGTGCAATGATTAAAGCAATATGTTGTTTGTGTACCTTTTTCCTAAGATCCAAAAGCTTATTTAAAGATGGTGTCACTTCAAAGACAGTTGATAATTAATGGCTGGCACAGAAAGGGCTAATAGCACTAACTTTAATATGTGGAAAGTTTGGTTTGACGAGGATTGTAACTTAGTTAATGATGGACCATTACCTACTTCATTGCTGCTACATTTTCTTAACTTTATTCCTTCGCCATCTACACGTGTGGTTTTAGTACATGCCGATGACACTATTTGCATGTGCTATTGATGGTGGAATTCAAACGGGCAACCACTGACAATTGTTGATGGAGTTTCAGCTCTGTTTAAACTCGCTGACTGGTTTCTCCTGAGACCTTGGCTTGTTAGTAACCATACAAGACTGAGTTCTGCACTTGGTCTGCTGACTGATTGGTTGGACAAAACCATGTATGCTGTTTCTGTTTTTTAAAGTTCTCCCGTACGGTTCAATGGCCGTTTGGTTGAGGATTCTTCTTTCTTGACCAGGCATGTCCTGCAACCTCTGAGCTTTTCCCATCCCCTCTTTCTGGTGCTGCTGCTTGCTCTCTCTCTCTGACACCAGTCTCCTTGTTTCAACCTTATACGACCAGCAGTACACACTTTATGGTGGCCCTGCTGTGAAAGACTGCTCTGGAAACAATGAAAGAAACCAGCAACCTTCTCAAACACCTGAACAGCCCAAGACCCATTACACAGTTCACTCCACCTACCTGCTCTATGCACTAACAAGCCAAAAGGTTTCAGGAGAAACCAGTCAGTAAAAATCTTTTTTATTTTAGCAACAAATAAGTGATTGCACTTTTTTAAATGATCACAAATGTGCATGATTATCTCCCTTGCCAAAAAAAAAAATCTGAAGTAAAATTTCAGTTATATAAAATAACCAGGTGTGAGCCACTAATTTAGCAAATATAGTATTTAAAGTAATTACCTTGATCAGCAGTAGTAGATAATAGCAAAAGATGTCAAATGCAAGATTAATAGCATCAAAAATTATATGCTTAACAAAGAAACTTATGTTGAATTTAGATAAAAACCAGAAATTCTGGCATTCAAAATTGTGCACACACACACAGATCCAATCATGATTTTATTTCCACAGCTACAAAACTATTACGGCTAAGTAGCTGAAAGACCACTTTTGGCCCACAAACAATAGCTTAAGCACACAGTGGCATGATTTACACTATACATCCTTTAATATTTGTAAACCAATAGTCAAAGATCACTACCCATAGTTGGTTCAAAGAAGGTAACTATGGAGAGGCTCTCAGACACCCTACAGATGCTCAATGGAATTAAGATCAGGAAACTCGACTGGTCAGGATGGTGTGTGGTCACACACAAAATGAACTTGGTCTACAGCACTACCAAAATTTACATGACAACACCCAATTCTACAATGGCAGCAGGAGGAGGAGGAAACCCTATCAAAGCTAACCCTGATCATGAAACCACAGGCCACAACCTAGACTGTTAGGAAAATGCATGTAAGGTTCAAAGCTTCATGAGATCTTAGCTACACCTGCATCCCAGCATCTGTGGAAACAGGGTGAAATGTTATTTGTCAAAACACACATCCTCCTCCCAGTCTTGAATTTTATGGTGACATTAGTCCAGGAACAAACTAGATGGATTGTTTCCGACAACTCAAAGGTAGACCCTACTTGATTAATTCAGTTAGATTTAGTTGCAATAAGGCAGAAAGCCATTATGGCCTGCTTTTAGAGCCTCCAAAGCAAGTAAGCCCAGCCAGCCTTGGATGACCCTTATCTGCAATCTATATTAAAAACAGAACATTCATAACTAAGTAAAGAGAAACAGTTTTGCTTATCATCAGCCTAAAATTACGAACATAACAAGAAAAAAAAGAAGAAATACTAGCATTGGCTGGCTAACTGTAGAATATGCATTATGTAAAGCAATACTATAGAATACTTTTTATGCGTTAACAAATAAGATTTCTGACAAGGAAGGCAGAATAAAAAATTTTTAAAAAACTAACTTCAAATCGCAGACATACTGCAGACTTAGTTGTCTGAACGCCAACCACATCCAACTATACGCTGGGACTCCCCCCAGCCTGATTCATGGGTGCGAGACAGGCAAATCTCTGTCTAAACTCTCTGTTTAACTGTTTCCACCACAAGGCATTCTTGAGTTAACCACTGTGCACTAGCAGCAGTTAGTATCTTAATGAGCAAGTGCAGAAAAAAACAACAAAAAACAGAAGACTACTTACAGCAGTTACGACAAAGCAGTAGACAAACAGGAAGATGCGAAGCAACTGGTTTTCCCGTTTTGGTGGACTAGTAATTTCACTGCTGAAAAAAAGAAGAAAAACAAAATCACCATCATCTCCACCATTCACTAATTTACAAATACATTTTGCAAAGCAACAAAGAAACTACTGAATATAATCAGATATAATCTATTGGCTTCATCATTTTATATGGACAAATGCAGAAATCCTTTGTGATGATGCAAAATATAACAGTGTGTGTTTGTAAGGTCTCTCTCTTACTACTTAAAAACGCTACAAGGGAGACAACCATTTTACATTTGGACACCTCTACAAACAATTTTTTTAAATAAAATCTTTTAAAATCCACTCAAGCTATTAATAATTTTGCCAATTTATTATTTTTTGGTGTAACGCTTATAGTACATTTTCAAAGCGATAAACTATACAATCATTCTTCAACCATCCTATAGATGGTGCCTTTCTCCACAAATACAGCACTTCAGCATCACTCATGGGACAACTGGAATAAGGAGATGCAACTTCCTCGTCATCATCTACATGTGCATGAACTATTTTTTGACACATTTTCAGATCAGTAACACGGCACATACAAATCAGCATGCACCATCAATGAACGATGGATCTTTCACCACTCTTTCAACAGAAACAAGGAAACCACACTACTAATAATAGTAATGTTGAGTCTAGAGGGAAAACAAGTTCATCAATCCCTGAAAAGTCGCTGTCAATACAAATGTAAAGGCTGCAGATGGCCATTATCTTGCATTAATTAATCTAAATTTTCTTTTCTAGATTTATAACAACAATTACAAAAGTAGCCTATAAATACATCAATAATCCATAATATTCTAGATATTTTCAGGCACTGATTTATTATTTATGCAAAATTACATAGAGCAGATATTAAATGAACTACTTTGATGAGTTATTAATTATGTTAAGTCCTTTTTAATTATGTTAAGAAAACCATTAAAAAACCTAGGAACAGATTTTTTTAAACTTGTTCATATCAACATTAATTTATTTTCTGCTAAGAAACCAGAACTGGAGCTGTTCACATGCAAATAACAATGCAGAATTGAATGCTGCTGCAGCTTAAACAGTTTTCCCTGGTACAAACAGATTATTTATTATCAGTATCTTCTGCTTGCATTTCAAGTTCTCATACTCTCCTATGTGGGAGGTAGAAATCATAATATATGAATAAAACACAGTGCCTAATCATGGAAATTACTTTTTTTGAATTTTCAACTTTCTTAAGACATTTTAAATATTATAAATTATACTTACAAAGCATATACTAATAAGGCAGTCCCCCAGATCATTGGAAGTTCATCTAAAAGCTTTTAAAGGAGAAAACAAAGAAATATAATAGAAATAATCTGCTTAAACTAACTTTATAGACATTAAATCAGAGAACTGTCATTCACTTTTTCTGAATTTAATTTTAAGATGTTCTTAATAAGAAAACAAAACTGATAAGGAAATAAAATTTACAAAAATTAATTTTTTTCAAATTAAAAAAAAAAAAATACAATTCCCTACTGGTTGCATTAAAAATAAAATTTTTCTTAATCTACCAAAGATTTTCTACAAGTCTTTTGTTTGCTTGTTTAAGGAAAACACACACACATACACACACACACAGAGACAGACAGAGATTATGAATTCACTTTCATTTTGAAAAACAATCTAATTTCAAGTGTCGCATTGATAAACAAACTAGTTTTATCAAAATTATAAAACGTCTTTTATTAACTAAATTTAATTAAAGATTTACAACCAGGTGGTTGTTTTTTTTTAACTCTATTCAAACTAAATACATCCAGTCTAAAATTCTAAAAAAAAAAGTTTTTTTTGTAATGTTTAAGACTCCTAGAATGGCCCCTGACCCTCCTTCCATGCCACCAAGTTTCAATGCCACCCCCCCTCATTTGTGTTGAGTGAGAAAAACGATTTTGATATCTCTCGAGAAAATGAGAAACATCAGCAATCAACAATAAGTGAAAATTACTGAGCAAGAGTTCACATTTAACACAGAAGCTGTGAAAACATAGCTGTAAAGGACACCCATCGGCCAGCCCCACCCAGGAACTACCAGCCGTCGCCGTCAAAATTTAAGACTCAATCAACAGTTGAGATAAACTGGCTTCAGATGTCGTCACAATCGAAACAAGTGTGGCGACTGGGCAAATACTGCTCGACTTCATCCTGGCCCCACACTACGTGCATGCAAAAGCTTGTCGTCGTCGTTTTTTTTCACGATCCTGCTATAAATGCAGTTTGGCGCTTAGCCCGAGGGAAGGAGAAGAGTCTTAATCATCCTTGATAATCTCACTGATATTATTAACGAGCAGAACTACAGCTTTGAACTTAAGTCGTTCCTTTTCTCCATCTTCACATCCAACTGTTTTAGACGCGTAGATTCCCCCCAATTACAGTTTCTTTATTTTATATCTTTTGTTGTTGTTGTTTTCACGCTGTCCAAATGTTCAAAGATATCGGAGTCTTCGATGTCCAACCAACACTGATGTTATTTGGAAATGTTTTGAAAAAATTAAAAAAAAAAAAAACTATCAAGGGAAATAACTCTAAAATTCTTCAGCATTGTTTGCCAAGTGCATGGTTACATTATCATTAGAACAAATTCATTAAAAAATTTTAATGCACATTTATAAATCATGTAGCCTTCAATTTGCAGATCAGAGAATAAAATGCTGACCATTCCAAAAGTTATTTCCCTTATATCGTCTAATTGTACCACAACAGTACGAATTTCAACTATGATCATTTGAACACAGCTAAGAAAAAAAAATAAAGAAAATTCGAGTTATCTCCCTCGAACCAATGAACGAAAGACTGGCTGATTTTCTTGTAAAAGTAAAGCGAGATAAATGACAGGTTAAAAAAAAAAAAAAAAAACGTAATTAGGTCTTTTACACTTTTTTTTTGTTGTTTTTTTTTTACAGAACATTGTCCAGAAATGATAAGGGGAGAATTCCAATAAGCTCCCTATGTAGGTTTAGTACTTCTTGTAGAGTGAAACCTGTTCCAAAAAATAATGAAAACATGTCTACCTCATTTTTCAAAGCCTGCCACACTTCTTTAATGAGATTCCAAATAAAATAACACCAAATATATATATTTCATAACTAGCTACTAATAAATATATCTAAAATTCACAGCCTCTTTCTATTATGTATGAAACTTCTTTAATTAGACCAGGGAAGGCTGAAGAGTTAAGCTTCCAGAATTGGAAAAAAGGGATTTAAGTCCACCCCCTGCCCCACTGCCCTTGAAATCCTATATGCTGATATTTGCTAAAAAGCACCAAAAACCTATGGTAAAAACCAGACTAATTTAGACAGGTTCATCAATCTGCCACCAAGCTTCGGTAATGTTTTGATAAATAATTTCATCAAGCCATTTGTAAAAAACCACTTTTTTTCTGTTATTTTTAAATTTAAATTAGCATTTTATAGTAAAAGCAGCAAAATAGAGTGGAGTGATTTACTGATTTTGCGTGCTATTTCATGAGACAGCGATGCGATTGTCAACATTCAGCCTCATCAAGAGATAACACCACAACCCTCAAACCAATCTTTGCCCCATTTCCAAACAATACTACTCCAGGATGACACAGAGATAAGCAGATTAATCAACTGCAGAGCTTTTCCTTCTTAAAACCAGATACACAACAGGCTGAAGACATCTTTCTCAGAGATGAAGATCTTGCATATTCTAACAAAACAAACCTGGCCCCCCTCTGCCAGGCAATGTGACAGTTTAGTCAGTGCAACTACCTAAGCGACAATGTTCAGATGAGATAGATACCAAATTGAACATGTCAGTGCCTCTCTCTCTGGCTCAGCAGCCAGGGTTTCCTCACAACAATTCCTCTTTCATAAGCTCACAGATCGTCAAACCAAACTAGCAATCAGATAAATAATGCTAATTCCAAGGCTGTTAAATTTAGCACTGTCTAAACAAACTGAAATAAACACATTAAACAGGTAAAGTTAAACTTTAGCCAGTAAATTTGTCCTGTGTATTTCCTTCGCCCACATCTTTATCTGCTTCCACGCTCACCACTTATTATCTTTTCTGTTCTAATTTTATCTATGAAAGATATAGGAAGAGCAATGTCTGCCAAGTCTAGCTATGAAAAAGTTACAACTACCGGCTATAGCTGATAAGAGCAAAGAAAAAAACTTTACTTTCTCAAAATGTTTCTAAAAAAAAAAATTGAAATGCTGAATAAGGCTTTACCCAAAACTCTAAGACTGTATTGAGAAGAACTTTTAATTATCCTTTTCAAAGTTTCTTCCTCCTGAATAGAGTCCTGCAATGCACTCTTGCTACCATAGGGTTAAACTAATAGCTTCCCAGCAAATAAAAAGGTTCTTTCGTTTTGTTTTTTTTCTGTGTAGGTCAGATAAAATTAACTTCACATCCTTAAATATGCTTCATGAGATAAATTTGAAGCAGAAGGTGGAAACAGACAGATTCCTGAATAGTAGTCCTGATCCAGCTTGGAACAAAAGCTGATAACATAACGGCATACAGTGTATGTCTACTACATTTCTAGAATGCTTTTAGGAGTCAGTTTACCAACAAGAAATGGAGAGAATTTTTAGCCAGAACCCACAAAGAACTGAACATAAAAGTGAGTGCACACACACAATGCTAACCCTGTTGGCTCAATATTATATATTTTAAGCGCCAAATTTTAAGTGAATGTGGTCTAGAGTAACTTTCCTCATAAAGGCAAAATGAAAGTCTCTCTAAAGACAGTGTAATGACAAACACATCTGCTATCTATTCAGGCTGGCTTTTGCTATTGAGGGAAGCCTTTTTTAAAAAAATCAGAATAGTTTTTTCTCTTTTAGTTACTTGGGTAGACTGAATTTTGTTTGTTTTTAAACAATATAACCAATTTGTGTGTGTGTGTGTGTGTGTGTGTGTGTGTGTGTGTGTGCATTGAGCTACCCATTATGTGAGAGCAAAAGCTAACATGGATATTCCTGCTGGTTGTAATGGAGTTGCACAGTCAGCCAGTACAACATACTATACCTGCATGCCATAGAGTAATGTCATGTGGAAAAACCAGGAACCAATGCCAACCACTGAAGATTTAAAAGAAGAAAGAAGGGAAAGAGTAAGTCCAAAGTGTACACAGTTGATTTAAATCCTGCTATGAAAATACCAGTTATAGGTAAACATTAAATGTTTAACAATTTCTTTCATTTCATACAATAATGCTAATATTAGAAAAATAAAAATCTTCAGTAATGCCAACTTTGTGTATTGCATTAAAATTTTCTGTCTAGTGATCATTAGTCAGAATCCTTTAGACTTCTTAGTAAATGTGTGGAAGGTGGCTTTCTCATTTTCACATTGTCAACAACTGTTGCGGTGAATTAACAAAGTTGTTGGTTAGGTGTTATTCATAAATCATTTAGAAACCCACCTGCCTTAAGATTACAACAAAGCACCATTTCAACAGATCCCTCCTATTCCCAACAGTATTTCCTTGGGATAGGTGCATAAATTGAAGCTATAATTTGCTGCAGACTTTTCAGTTTTTAGTCTCCACTAGATTCCATTATTCAAAACATCTAGAGATCCTGTTAAATCTATTGGCAATGTATTAAAACCCAATAATGGGACACCTGTTAATTATTTCTTGCACAATATTTTATATACTTCAGAAATGTCTACTGTTTGATATTTGCACTCTTTGGCCTCAAGATTCAAAACTGTTGTCAAGAGAAGTAGCAGTGTACTATCTTCGTTGAAAACAATTTAAAAGTGCAATAAACAATAACAACAACTTTGCTCAGCTTTGCAAGAAATTTGTAAAAAAAAAAAAAAAATCACTAGAAATACTCCAAAAATTGCTGATTTCTATAACTTGTACTTTGGGTAGATGGCATTCAAGCATTGGACAAAGGACTGCATCAGAACTCAGTAACTGTGAGCGTCAACAGTCACTTTATCTCAGGCTAGTTGTAGAATCCAAAATTTTTTTTTTGCAAATTAATATCGCTGCACCCAAGAGAGTTTTCTTTGGGATTAAACTCTGATGGTGGTGACAGGAAAAAGAATGCTGAAACAGAATCAATAGTCAGTTTGGTTAATACTAGTCAGGTAATGGAATTGAATTCTTGTTGGGTACATCACATAAATAAGAGATTATCTATTTAATCCTAACTTGCTAAAAAAAATTTTAAAAAAGGTACATAAAGAATTTAATTAAATTTATTTTCAGGCATTTTGAATCTTGCAGGCTAGTAATATGAAAGTATGGTATTTTATGTAAAGAGAAAGTAAATCATACATCACAAATTTTTCTATAACTATTTTTCACTGCATCAACTGAAAACTGATGAACAAGCCATGAATTTAATTAAGGGAGATAATTCATTATTACTTTCCTTGAGAGCAATTTGAAATTCACCAAGAGTGAATAGTGTGGATAAAATAACTTGCAAAAGTTTTACTTTTGTTCCCCATGTAACCGGAAACCATCAACTGGTCAATACTCTTCTTGTCTCAATTAGTACAAACATGTATGTTAAGAAAACCATACTGAAGATTCAATGTTTGAAAATGGAGATATAAAACAATGTCAATAGCAGTTCTTAATAAAGGTAAACAATAATTATGAGTAAAATTGTTAATTGGCAGACAGGTGAAAGCTAGCAAAGCATGGCTTTTTACACTACATAAAGGGTTAATTTTCAAAAACTTTGAAGATGCACAGATTGAGGGGAGGATGTAGAAATATGATTTAAAAATTATTGAAAAGTGAAAAAACAAAAGAAAAAAAACCAAATTCCAGAGATCAAAATTTTCTGCATTGTTAATGAGCATTTAAAAAAAAAATGCTTATCATAGCCCATGAAAACCTGAGTCACAACTCTTGCTGCCAGTTGCCCGCTGCACAAGCTTGAATCAGTCGCTTTTATAGTTTGAAATAATCTTTCTGCCTGCTCGCTTAAATTGAAGCAGCCACAACATTCCACAGGCATATTTCAGCACCACTCCTACACAAGTTTAGTCTTTATTGTGAGGGGTGAGTGGGTCACAAGATGTCTAGACAAAGTGACTGCTATCAAGTGTTAGAACACAGGAACCACCCCTCAATAAGTATTATTCATTGGGACCTGGAGTTTTTATTAAAGGTGTAGGGTTTAGAAGCTTCTGCTACATAAGTCCTCAACTTCTCAACATCTTCAATTTTCTTTGTTTTACAGTATAATTTAGCATACCTAACACCCTATTAGCTTTAAAGACATACATTCACACATTTTAAAAGTAATATCATTATGCAATCCAAATCATTAATTTCCCATATTTTAAGAGACTAGTTTCATATAAATAGTTCAGTAATACACTAAGGCTCAGATACATTCACTAAAAAATATTAAAATGCAGACCAATCTAGTAAATTAAATGATGAATTTATATCTTCACTATTGTGGTCCTCTCACAAATTAGCGCATCTGCAATTTTGGCATTAATGCTAAATATAACTGAAATTTTATTCACCAACATTAGCCATAACTAGAATTCATAGGTACACTCTGAAATTGGCAGGCTACCAGTTTAATTTAGTAGAAATGGCAAATTCAGGAATATTCTCTCCACTCGAATCAATCGGATGATGGCATTTTTTTTTACCTGATTTGATTTCATGTGTTCTAGGTGACAGTAAGTCAATGGACATCTCTGACAAATTACCCGTAGCCATGGTAACAAGCAATAACAAGAAGAAGAAAATATCAAAATGACAACTCATTAATCACACTTAAGTTAAAAAACAAAGTGCCACAGCAAGTTGTCGTCTTGGTGGAGCGGGTGGGGGCTAGAGACTACAAACACCCTGTGGGAAGGAAGACTTTACAATTTCTGTGGAGTAACAGCCACTAAATGGTTAACAGAATTGGCAACTTTAGATCCCGTGCGTTATTAGTTTGAGACAGCTTATCATGAGGTAACTGGAGATTATTTTACTGTGGTTTAGCTATTACACAGTAGTAAGAGACTTTATAGAAAGCCTCCAAAATAAAATTACTATTGGCTAAATTCTAAGTAGTGATTTAGAATTCAAAAAAACAACAACAACAAAGAAATGCAAAACAGCCACATTCATCTTCAAACTGAAAATGTCACAGCATGATAGCCATGCTGTTTTTTAATCCCAAATAGCAGCCTGATAATCTGACTATCGCTGTATAAACAAAGTGGCTTGTACTGTGTATGTGAAACCTTTAAGAAAATTTGAAAAAGATGATTCTCGTGGTCTAAAACACAAGTTTGCAATCGTACAGTCATTATCACATACCTCCAGTCAGTACGTACAGTACAGCGTTTTCAGATTTAGCAATGTGCTACTTATAGTTACTAAATACTTTTCTGTAATAATATTTTCTTCTTTTGGGGCACTGTTCTATAGCACCTCTCTTCATACAAATTAGGTTTCAATCCTCTACCCATTGACAATGCTATATCAAAGCAATGAAAAATGAATGTCCATTTGTTTACACCTGAGGTCCGCAGACCATGGCTGACTAGAAGGGCTCATGTGGCCCACCATGCAAAAATATAAGAAATGGTCTGCCAGCAGTGCCCGGAACAAGAAGCAATGCTTACATCCCAAATGACAGCACAGGTTCAAGCAGACTGACAAATGAAAGCCTGGGACCGATCCAATTACATAATAGCTCAAGTGGAATGAGATGTGATGATTCATAAACCAACTGATAAGCCAAATGCTACATTTTATGATTTATGATTCACGTCAACCAATGACCAGAAGCCAAACAGCACACAAAGCCCACAAACCCTGGAGGTCCAATATGATTGGTCAACTTAGTGCCAGAAAACAGATGGGATGTTATATAAAAGGCATACTAGCAGATGACATCTGCTCAATACTACTTTACCAGAGTTTCTTTCATGTTCTCCATCCGTCTTCCTTCTATAATACACTTTCTGTGTATTCATCCCCACTTCCTAGCAGT
The DNA here is from genome assembly GCA_018389105.1 of Nautilus pompilius. NCBI lineage: Eukaryota > Metazoa > Mollusca > Cephalopoda > Nautilida > Nautilidae > Nautilus > Nautilus pompilius. The sequence goes on from JACATO010002437.1 coordinate 72,000, forward strand.
TAAGTAAGTTTGCAGAATCATATTCTGGTGAACTTTTAAGCTGTTTCAGCAGCCGTTTTTTTTTGCCAGCAACGTTATGGCAAAACTTGTTTCAGAAAAACACTTGTAATTGGGTGAACATTTCAGGAAGCAGGATGAAGGTGAAAGCATTTTGTTTAGAAAGATAATTTATGGAGCTAACTTTCTACTTAATGTTTCTGGTTATCCTGGTAATTAGTGATCATCTTTGCTAATGATGCAATATCTATCATTCAGGAAGATGAGCTACCTTATCTTGCCATGAAAAACAAGTTTCACAATCTTAAATATTTTGGTGCGGCTACTACTGAAAAATCTGCACTGTGGGCATTCCATCTATGATGTTACCGTCAAAGCTACCCAAACAAAAAATTTGTGGATGATGAATGTCAGGTATTTAATGACCAATGAACCAATAATTACTTTTCGTGTGGTGCAAGGGCAAAGGACATTGGCTCATTTGTAAGGTGCATTTCTGTTAAATACAATATCAGGCATCACTGTGACACATCACAGAAGACTGCTTGCAAAGACAAGTGTGAGTGGACAAAATTGAAGCAGCTCAAAGAGAGCTTCTTCGTCGAAGGCTGTGCTATGCTAACAGTGAAACATGGCAGTAGTAGTGTAATGATGTGAATGTGTTTTGGATGTTCAGCTGTTGGTGATTTTGTTAGGTCAAAGGTACAATGAAAAAAAGAAGAATATCACCAAATTCTGCAGACTGATGTGATGCCCTCTGGTGAACAAGTGCTTGGACAAGGAATCATTTTCCAATAAGATGATCATAAATGCTCATCCAAGCTTTGCACATCAGAAAGCTTCCAGACTTTGTAATATCATGACCTGGCCAACACGTTCCCAAAATGGACTGCTGAGAGATGAAATGGATAGGAAGGTTAAGCCTAGGAGCCCAATGAACATTACACAGCTAAGGCATTATTTTAAACATTACAAATGAGTTACAAAGTGTTGAAATGTATGCCCAAAGAAAATCAGTTATTAAAGTGAAAGGTGAGCATTTTAATGAAAGTAGGATCTCATCATTAACATCCAAAATGTTAATCCAATGTATGTTGAGTTATTTCTACTTATGATTCTTTAGGATATTGTTAGATGTCAATAGGGTATCATTCCTAAAGCTTCTTCTGTCGCACATTTTCAAAGTATGACAAATCTGTAGTTTGTCCCAATAATTTTGAAGGCTGTTGTATGTAAATTGTTAACAAGATTTGGGCTCATAAACAGCCTGGCACCCAATACCAAAAAGGAGATCCAAATCTGGCCTGATACCCAGAAATGGTTGGGGATCACTGATTTACATACATGTTTCTGTAATGCTTCTCTCTACACATTTGAGTAATTGAAGAGTTAATATAATACTTTTCTATAATTATGTACATTGGCTGCACACTTTATTAGGACCTATACCTAATAACAGGTTGGACCACCTTTTGCCAAAATACAGACACTGCAATTTTGCATAAAATCCACAAGATGCTGGAAGGTGTCTTAAGGGATATTTCCTCATTCAGTCATCAATGTTATATGCAATGTATAGAGTGAGATAAGCAGAAGATTGTGATGGTAAATGCATCCTTCAAATTTGCCCACAGACACTCAATGGACTGATATCCAGATGTTAAGTTGGCCATGAGAGATTCTTCAAATCACCATGTGCCTCAACCCATGAACTCACAATGTGAGCACAATGAATGAGAGCACTGTCAACCTAGAAGTAGCTGACCCCTTTAGAGTACACATGATGCATTTCTAGATGCCCTTGATGAGAAGTGCTGAGGTAAGCTTTGGCATTCATTCAAAGGGATCAAGAGGCACCAAGCATGCCAGGTAAACATGCCCCAAACCAGGACTCCAATACCACAAGCTTGAACAGTCATGACCACATAAAGGGTTGATTGATTCGTGTGGTTTTCTACAAATACATCTCCTCCCATCTGTGCAAGAAAAGGGAAATGTGTAGCATGTCAGACCATATCACTTTTCACCCTCCTATTTATCCATGTCTGTGCTCCTGACATCATGAGATGTCTTTTCATTCCCAAGGTATGGCCAGGGGTAAAGGGATACAGACTGCCCTGCATCAAATGTCTGCATCAGTTAGCCTATTGTTTGATGACTGTACGGCTTTACTATCCTATCTAACTACCTTTCTTCTCTTTCTGCCACTATGTTTCTTTGTTGCCAGTGCTGCCCCCCTTGCAGCAGAAATTTTTTCGACTTTTTGCCATTTCCAATAAACTCAAAAGGCTGATGTCTTGAAGCAGCCCCCACTGTGCCCACTGCTAGATGTGCACCCACTTTCAAATGTTGTAATGTCCTTGCCTTTCCCTTTATGTTAGACTGACTGCAAATCTGCTGTTCAAATCACATGCACTGCTGCAGGGATCATCTTTCACATTGTGTGATCAACCCAATCTGCATCTGCAGTTCAGGTCAAAATCTGAAAGGGTACATAGGACCCAACAGTGGCCGGCTAGTGTATAGTTCAGCAGTTTTTTTTCTCTATAATCAAAATTGTAAAAAAAATTTCTTTAGCAATTGATGAATTTTCAAGCAAATCAGTTATATACAAATTTTTTTTTGACAACCAGCTTATATTAAAATCAAAGTTTTTTTTTTTTAAAAAAAGGAAAGAAAGAAATTAAACAGTTCCTTTTCAGAAACAGATAAGTGAGTAATTCAGCTTTAATCCATTTTATGTAATTGCCTTTTTCTCTTATAAGCATTTCAGAATAGCTTAAAGAAAGTCAGAGACCAGATCCCAAACAGCTGCTTCCTGCTGTCCTATATCTTTTGCGATGAACAATCAGGTAGTCATCCATTTCTCCATTAACTAAAAAGCCAATTAATCACAAAGGTAAGGAAAAGGTAAAATCACCACAACACTTACTTAGCAGGCTTAAATAACAAAGGATCAGGCGAAACTCCAGTCTTTCCTCAATGCTCTTGATAATCAAGAAAATGGGTGGGATAATCATAATTACATTACTGATTGTGTTCCCTGCAATAGAAAACAAAACAATAATTTATTTACCAGCAGTAAATAAACAAAAGTAATCTAGGCTATCTGAGAATTACATCAGACTACAATGAGGCATAAAATACTGCAATCCTTTGTCCTACACAGATGACAATAACAATGCATTACACTAAATAGTCAGGTTTTAAGTAATTCAGGCATGTTCCTGTTTCTTTATTTTTCCCTTCAAAACAAATCAAACTCGCATTGTACTTACATCGTAGCTGTATCACTAGGCAAAGATAAATCTCGTACTACTGTACAGGTGCATCTCAAAAAATTAGAATATCGTGGACGAGTTCAATGTTTTTTGTCAGTTATTTCAGAAAGTGAAAATTGTATATATTCTAGACTCATTACATGTAAACTAAAATGTTTCAAGCATTTTTTTAATTTTAATAATTACGGCCTACAGCTCAAAAAATAGAAAAATGTATCTCAAAATATTAGAATATTGCATTTCAAGTTTGAGTAAATCCCTATTTATGCAGTATAAATACCATAAATCTCTCTCTCTCAGACTGGTTCAGTACACACAACCACAATCATGGAGAAGACTGCTGACTTGACAGTTGTCCAGAAGACACTCATTGACACCCTAAGCCACAGAAGGTCATTGCTGAAATGGCTGGCTGTTCGCAGAGTGCTATATATTCATGGAAAGTTTGACTGGAAGGGAAAAGTGTGGTATGAAAAGGTGCACAAGCAAGAGGGATGACCGCAGCCTTGAGAGGATTGTCAAGCAAAGCAGATTCAAGAACTTGGGGGAGCTTCACAAGGAGTGGACTGAGGCTGGAGTCAGTGCATCAAGAGCCACCATGCACAGACATGTCCAGGAAATGGGCTACAAGTGTCGCATTCCTAGTGTCAAGCCACTCCTGAACCAGAGACAACGTTAGAAGCGTCTTACCTGGGCTAAGGAGAAAAAGAACTGGACCATTGCTCAGTGGTCCAAAGTCCTCTTTTCAGATGAAAGTAAATTTTGCATTTCATTTGGAAATCAAGATCCCACAGTCTGGAGGAAGAGTGGAGAGGCACAGAATCCAAGTTGCTTGAAGTCCAATGTGAAGTTTCCACAGTCAGTGATGATTTGGGGTGCCATGTCATCTGTTGGTGTTGGTCCACTGTTTTATCAAGTCCAAAGTCAACACAGCCGTCTACCAGGAGATTTCAGAGCACTTCATGCTTCCGTCTGCTGACAAACTTTATGGAGATGCTGATTTCCTTTTCCAGCAGGACTTGGCACCTGCCCACAGTGCCAAAACTACTAGTAATTGGTTTGCTGACCATGGTATTACTATGCTTGATTGGCCAGCCAACTCATCTGATCTGAACCCCATAGAGAATCTATGGGGTATTGTCAAGAGGAAGATGAGACACCAGACCCAACAATACAGACGAGCTGAAGGCCGCTATCAAAGCAACCTGGGCTTCCATAACACCTCAGTAGTGCCACAGGCTGATTGCCTCCATGCCACACCGCATTGATTTGTGCAAAAGGAGCCCTGACCAAGTACTGAGTGCATAGATGAACATACTTTTCAGAAGTTCGACATTTCTATATTATAAATCCTTTTTTTATTATTGATCTTATGAAATATTCTAATATTTTGAGATAGTGAATTTTTGATTTTCATGAGCTGTAAGCCGTAATCATCAAAAATTAAAATAAAAGGCTTGAAATATTTCACTTTATGTGTAATGAATCTAGAATATAGGAAAGTTTCACTGTTTGAATTAAATTAATTTTTTGAGATGCACCTGTATGTGTGCTTGTTTTACAGGTTTTCAAAACTAAAGACCATCCATCTACAGCAGGCATGTGCAGTTTAAACACTGCAAGCCACATCCAGCCCCAACCTGGTGTTATCAGGCCTGCAAGCTATTCTTGAAATATGAATGAATCCAGCCAATAAATGTATACATTATTTATAAACTATTCTGATAAAAATCAGCTATTTTGAGAAAAATATAACTAACAGAAACTGATATATTGTGGTCTTACTGCCCCGCTTCGGTTACAGAGCAGCCAAGAAAATTCTGAAACTGGCTGCAAATGCATATAAGCAGCAACATCACCCACAACCATCAATTATGAATTGAATCAGCTGCGAAGTTGTTACATGTCAAGTTGCTATGCAAAATCTTTGCTATCTTGTGTCACATTGTAATTTATTATATTCATTTTTTTTTTTAAATATATATTGCAGCTACATTCTGGCCCAATGAGATGGCAGTATTCAAAAGGTAGGCAGTGACTTTATTATTGCCATGTATTTACAAGTGGACTGATGACGACTTTGCAGGAGAATCCTATTCGCTTGACCTGTTCTGAAACCATTTCCATTGCGAAAACATATAATCCAAAAAGGGCACTGTAATTCCAAGCATATCAATTATGATAATTTCAGAGGCCAGCTGAGAAAAGATGAGATACAAAACTTGAAGGGTTTGGATGGCTAACAGATGCTTTTCCATAAACTGAATAATGAAGCTGAGAAAACTGGGCAAGCTTTATTGTCAGTCAAAAGAAAAACGTGAGCCACTCAAAGCCATATTCAAAAGGCATTCTTAAAGAACGTCTTAGTGCTGTCATGAAAGTACTGAGATCTGATAAAAGGACGGACCCTGAATGAATAAGCCTTCCTCATCAGATGTGACGAGACATCAACAAAATAGATGACGACACCAAATTGGCCCTCAAAGATTTTTAACTCACAATTTTAGGTGTTTTCAACTGCTCTATAAAAAGCACAGATGCAACTGATACTGCTCGGCTGGCTGTTTTTTCCATGGAGTCAATGCTAAATTCACTTATACAAAAAAAATCAATCCTTCCCCATCAAGCAATGAAAGATACAGGGAGAGAAAAAATTTTTTCAAGAAGTAAAAATTTAACTTTTGATAAATTCAAACTTAAGTTTAAAAGGCTAAGTGAGATATCAAGCTCTTGATCAATGGTTGAGTCAAACTTGAGTGTTTCTGCTAAATCAGATAGGAGTTATTTTATATGAACATCAGTGCAGATTTGTGAGCAAAATCAATTAAATTCACCCATGTCGTCAGTTTAAAGAATTTCTGGAAAACATCTAATCTGAGCATGAAGACCTATCTTTTATTGCAAAGCATGCTGGCTGATTAAGAGGAAGATGCTGAAACACTTCCATGATCTAAAAATGAATTATCAGTTTCCATAGAAATGAAAGGAAAACCAGTACAGTAATTAGATAAAAAATATATATAACTGACAGTGTGATTTGGCATTTAATGTGGATGTTGCATCCCATCAGAGAGAACTCAATGCAATGTTACAAACTCAAAGGCAGTTGGCTCATGAGTTTTATGAAAACATTCAGTCATTTAAGAACATATCTGACTCTGGGAAAGCCAGTTAAGAAAAAGCATTGCTTACCATTATTCCCACACTAACAAAGCAGATAAGATGCCTTTGAATAAAGAATTCAACACCAGGTTCCATTATTTTCGAGTACAAGTTTAAAAATCATCTCTTCCCTATTTGATGCTGATGTGGAAAAAACTCCACCATCTTTGCAGATGGAACTATTGAAATGTAAGAGGGCTCAGATCTGAAGACAAAAACCAAGAATGTTTCACCAACTGACTTTATAAGAAATATTTCCCAGTCAACGAGTATCCGAAACTTGCTGCTTTGTCTCGAAAAAGAATAACCCTATTCAAGAGCAATTTTTTTCTAAAATGAAGTTTGTTAAATCTAAAATGAGGACAAGAATAGTGGATTCACATCTAGAAAAAATTATGCATGTTGCAACTTCATGCATTTCCAAGAATATTAGGTATACTGTTAGAGACATGAAGTCCAAAATGTCATGCTGAAAGTATCTGATCTTTATCTTAAGTTTAATTTAATTTTGTTAAGTGTTTAAAACACTTTGTATTCATTAAATAAACCTTTCATTCAATGTATATTCTACTGCCACTTGTGTCCTTTTTATACTAATAACTAAAGGTTTTTTAGCTAAGTAAGTAAATACCAGTGCTTTTACATTTTATGGCATGGCTCAGGGGGTACATTTAAAAAAATCGATATTTGGCCCATGCTGGAGGAAGTTGCACATGCACTGTTAGAATACCAACAATACTGAAATAATAGACCATCACACCATACCATGTAAACTTAGCCGTGTTACCATCCATTAGAGGCAACAATGATGTTGTAACAGTTAGGATTCACTCTTAAAACAGACCGTACTGAACTCCTACAGGTTATTTAAAATTAACAAATATTAAATTCACAACATTTTAAACTTAAGAGAGTCCGAGGAAGTGGGATTACTTTACAAATGACAGCAAATTGTGTCAGAAGCCAATGGTTGTTGATTGCGCTAATGGCGCATCGAGCGACAAAAGTGCAGTTGCGGGGGTGTTCATAGTCGGCTCTTACTAAATTAAACTAGACAGACGACAAGTTCTTAAAATAATTTATGTATACACACACACACAATTATTCAGCTCAAAGCTTTATACAGTATATAAAGAAATTACTCCTAAATATTTCTAATTAAAAGCCTTGAAACTACAATACCACACAAATGCTTTCAACAAAGTACTATTGTCCTCTGAAGATTCGTAAATGTAAGTCATTTAATCTATTTATTTATCAGGTGGAAATTGTACACCCAGCATAACTGGGTATTATCAATTTTCGAGCATACTGAGCAACAATATAATGCATACAGGAGCTTTATCAAAACTGTGTGATCTCTGTTACTCTAGCTATCTAGAGTTCTGATCTGACACAGCAGGAAAACTGACCTTTGGCAATTTCAGAGACTTTGCTTCATGCCTTCTTAGTTATCATTCAAGCATTTAAGATTTAATGACAATTAAAACAAAAAAAAAAACTATTTAGTTGTAGTCTGACATGTAGATGTGAAGAAAAAGTCTCTGAACATCCCATCTCAGCACTTTAGAAAAATTAAAGATAGTATTGTTTATCTTGAACTGTGATGCCACACAAGATGACAAGTTAACACCCGTGACCATTGTTGAGAATATAGTTAATGTGACATAGACAATTCAATTATAAGTACGGCTATAGAAAGTTTTCAAATGAGAAAACAATTTAATCACAAAAGCTACATAAGTGCGCATCTGTTAGTAGTCTCCGTAATGATTTTATCTTTTAATTTTAAATGTTTTTACATTTCAAGTTTAATAAATAAAATTAAGACACAGCATCTAATCTAGTTGCGGGCAGACAACAAAGAATGCTGTTTACTTACTATATGGTTTTTTTAAATCTCAAGCAGGTTGAACCACTGTTAATAGTTTCACATATCTCAATTTATAAATCAGAGTCATGTTGATCTTTCAGAAACTTCAACACTGCTTCTCATTAATTGGCCGAAAAATGATTTGCCAGGGGTAAAGGGTGAAGTAAAGGAACACGGTTAGCAATCAGAAATTATGATGCCACCAGTCCTTTTTTTCTTCTCTTTAATTCTGCATGTAAAATTGTACATGATGCAAAATTGAAATTTTACAAACATCTTGTCGAGTAAAAATGAATGTGTGATTTAAGCAAAATTCTGATAGAAAATTTCAACTGAAACACTGTCTAGAAAAAAAGAAAAGAAAGGTAAATGCATCGACTGAAAAGAGAGTCTACAATTCAAACAACAGGGCATTATACGCATACTCAGGCAGAATCTTCATGGCGTGATAGATCCCAGATACTGCCTCTGCTGGTTGTGTCTGCTATCAGTACATTGGAAGGATATACCAGGATTATTTGTGTACTGAAAATTTGTGTCACTGATTCGTATTTTTTAATCTGCGTGATAGTTGCAAGTGTATGAATCTGTGTGACTAATCGTGGGTATTTCATTATTCTCTACTGATAGTGTGATAATAAAAAAGAAACGTTGGATCTATTACTAAACGGTTAAGTCTCAGAGATCAAATGACAGTACTTAGGATTCAAGTTCAGAGTACTTGTTATCAGGATACTCTACTGATTGGATAAAGCCTACCTACATTTTTTTTTTTGCTGCTTCCTCATGACTCTGATGAAACAGTCATATAATTGCTCACACCTAGTAAATATGGAATCTCAGACATATTAGACAGCTAATTTATTCTTGAAAACCAAGTGTTGTGTTATAAACCATAGGAATGTTTATAAATTAAAAATGAAAATTTATGTCATTTCTAAAGTTTATTATTGTTTACTTGTTTTAAATTATACATTTTTTTTAAATTAGAGCAGGATGTGAGAGATCCAACAATAATTAAACTTTCTCATACAATTGCAACTCTACAGAAGCCAACCAATGCAGCATTTTTTAAACTGTTATAAGCAGATTAATGAAAAACAAGATGGAGTTGGTGGCACAGATCCATGGGGCAATACATTGCGGTAGCTCAAACTTAAAAAAAGCGGAAAGAGTGAATTAACTTTTGAGGATTACATATCCAAAGTTCTTTAATTATCAGCAAAGAAATGATTACTTCAGATAACATGAATTCTTACAATTTTGAATATGATTCACCCCTTAACTAATTAATTTTGAGATATCAGCATCAAACTTAATGTGTGCCATCTAGGCATCCAGCAAATTTAAAAGTGCAAGGCATTTTTACCTAGACCAAACCATTGCCATGGTCCTATAGATTTTGCAGTGAACTTATTACAGGTCCCTGTTTGAAAAGAGAAAATTTATACACAAAACTAACACATGAAGTCTGTTCAGTGATGTAATTACTATAGATCTACAAGGAAATTTTATAGTATTCTGAGGACATATTTCATACCAGGCTCCTACTAAATCCCAAAAAAGAATCAGCAAGACTTGACATACTGCAGAATCACCAAATAGAAAAGTTTCTAAATGTATCAACCTGTTCTGTTCAAAATTTGCACAAAATAATAGAAGATATTATATAGGGCCACAGTCAGTCAAAGTTTGGCAAAACTCAGAAATGTCTTTATTAATAAAAGGAGCATCCAAAGATTCATATGTATACGTACAAACACTTTTAATGCATGAATGGCAATTTTGTATGGCAAAAATTAATCACTTTGATGTTCAATATTACACTTGCTGGCTTGGTTCCTTAATGATTTTCACAGGTCATTAATGGGAAATATATAATTGCAGAGGCTGTGTTAAAAGCCCAGACATTTTAGATACTTTCATCTATTTTTGGTATGCTCACCTTTTAAAATTAGCCATAATTACAGACTCCTGCAGGTTCCCATAAAAGCTGTGTACCTTTATGCATAGATTAATCCATTTAATAGAATCTAAAATCCTGTTTGTCCAGAAATCTATGAAATCTATATACAGTCTGTTAATCCAAGGCAGTAATGCCTATTAACATTATCTTGGCCAGAATGTAAATAAAGGTGAATTCATTCATTCTTCATGAGCAGATCTGGTGTTTGAGCTTTTGGGATATAGCAACCATAGATTTCTCAGCTGATAGTGTAGAGAGAGCAACAGGAAAATAGAAAGCTGTTTTTTTTTAAAAAAAAAAAACAACCTGCATGTCAACCTAACACCCTATTCCAGGAAAGTTAAAAGAACAGTAGGGCAATCACTAATGTTCAACTGAGAAAACTTAATTGATCAATGTGATTTGTAGTTTCTACTACAAGACCAAATCATGTAGCAGTAATGTGTTGACCAGAGATCGTTTAAAAGAAACAAAAACAGGAAATTGTTCACATTTCTCTTAAACAACATCAAAAAAAGAAGAAAAACCCTAACAGCAGTAAAATTATTGGCAAATTCTAAGTTTTTAGCAAATAATGTGTATTCTCATTTTTATTAAAGATAATAGCTGATTACATAAGTAGCAGTACATAAACAGTAATATGTGGCAGAAACAGATCATTTTGACTCGCAAAGTTATAAAAAAGAAATATAAAAGATTCTATATACTTCTGAAAATTACTGGTATGTTTTGCTATTAATTTCATGGAATTCTAACAGTAGCAATATAATAAATGCAGATTTTCTAGGCAAATAAATTCTAGAAATATTCTTAATTCAATAAATGAAATTCTAAAAAAACAGAAATAAGGACTTGACCTTCCAAAGGAAATAATTCAAACTATTTAGATGAATTAGGCTATTTCTGCCTTAAGAGAGATTAAACAGGTTACTACTCTGTATGCTACAGGCTTCCAAAATTCCAATAAATGTTGTTTGTTTGTTTGTTTTTTTAAACTGAGGTTACGCAAGATAACAGTAGTTAAAACATAGTGAAAGTTAACTAGTCTCCTACCATCAGGGCCGCATCAACCTATATCAGACAGCCAGCTTCCCTTTACAAGCCTTTCTGATCAGTTCTGGAAAGTAAGGCCCTGGATTTTCCAAGGAGATAAGAAATACTACTCAATCACTGGCCCACTGCCAAACAAAATACAAAAGCCAGGCTACCATGCTGAAGAACTGCCCCTAATGGCAATGCCATTGGAATCTCTACCCAATCTTGGAAGTTGGGTAAGTTATGAAGATCTACTCAATGACCAGTGCAGGGAAATCAGCCACCACTCTGCGCCTGTACCCTGTCATTCAGCATACATAATGATAAGCCTTTACATCAGCTGTCCAACAGGAAGGATGATGGATGAATCAGTAGGAAATAAGGGCAGATGCAAAACCAACCCTAACCCTCCAAGGTGAGGAAAAAAACAAACAAAAACAGCTACTTTAACAATGTTTATTTCCCATAAACAATATATCACTAATAAAAACTGCTATAGTTATTAACATACCATTGTTAGCAGCAATGGCTTCTATGCTAATTCTGAAGTATCAAATAGACACTGTTCAACTACATGAACCCCACCACCTTTATCAAGGCTGTTTTTGTTTAGCCAGTCAACAACTTTCAAGATACTTTCCTGAAATGTTTTCATAATAGCATCCATTTGCACTCACAACATACTCTAAGTTAATAGCCTCCACAGAACCATAAATACCTGCTCCATCCCCTGGTTAACAACACACTATCTAATGAAATTACTAAGGAACAAATGAGTAAAGTCCTAAAGCAAAATTATTTCTCCCCAATTATTTACAATCATATTACCAGTATCTTTGATTCTCTATCCAACCATTTTCCAGATCATAATCTTAAATTACAACTTTATTCTCTGTACAAATTCAGGCAAGGTAGTAACACATCAATTAATCTCCTACACTCATTTCCTGTCCACTCTTCCTCCCCTTTATGTTGATTTTTGTCAGAGTCACAATCTCTTGTTACAACTTCAGTCTGCCCATGAATCCAGGCAAGCCAGTAGATAAAAGCATTAACCCATCTTCAGATGATTTAACTAGAAAACCACCAAAAAATAGTAGTATTTGTCTCAGCTTGCAATGAGTGTTTTTTTTATTGCAGAAAACATCACTGTACACTTATAGCATCCACTAGATTCTGACAGCAGACTTTTCTGAACAGCAACAACAACAAAAAGAGCTTTCTTTTTTAAAGGTGCAGCTATTTTTAGAATAAACTGAAGGATGAACAATGTAACTGGATATCTTATCTGTGAAGCTCCACTCCAATGAATCTCCTATGACAATCAGTGCATGGCTAATTTGAGTATTCTGATAATTTCAAGCATCTCGTGCTAAATGACATTATAAAAAGAAAGTGAAAGCCTCTTTCTCCTCACTATGAGAATTTAACATACAATAAATCAATTAGAAACTCATTATTTCACACGATTCTATTCAGGTGTCATAAAATACTCAAACCAAAATAGTGAAAATAAAACAACATTTTTTTAAATGCTGTTTACCAGTTTCATACAACACAAAGGTAAATGGAAAAAATTATTTAACCAGATCAGCATAATCAACCTTTTTGATCATCAGGTCGACTGCTAAAATGCTCACCTGTCTGCAGCGTGCGTGTCACCCAATGTTTCCATGCACAACAAAGAAAAGAATAGACGCAAACGTTTTCACTCTCGTGCATAGAGGGCAAGAGGAGAAACGACTTCAGGATGGTTTATTTACCCCACAACATGGAAACCGAGCGGCCCTGCTGGTCTGGGTCAGGAGGTCGACAGGTGGAAACAACAGGAAGCTTTCAGAGAAACGCATGCAACATCCTGATCACCTGCACCACCGCAGCATTGTGAAGTTTAGAGCAAACTGAAAGCACACTGCACCCAAATATGGTCATCTAGGAAGAACAAGGGAGAGGACAGACAGGTTAGAATTGGAAATACTTCTTTCTTCACCGACAGGTTCCAGCTACAGAAGGAAGGGAGCAGCCATTAGTCATCACATGCAAGAGACACTGCATGGGAGGAGAAAGCAGAGAGCAGCAGCATAGTAACAGGCCATTCATCAGTAAAAGGAATAGAGCAAAACAACTATGGTTTAGAAAAGATCACGCTATCCTCTCCCCTCCACAAAGTTTGGGCATGGTTTAATGAAGTGGACAAGTAAAAAGAACCTTCTTTATTGGTAAAGCCTGAAGAGTGTAGAGCCCTAATCAAAGGGCTGCGTTTATGGGGTTGAATGACCTCAAAAGAAGTTTAATCAATTGCAACTGTTTAGATTCATGGCGTTAAGGATATACTAGCAGCAAGGAAATCTACTAGGATGAAATTTTATTTTTCAGCCAGATTTACATGCACTGATGGCAATTTAGAGTCACTACAAAAAAAAAAAAGAGAGAGAGAGTGAATTCTGGAAAATATTCACCATTTAATACTGAAAGTTGCGAAAGCTATATACAGATGGGATAAGATGGCTATCTTTTTATGAATTTTTTTGGTTTGAAAAAGCAAGAGCGGTAGGTGTATGTGCACATTCAGCTGTCTTATTTACTTGTGGTCCTAAGTTTAACTCTTAATCTTATCAATGACTGACTGATTCTTAAGTACTACATTCATAGCAATCAACAATAATTAAATCACTTTTTATTCTTTAAAAAAAAAAAAAAGATATCAGCAGCATTAGTATTCATGTAATTTTAAAAATTTTGGTAAGATCCATGCTGACTTAGAGAGAGTGTACGACCAATAAAATCTCTGAAAAAATATGAAAAGTCAATATCCTTTTTACTTCTATTTTTAAGCATATGAACTTTTAGGAAACTTTCATTTTGAAGGTAGAGTATACATCAAAGGAACAAGAAGCCATTTGGATACAAATGTAAACAACATGTTAGCTGAATTTGAAGAGCTTTCTAATTCTGCAGAAGTTTCACAAAAGGTAAACTAGAAAGGAAATTGATCTGTGTAGCTCGGTACCAATGCAATAGTTGTGTGTTCTTAACAATAGAATGAGAGAAACAGACTTAAGTATCTGTTCATCTTGTTGGTAATGAAGATCACCACCAGAGAGAGAGAGAGAGAGAGAGAGAGATAGAGAGAGAGAAACAGTAAAATGATGAGTTTCACTTGCTACTTATGAAGCTTTTAAATTACAGTAAATAAACTTCTAACATATTCCTTTATAAATTCAACATTTACCAGAGTAAACAGAAAACAACAGTTTTTTTTCATAAATATAAGTAAGAGAACTGGTCAATATTACATTTCAGTGGTATGAGTAATAACAACTTTCCACTTAAAAGCCAAGTAAATTTTTTTTTTCTTTTGTCTGTATGCTATGTCTGCCATCATAAATACTTAGAAAAAATTTTCAACCAACATTCTCTAATTCAAATATTAACCCCTTTATCCATCAGGAATTGCATCTGAATTCCTTATTTACTTTTGGCCCCGGCCCCTTCCATTCACCCATACATAACCCTAATTTCACTGACTGTCAAAGTTGCCTTTTTAAAAATATTTCCAGTCCAAATCAGCCACTGATTTTTTTAGTAACTATGTTCAAGAAGATACTATGCACATATCCTGTGAATATTAGAATTGTAGCCAAGTTTCTATTTTATGCTAAATTTTGTTCAAAAGATAAGAGATATTTGTTTATTAAAACCCACATAGAAATTAGAAATGGCCTGTCATGCACAATCACTGGCACTCGGTGTAGTGGCTTTTAAATACCGATAGTTTGATATATGACCAAAAGTGTTTTGATGGATGTCTGAGATGGATTTGGAGGATCATCATGGATGCAAACTGCTCCAGATCCAGTGGTCTAGCACATAAACCATCCATTGTGGTGCACCCAATCCAATCAATGTTACGCTGTCTGTAACAGCTGGTTCTTCCCAGATTTGTTGAACCATGTAGATTCCAAACTGGGCAATCCATCTTTAAAGACCATTTCAGTAAACTGTACTCTACGCTCTCCAGACCCCGGAGGCCCTAACCACCACCTGTTACTACCTTTGGGAACGTTTTAATCTTCTCACGGATTTAAACACGAATAACCAGCAACCAGGGGTGCTCGTTATAGCTTAAAGCAGGAGGGGTTGGGGTTGGAGTTGGGGTTGGGTTGGGGGGGGCAGGGACCTCGGCTATCTTAATATTTCTGCCACGTAACAGAGCCACAGATCTGAATTTAACCTCGTCTGTGTCGGCCCGGCAGGCAGCCCGTTAACGAGAGGACACACAGCCGCAACAGACAAAATGGATTAGGGGAGGGGGGCCGGGGCCCAGCCAGGAGTAGAGAGAGGAGGCCCGGGAATCCTCCGATCTCGATCACTCTGAGCAATGGGTGAATACCTTTAAAAACATACAAGCAGCAGCAGCAGCAGCAGCAGCAAACGTGTCTGTCCTACGGGAGAGGGGGGGGAGGGCCTTAGTTAATCTCCATCTCAACAGGTGCAGGTCAGCAATGCGGTGATAATCCTTCCCTTTTCTGTTTTTTTTTTTCAAAACAAACAACAAAAACCAGTGGCCGTGTAACGGGGGAGGGAGGGAGGGAGAGGAAGAGGAAGAGGAAGAGAAATGACGACGACGACGACGACATCGCTGCCGCTGACGCCACGCCCAGCTCTCTAATGGCAACTTTCCCCGGTGCCCACGCGCTCCGACCCTCCTGGACAGGGATCCGAACCGCGGCACAGGCCGGACGAAAGAGGGGTTAGGGGTCGGCTGCAGGAGGGGGCACCACCCCGACACCAAAAAAAGAGACACCGTCTCGAGTAACAACAACAACAACAGTAGTAGTAGTAATAATAATGATGGCGTTTCCTGTTGCTAGGGTAACGTTCGTTTAAAATTGAAAGCTCCACAGCTTCAAGACGGGAGGAGGCGATGGAGGGGGGGAGCCTGGGGATGAGAAGGCCTGGGTGGGGTGGGGGTAGGGGGTTGGGGGTGGGGGTATTAGTTAAATATATATATATATATATATATATTTTTTTTTTTTTTAATAAAGGGAAAAAATTGTTTTAAGTTTTTTTTTGTTTTCTTTTCCATTATTATCTTCCCCCACCCATCCACCAGCATCTCCCCTTCCTGTCCCCTCGGTGGTTTGTTTACGTTCCAAATGGGGGTAGAGAGGGAGAGGGAGGAGGGAGGGGGATGAGGTATTACTCGGGTCGACTCCGGCGAGGGGTGAGATTCTCGGGGAAGGTGGTGGTGGTGGTGGGGGGGGGAGAGAGAGAGAAAAGAAAAGGGGGGGTTGCACACTTACAGAACTCGGCCACATAGTGGGAGACCACGTAGTTCTCTTCGCACCAGTCGATGGTGGCCGTGTTTTCGCCCCAGTAGCCGTCGGCACGGTCGACACGCGAGGGAGCCATGCGGTTGCCGCTCTGACCCACTCTCGCCGCCACGCGGCGCCACCGTCGGTCTGTTTGTGCGCGAAGCCGTCAAAATAAAAAAAAAAAAGTGTCTCTCTCTCTCTCTCTCTCTCCTACCTCCCTCCCCCTAAACCATCACCCGACCCGGTTTTCCTTCCTTCCTCCCTCCCTCCCGGCTCCGACCGGTTTACGCATCGCGCTAATGTTATTAATGGAGAAACCCTTAAGCGCTGTGGTGAAAGGAGGAAAAACTAGAAAGGCGGCGCATTCGAAGTGAATTTATTGGTTGTCGTTCGTTCGATATCAATCAATCTGTCTCTCTCTCCATATCTCTCTCTCTCCCTCTCTCCTCCCCCCTCTGTCTCTCCCTCCCCTCCCCTCTGTCTCTCCATATCTCTCTCTCTCTCTCTCTCTCTCTCTCTCCTCCCTCCCCTCCCCTGTCTCTCCCTCCCCTCCCCTCTGTCTCTCCATATCTCTCTCTCTCTCTCCCCTCCCCCCTCTGTCTCTCCCTCCCCTCCCCTCTCTCTCCAGATCTCTCTCTCTCTCTCTCTCTCTCTCTCCTCCTCCCCCCCTGTCTCTCCATATCTCTCTCTCTCCCTCTCTCCCCTCCCCCCTCTGTCTCTCCCTCTACCTCTCTCTCTCCTCCCCTCCCCCCTCTGTCTCTCCATTCCTCTCTCTCCTCTCTCTCTCTCACCTCCCCCCTCTCTCTCATATCTCTCGCTCTCTCTCTCTCCTCTCTCTCTCCTCCCCCCTCTGTCTCTCCCTCTCTCTCTCTCCTCTCTCCCCTCCCCTGCTCTCGCTCTCTATATCTATCTCCATCTCTCTCCTCCTCCCCTCTGTCTCTCCATATCTCTCTCTCTCTCCTCCCCCCTCTCCCCTCTCCCTCTCTCTCTCTCTCCTCCCCTCTGTCTCTCCATATCTCTCTCCCCTCCCCTCTGTCTCTCTCCATATCTCTCGCTCTCCCCCCTCTCTTCTCTCTCTCTCCCTCCCCCCTCTGTCTCTCCATATATATCTCCATCTCTCTCCTCCCCTCTGTTCTCTCCATATCTCTTCTCTCTCATCTCTCTCCTCCCTTTTGTCTCTCCATATCTCTCTCCTCCCTTCTGTCTCTCCATATATCTCTCCTCTTTCTCTCTCTCTTCCCCCCCTCTCTCTTCTCTCCATATCTTCTCTCTCTCCTCCCCTCTCTCTCTCTTCCTCCTCCCCTCTGTCTCTCCGCATCTCTCTCTCTCCCCCCCTTTTGTCTCTCCATATATATCTCTCTCTCTCTCTCTCCATCTCTCTCCTCCCCTCTGTCTCTCCATATCTTTCTTTCTCTCTCTCTCCCTCTGTCTCTCCTTCCTCCATCTCTCTCCTCCCTTTTGTCTCTCCATATCTCTCTCTCTCCACCCTTCTGTCTCTCTATATCTCTCTCTCTCATGGACCATAACTGGCTAAGCGAAACAATAATTTTTTTAAAAAATTAATAATAATATTAGATGTTGACAAGGTCAGGGTTAGTAGGACAAAGCCGAATTTGCCTTGTCTAGTGTAAGTCAGTTATCTGTAATCTATAACGGTAGGTAGATCGTTCATTAGAGTCGGTCTCCGTATTTTCCTGTTCCTGTTTGAGAGCACGATCCCGTGTAACATTAGACCGGCGAAATTACAGGTATTATTTATTATTAATTGTGACGTTTAATTTTTCCCTTTAGCTCTGGGATACGACGCTGCTCTGATTGCTCGCTGTCCAGGTGGTAAGTTAAAACTGGAACACGTAAGTCATGACATTTGGGTTTGAATAATTTTACTATCAAAAGCTCGGGTTAATCAAACCGAGTGGCAACGAAAGCGACGACAATTAGAATGAATTAAAGTGTTGGCAAAAGTGGGTTTTCTGTTTTCAACATAAATAAAAGACTAAAAATAACCCTCAGGGGTCTATTAAATAAAATCAGGTAGACATAGATAAACAGGTTAAGGGAAATAATTGAAAACTAATAATAATAATAATATATAATAATAATAATAATACTAATAATAATAATAATAATAATAATAATAATAATAAGAGAATTATTATTATTATTATTATTATTATTATTATTATTATTATTATTATTATTATTATTATTAGACTTAAGAAAAGGCTTGTCGTATTTACACACACACATACAAATGCAACATTATGGATGTTTCACTATGGAGATATCGATCTGTCTTTTAGAATGAAAACAGCGACAGTTGACACTCGATTGCTCCTTCAGGCTATTTGGCAAACATATTTCTAAGTAACACGGAACGAAAATTTCTATTTAATGTTTGAGGAGAACCTAAAAGGGCATCTTTATATGGTATTTACTTGATATTTACCAGCTTTCATATTAAAGGTCATGTAAATACCAAGTAAAGATGATCTCTTTGTTCCTTGTGTCACTCATTAAAGATTACTTTGCAGCCAGTATTAGTGTCGACAAAAGAGTGGGGTATATCTTTAGAATTTCTCTACGAATTAGCAACCTCATGAAAGCGTTTATCTGTTCATTGTATATTAAATATTTAAAATATTATTTATTCATCAATGCTCAAACCCCTGTCTTTCTGTCGAGGGAATAATGTTTGGCGCCAACCTTAATTTTCTGTTTACCCTTTCAAACAAATTGCTGTCATGGTATTTCAGTCAGTTTTATCCGACATTTTATCTCTGCTGTCTATTATTATTTCATTTATTCATGTAATGCTCTCTTTTTTTACAGGATGTACTCGTATTTATGTATTATTGTACGGATTCAAAAAAGAGAGAGTTTGCGCCAACAGTAACGTAGAACCGATCAATCAATTAATGATGATGATGATGATGATGGTGCACAAATGCAGAATTCGAGGGCGCTTGGCTTCCGCTCTGTTTGTAAGAGTTGCGGTAACTTGATAGAAAAATCAAATTCCGGGTCTGTAACCGAAATAAGATAGAAACATTTGAACTCTGAGAACTTCAAACAGCATCCTCTCTCTCTCTCTCTCTCTCTCTCTCTCTCTCTTTCATTCTAAAACGATCAGCTCACTAAAGTTTCCGAATCTCTAAAGTACTATAATGGCCAGGCGAGGAGGGAAGTGTATAGCAGAGCAGTGTCTTATTTATAATTATAACAGAAGTAAATGTTTCTGGGGTGCCAAAGAATAACTGTTTTTCTCCCATTATTTCGGATTCTCTGAACGTCATTGAAAATGTTTAGTCCGGTGCATCTTGGCTAATAGGTCATCACGATAATACCTCCGAGGGATTTTTTTTACTAGGAAAACAATAGACACGGAGAGGCGAGGTTTATTTACGGTGTAATTAAAGAATTTATTATAAGTTTCCCCAATTTCTACCAGCTCTACATACCATGGAAATCCCACTGGACCGTCGAAAAGGAATTCAATAGTTTTGAGTGACGTGGAGTGGAGAACACGCATCAACGCATCGGATTGCATTCCCTGCCTTAGTGAACCATCAGCCTTTGGACAGGGGGACAAGTTTTTGTGCGGAACGGACAGAACAAGCTCCGGCATCATCTCAGGTAATCAGCCTACTGGGAGGATAGAAAACAACGAATTTCTTTTTAAATCCTAAGATAAAGAATAAAAGAGGGATGACGACAACTGGGATGGCTCAGTTTCTGAAAGCAAAAGACCATAATTGAGACAGGGTGTTGGAGCTCACCTGTTCCCACTGACCTGATATATGAGTCAACATCAGCTCCAGAACGTTTGCTCAGAAAGGTCATTCAGATGATGAGGATGCTGACAGCAATTTTATCCAGTACCTTGAAGGAGCGGATTAGCACCCGAGGTCGAAGCGTGGATGGACCAAAATGCCAACGAGTAGACATCCTATGATATTCAGAATAAGGGTCTGCAGGTTGGAGCACTGCACGTCGTCCGGAAGTAAATAAAGGATTCAAATGCAGTTCCAGATAGATAAAGGGGTTAATATTTGCATCGGAGAATGTTGGTTTGAAATAAACTGTTACCGAAAAATGAACGTGCTGTCTTCGCAAATTGTTATATATATATATATATATATGCACCGAATCTGGCTGATGGTGATGCCAGCAGGGCTCCGTTTGCGGCGAGATCTTAGAAAACGCTTGTGAAATAAGCGAGTTGGTCCGGAAATGCTGCCCTTGACTGGAATAAGGCACGAATCGCTAATAGATATGGTGTTCGAATAAGGTTTTGCCATACCAGGTGGACGGTTCGTGGCAGTTTTTTTTTTGGCAGCGTCTCTGAGATCCATTACATCCTGTAGTGTTTCCGGGAAGAGTGCCTGGAGGTGGTGAGGCGAGGTCCAGGTATCAAGAGAAGGGTAGCCCGGAGTGAATACTACGCAGATGTCGCAGCACAACTTGCTGTTCGGGCTGCATTTGTGTGTGCGTGTGTGTGTGTGTTTGAAGGGATCCTGGAGATCGCCTGGTAACGTGAGCGAGAGACTCCAGCAGAGGCGGTGCCCCATCCGCTGCAGAAACTTACGACGCCGGGTTACCGACCACCAGCGTCTTAAAAAGACTTGAAAACAGATGAGAAGTTCAAACCTTTTCGAGTTGTCGGAGCATTACGCGCGACTCCCCCCAACAATACAATGGATTCCTGGCTTCCGCGGAAGAGAATGGCGCCAAAGCGCTTCGAAAGTCTGCAACCACATTCCTGCCATCCAAAAATCGCTACCGCTAACAGTACTTCGAAGCCACAGACTTGGCCATCTCCCGCAACCGTTTTGGGTATGTAATCAATTTAAGCCTTAGACCTGTTCCTGAAGGCATCAAACGAAGAGGCGGAAAGCGGGCGTTCCTTTTCGGCGATGAAGACGCTCAAGAGTAGCAGTCAAGGTAAGGCTACACCATCTCATAGTACCTAATACATGCAAGATGCTTAAAAGACTGGACCTCGACGCCACAGCCAATTGCCTTGTCCCTGGCAATTTCTGACGAGTTTCATCTCTTCGTTCTTCCCATGATCTAAATCTGAAATATCAATTCCCATGGTATGTACAATTAAATTCTTGCTTAGATATACGTTTGGTTTATATGCTTTACTCGCATATTTTGTCTACCTCAACTCTACTGTAAAATAAAATATTGCATTCGTTATCTGCTGTGTCTCGGCATTTTCCTCGTATATTGCACTTCGCCTGGGTTCTTTTCTGCCGAGTTGATGTCGGCATATATACACAATACTTCATACGTTATGGATGTTTGAGAATAAAAGTTAATTACTGTACTGAAAAGTAAAGTACTGCAAAGGTGGACGTCATGGGGATGAAGGAAGAGACCGCCAAAAAGGTACTTAGTGATCGATGATTTTACTTCCTCTCTGAATAGTTTTCTATTTCTTCTTTTGGAAACACCCAAAGTCCCCCCCCCTCACCGTGTGATTCGCCGGAACAATGCTGAAATACATCCGCATAAATTCTTCGCTAGAATAGAAGTTTTTATCGCAGATCTAAAGCGAAACATAGAATTGAAAGCAGTGGATGTTTTAAATCGAATCCACCTCATGTTCATCTTCCATTTCTGCAGAGTTTCACGTGTTTACCCGTGATTATTATATCGAAGCCGCATTAAAAGCCCTCGATATATATTTTACTTATCCCCGTAAGAAAGGTAAATCGCCATTCTGTTATTTGTTCGTGGATAACGATATTTGAAAACCTCTACTACAATTCCAGTAACTAAGAGAGAGAGAGAGAGACGCCAAGGGAATGAAATGGGAGATTGGACTGGTATTGAACAGTGAGCCATATGCACTTTCTAACTAGGCGATGGACTTTTATACTCTTCACTTCTCCTGACAGAGGGCGCAACATGGAACAACCCTGAACTGTCTCTAATTAAAATAAAATAACTTCGGTTACCAGACGATATTGATCTTAGATAACGTCCAGCACGTGCTGTCGTGTACCCTTTGTTTCACATCGCGGCGAATTTCTGTTTGTCCTAGAATCGAACAATATTCACGAAATAGAGTGATACCTTGACGCAGTTCACGCGCTGTAATTAAATCCGATGACTTCCGAGAAAAGTCGAAATGAGCCGATTTTTAAATCAATTAGTATTGACATTTTTTTTTTATTGGTGAGTGAAATCTTTTCGTTAATATATCGCTTATTCAATTAAATTACCGCACTAAGTTTATACGTTACCGACCCCTGGAAAGGATCAGCTATATTTAGAATACGACATTAGCATATTTTTTTTCGGCCAGGGTGAAGAGGGAGGTGCTTAGTTATGTAAAATGGATTTATTTGCTTGTTTGTTTTTTTTTTTTAAATTCTTCTGCCACCCAGTGGATGGTCTCCCCTTATTAGCCGGTTTTAGCTCTCCGCTCAAGGAAAGAAATCCCACAATGCACCACTACCGAAGCAGGCAAACCGGAAGGCGGAATCGATATTTGGGTTATTTACAAATTTTACTAACATCCATGGTGCCAAGTTAAGGGTTTGGATAGATCGTGGGTACAGCGTTTTAAAAACAACAACAACCAACAAACCAATCTCAGCATACTTTGCTCTTTTGTATGGAAAGTTACGCCAATCTGAAGATTAACATTGCTGCACCCCGACATAAGTCATCTTCAGGGCAACAGGGAAGGATCGTCGAAAGGCGGGTTCTTCATTGGTCGGTTCTGTTACTACTGATAAGGCGAATGGGAAATACCCAACCCGTCTGTCTTTCTTCCTTCAGCAAAGCATTTGTCCGAGTTTGATTTTTTTTTTATAGTTTTTAAACCCCCTTTGCATAAACTCCAGGAACTACACCGGCCACAATGAAGAGTAATGGAAGCGTTAAGGGTTGGAATAAGTTATCGGGAGGGGAGTGTCGGTGTTAATCGATTTAAGAAGTGGACTGATGAACATCTGTCTTCTAGAGGGTCTTTGCTCCTCAAGTCAGCTCAACTCGAACGGGGAGCGATGCCGAGTGCCGCTGTCCTCGCCAGCCACTGGAGGTCAAGGTCAGCGGTCCCACCGGAACTGCATTATAAAATGACATCCTTTATCCATGCGAAACAAACGAAAAGCATTGCAGGGTGGTAAGGCGGGTTTAAGACGGAATATCAGAATGTTTTTGGATCTAACTGGGCGAAGAGCCAAATTTTCCACCGGCGGAAGACTTCGCCGCAAGACAGAAGCCAGCCGACCGCCATTTGAGAACACGACTAAAGGTCAAAGTTCACCCGTGCCCCGGTGTAAGCCCATTTTCTGGCGCCTTTTACCCTACGCCTTATTTGTACACCGATTAAACAAATAACATAAAATCCTTTTTTTTTTCCCAACAAATTTAAAGGGTGTAAATTTAATTTTATTCATTAATTTTAGTTCGCTTTTACATTTTTAAAAATTTTTATTTCTAGGAGAACTGCTGTGTACATTTGTTCCTTATTTCTCATATTACGGAATATTTTTCTCTCAACTGGATAAAACTATCGCTTTCCTACTTTCGTTGTTAGTTAGTATAGTCCCAAACGTCGCATATTTTATTCTTAGTTCAACATTTGGCTTTTTAAAAAAAAAAAAGTTTCTCTTTTAAATTCTATTTACTTAGGTAACAATATTCAGTCTGTTTCGTGGAATGGTTCCAGGGGATTGCGCACCAAACTCGATGCAATCATCTAATGGACCCAGAATTAATATTATGCTCAGTTCCACTCCATTTTATATTCAAAAAGCAATTTATCTCTCCGTAAAAAAACAAAAGTTTTTTTTTTTTAAAAAGGGGGGTTAAAAAAACAGTAATATTCACTTTATTAAAAGATTTCATATTTTCTATAATCTCTTGCAGTTTGCCGTAAAACCCTTGGACATTTAACCGTGATACACATACGTGCATTAAATGGAAATAAAATGTACTCTAGTTTCGCTAACAATTAAACAGATGCGAAATTTAAAAAAAGAATCCAGAATTAACGCTAACCCAACCACAGCAGTATTAATAACAGATGGACGCATCGTTACAGATTAACAGTGAGTATGTTTATTATTATTTTGTGTTTAACATAAAGCTTCTAGCTCTATTTTTTATTATTTTTTTTTTACCCGATGGCCTGAGAAATGAACAGATGCCAAAGAGATTTAAAGAAAACAGAGAATAAGGCTAGCGATCGAGTGTCCTGCATCTGGAAGGCGGCATGTTACCTTGTGCAACAGAAAAGCTGCCAACACACACTGGCTCAGTCTGATGCATTATACACAGTGATAAAAAGCAGCCCGTTGCTGTGTATAGGACCAAAAAAAAAAAATTTTTTTTTTTTTCTTCTGATAACTGGTCATAGAAGATTGTTTTTCTTGCAAGCATTTTTAGAATCAGTGACGCAGTTCTTCAAATCATACGGTCGGGTAAGTGCGAACTTTTTCTCAAATAAATTAATTGAATGACAAGGAAACACGTTCCGGGTTCGATGCATTATGGTACATGTACTGCTCGCTCATAAACAATGAACAGCAGGCCACTTGTCTTTACGGGATGCAATGCCATTGAAAAAGCCTTGTTCGGAAGTCCAACTCGCTCAACAACAACAACAACAGCTGCAGCAGCAGCGGCGGAGTCGGAGCCAATCAATCTGAACACAAGTTGCAACTGCCTCCACCTGACGACAACTGACTGACAGACCTCGAATGCCGCCCCATCAAATATTTCTCACGGTAACTCCCGCCGTGTTGGAACACCTATTAATTCAGGCACCCCCCCTTTGAACAATCGTTACCTTTAAGCCATTAGCTAACATCATTCGGATACACAGTAAATTCAAATTTTTTTAAGTATCTCTTTTATGAACCACGTGTGACTCCGTGAATGTTACTGGATCGAAACTATGGATTTAGCAGTAGATCCAAGATTTTCCTTTAATGGAAAAATGAATTAATTTAGAGTACACATCATTGTTGAGATAAAAAAAAACATATATATGTAACAGTGTGTGAAATGCAAGACTTTAGCCTACTTTCTTTATACTCACTATTTACGGGTTTGCGCATTATTCAGGTGTGACGAAATGCGGACATTTCCTTAAAGCCGGATAAACTGCAAAGCTAATTAGTGTGTGCTGTCGGTTGTCATTAAGACTCTTTAAAGTTGATAAGATCATTTAACGCCTTAAAGGTGAGGAATTTGCTTTATTCTCAGGTGACGCTATTCGCTGGTAACTCCACCACTTTAGCGAAACCGACCGCCATTCACCCGAATGGTTATGGTCGTCGTCGCTGGCCCAGAAGATCTGGCTTACCCACTTCCAGACGACTTATGTTTACTGGAGATTTTACTCTGTTCCCATGGTACAAGCTGAACCCCGGAGACAGACACGAAGAAGAAATTATACTCCCTCTCTAAGTGGTTAGGCCTCCGTTAGTCTGCAAAATGTGTTCAGAAACCACGACTTCCAGCATAGACTCTCTCCAACAACACATTGCTGTTAATCTAAAATCGACGTCAAAGCAGGACGTGTTTGTGGGGGAAATGCTGCTCACTCGTGTCTTCATGACGTAGTAGTGGATTGTCGCTGTTGTTAGAGCTGCTCACTCGTGTCTTCATGACGTAGTAGTGGATTGTCGCTGTTGTTAGAGATGCTCACTCGTGTCTTCATGACGTAGTAGTGGATTGTCGCTGTTGTTAGAGCTGCTGCTCACTCGTGTCTTCATGACGTAGTAGTGGATTGTCGCTGTTGTTAGAGCTGCTGCTCACTCGTGTCTTCATGACGTAGTAGTGGATTGTCGCTGTTGTTAGAGCTGCTCACTCGTGTCTTCATGACGTAGTAGTGGATTGTCGCTGTTGTTAGAGATGCTGCTCACTCGTGTCTTCATGACGTAGTAGTGGATTGTCGCTGTTGTTAGAGATGCTCACTCGTGTCTTCATGACGTAGTAGTGGATTGTCGCTGTTGTTAGAGATGCTCACTCGTGTCTTCATGACGTAGTAGTGGATTGTCGCTGTTGTTAGAGCTGCTGCTCACTCGTGTCTTCATGACGTAGTAGTGGATTGTCGCTGTTGTTAGAGATGCTCACTCGTGTCTTCATGACGTAGTAGTGGATTGTCGCTGTTGTTAGAGCTGCTCACTCGTGTCTTCATGACGTAGTAGTGGATTGTCGCTGTTGTTAGAGCTGCTGCTCACTCGTGTCTTCATGACGTAGTAGTGGATTGTCGCTGTTGTTAGAGCTGCTCACTCGTGTCTTCATGACGTAGTAGTGGATTGTCGCTGTTGTTAGAGATGCTGCTCACTCGTGTCTTCATGACGTAGTAGTGGATTGTCGCTGTTGTTAGAGATGCTCACTCGTGTCTTCATGACGTAGTAGTGGATTGTCGCTGTTGTTAGAGCTGCTCACTCGTGTCTTCATGACGTAGTAGTGGATTGTCGCTGTTGTTAGAGCTGCTCCTCACTCGTGTCTTCATGACGTAGTAGTGGATTGTCGCTGTTGTTAGAGCTGCTCCTCACTCGTGTCTTCATGACGTAGTAGTGGATTGTCGCTGTTGTTAGAGCTGCTGCTCACTCGTGTCTTCATGACGTAGTAGTGGATTGTCGCTGTTGTTAGAGCTGCTGCTCACTCGTGTCTTCATGACGTAGTAGTGGATTGTCGCTGTTGTTAGAGCTGCTGCTCACTCGTGTCTTCATGACGTAGTAGTGGATTGTCGCTGTTGTTAGAGCTGCTGCTCACTCGTGTCTTCATGACGTAGTAGTGGATTGTCGCTGTTGTTAGAGCTGCTGCTCACTCGTGTCTTCATGACGTAGTAGTGGATTGTCGCTGTTGATAGAGATGCTGCTCACTCGTGTCTTCATGACGTAGTAGTGGATTGTCGCTGTTGTTAGAGATGCTCACTCGTGTCTTCATGACGTAGTAGTGGATTGTCGCTGTTGATAGAGCTGCTGCTCACCCGTGTCTTCATGACGTAGTAGTGGATTGTCGCTGTTGATAGAGATGCTGCTCACTCGTGTCTTCATGACGTAGTAGTGGATTGTCGCTGTTGATAGAGATGCTGCTCACTCGTGTCTTCATGACGTAGTAGTGGATTGTCGCTGTTGTTAGAGCTGCTGCTCACTCGTGTCTTCATGACGTAGTAGTGGATTGTCGCTGTTGTTAGAGCTGCTGCTCACTCGTGTCTTCATGACGTAGTAGTGGATTGTCGCTGTTGTTAGAGCTGCTGCTCACTCGTGTCTTCATGACGTAGTAGTGGATTGTCGCTGTTGTTAGAGCTGCTGCTCACTCGTGTCTTCATGACGTAGTAGTGGATTGTCGCTGTTGTTAGAGCTGCTGCTCACTCGTGTCTTCATGACGTAGTAGTGGATTGTCGCTGTTGTTAGAGCTGCTGCTCACTCGTGTCTTCATGACGTAGTAGTGGATTGTCGCTGTTGATAGAGCTGCTGCTCACTCGTGTCTTCATGACGT
Source organism: Nautilus pompilius (assembly GCA_018389105.1). NCBI lineage: Eukaryota > Metazoa > Mollusca > Cephalopoda > Nautilida > Nautilidae > Nautilus > Nautilus pompilius. The sequence continues at coordinate 100,116 of JACATO010002437.1, forward strand.
AGTAGTGGATTGTCGCTGTTGATAGAGATGCTGCTCACTCGTGTCTTCATGACGTAGTAGTGGATTGTCGCTGTTGATAGAGCTGCTGCTCACTCGTGTCTTCATGACGTAGTAGTGGATTGTCGCTGTTGATAGAGATGCTGCTCACTCGTGTCTTCATGACGTAGTAGTGGATTGTCGCTGTTGTTAGAGATGCTGCTCACTCGTGTCTTCATGACGTAGTAGTGGATTGTCGCTGTTGTTAGAGCTGCTGCTCACTCGTGTCTTCATGACGTAGTAGTGGATTGTCGCTGTTGTTAGAGATGCTGCTCACTCGTGTCTTCATGACGTAGTAGTGGATTGTCGCTGTTGTTAGAGCTGCTGCTCACTCGTGTCTTCATGACGTAGTAGTGGATTGTCGCTGTTGTTAGAGATGCTCCTCACTCGTGTCTTCATGACGTGGTAGTGGATTGTCGCTGTTGTTAGAGCTGCTGCTCACTCGTGTCTTCATGACGTAGTAGTGGATTGTCGCTGTTGTTAGAGCTGCTCCTCACTCGTGTCTTCATGACGTAGTAGTGGATTGTCGCTGTTGTTAGAGATGCTCACTCGTGTCTTCATGACGTAGTAGTGGATTGTCGCTGTTGTTAGAGATGCTCACTCGTGTCTTCATGACGTAGTAGTGGATTGTCGCTGTTGTTAGAGATGCTAAAAAACAAAGTAGGTCGTAAACTGATTGTAAACACCTAGTTTCTTTAAAATTTGCAAATTGGAAGTTTACATCATATAGAGAATGATACATTTCATGCCCGTAAATTTCAAAATACACCTTAATTATAGTATTAACCATCCTTTTCCTTGTTAATAGGTAAATATGTTGTCAGTCAGTAATTTGTAGGGTAATTTAAATACCATGCTGATTTTTTTTTATATTCAGAAATCGTCTGAAAGAACAGATTCGTCTGCCACCAAGCGAATAGCCTCCCCTTATTAACCAGTTATTAATTCCTCTTTAACTGCGTGACTGCGCTCGATGTTGAAAAATTAACGATCGCGCTGCTTGCATAGCATTATAGCGGTGCAGCTACAGCGATACTCTCTTTAGAAGCACCATTACGAGTCACTTGACTCCTTTTGAAACCAATTAGTATACTGACGGAGATCGTTCTCTCCATCTCTCTCTCTCTCTTTCTCCATGTTTCTCTCCATCTCTTTTTTTTCTTTCCTTTTCAGATACTGCCACATTTAGTAAAAACGATTTCCACGCCAGTTATAGCTTCAACGTCCTTGGGAAAGTAAAATTGCAATAAAAAAAATATTTGGCATGGTTAAAACTGCATTTCAAAAAACATTGGAGGGCTTTCAGCTTTAAGCAGAGCCAAGTACGAACGTAAGCAAAAACCGAGATCGATCCCAATGACTGGCCAATTTTCTACGACTGAGATCTTTTTTTCTTTTTTTTTAAGAATTTATAATTGTCTCACTTAAGACAGGAGAAAATTCTGTAAATTACTTCATTTATATTAGAGTTTTTTTTTTTTTTCTTTTTGGAGGAAGGGAACAACGATTATTCGCATTTCCGTTATAAGTTTGTCGCTCTAAATGAACGCTAGCAAATAGGCCTCTCTGACCTTCCCAGAATGCCTGGAATGTAACGAGCAATGCGGTTGGATAACGCAGGGAAATATCATAGCTTCTGATTGGCTGTCCGCCGAACGATTCAACGTGATAGAGACGATCGCGTTTTTTTTCTCGTAGAAGCCTGATTGTTGTCATACATATAGAGATGATTTTAGGATCTGTATGAAGCCTCCCCCCCCTCCACCGGTTCCCTCTGACATTTTAAAACAATGGTTGGATGGTCATCCGTACAACGATGTCAGGGTGACCGATCCATGCATTCAAATGGTTGCAATATTGCCCCGCGCTCTTTGAAATCCCAACCTGTCTAATTCTTTCTGTTTTTATAATTTTAAGAAGAGTTTCCATCACACAGGCGACGCGACACCGCGAGTGTGGGAAGTTTCAAACGTTCAGAGTAACCACGAATCTCTGAATCCCCAAACCAATTCCGGTAGACAGTTTTCGAACTCCTTCCGACTTAAGCGTTTTGCGTCAGGTGGCGCTTCTCCTGCTCGCGCCCAGAACCACTTCCGCGAGCTCACGGGATGGAAGGAGGCTGGAATAGCAAGCTTTCGTTTGGAGTGAAACACGTTGATGGAATCATTCAGGTTAAATCACGCATCTATCCCAAGGCGAGCACGGAAAAAGTAAAAAAAAAATAAATAATAATAATAATACTGTAATTAAAATTAGTCTGAAGGAAATAGTAATGTATGTCACCTTTCTTTAGCAAACCTACTCATTAAAATCAAGATAAGTTCCCTGTAAAAAAATCGAGAGTCATTCGGTATTACTTAACCAATTTGAATGTAAGGTTTCTTTTCTCACCTTTCAAAAGAAACAAAAAGGGCTAAATCCTTTTCTTTCCAAAAAAGAAATCGCAAAAGGGAGAGAAATTATTTCCTATCCTTTTGAGCTCTTGAATTTATTTATTTTTTTTTTTTTAAATTAAAAATATTACTCTCGCGAGGCGGATTTTCAGGAACAACCGAAAGTTAAAGTTCTTAAAGGAAGATCTCGATCAATCAGAACTCTGAACGCTCCACGACATCAGTCGCAGCCCGACTTCTCAAATAATTATAAAATGTCGTAATTACTGTCGCTTAGCTGCTCTCTAACTTTCCCGGATTTTTGTGACTTAAGATTTTGATTTTCTGAGAGGTTGACCGAGATCAAAATGAAAAGGAAGCGGATAAGTATGATTAGACCTCGTTGCAAACTTCACTATTAGGATAAGAGAAATTGTGTTTCTTTTGAGATCAAATAATATAAGTTGATACGGTTTATTACATTCAACATCTATCTATCTCTTTCCCCACCAAACAAAGTTTTTCGGTGCAGTTTTGAAATCAGCACACGCAAAAGTCCCCCCCCCGAGACAATAGAAACAGCATTTTCTGCATATTTCTTTGTCTACTGATCCCACAAGCATTATTTTGACAGTGCAACCGATAGGACCTGCGTATACTTGCATACAATTAACCTTTCAACTCGCCAACACTTCGAAATGGAAACGTGACATTGAAAAGTTCCAATAGCCGACTGTGTCCATTTTCAGAAAACACGTGGTACGACGCACGAGATAACAAACGACAAATACAAAAGTATGAAGGAATTAAATTCGTATTGAGCTTGACAGATCTTACGTTCTTGTTGAAGAAATAACAGCGTAATCTTAATACGAAAATATGCCACTACGGTTTATGATTTAGTTTTCAGTGATAACATTGCGAACAACAAATTACCAAACGCGTATAAGAACTGATTGAATATTCTCACATCGATATTTCGGAGGCCGCCATTTTGCGTTTTGCTCTACCCGGAAGTGAGAGTAGAAGTGGTAGTGACGTCAAAATCCAGCACGGACGCTACACGGCTAAACTATTCGGCTACATCATGAACAAAACTAATGCGCACTAAGTTGTTTGTACTCTTCTTGGCCTGAAGAGCGAGTGTTCCTCAGATGCGTTCGAAAAGTATGGAAAGTTTACATTTGCTGAAATTCACATGAAATAAATTATTAGAAGAAAAAAAAACAACAACATTTAATTCAACCATAGCTGAAAAACTCATCGATGTTCCTTTAAATTGCTACGCTCTTACGAACGTTTTCTTTTAAGTTAATCGACACTTTACCCGTAATTACATTTTAGGCTAGAAAGTTTCAGTCTCTCTCTCTCTCTCACACGAAATTAGGAATTTGATCGGAAGTTGCGGGGGCTTTCAAAGACGTGAAGTTATTCCCGCATATCACAATAGAGGGGAAAAAAATTTTTTGAAGCTGTGAGGTAGGTAAGTCTGTTTCCAGCATCAAATGGCTATAAATGCCAAAGCCGACATATCTGTGCCATAAAAACTTTAAAAAAAAGTAAATATATGTATACAGCAACGAATACTTTACTGACATAAATATATATATATATATGACAACAACAAAAAAAAAAACACCATCGCCTTTTAAAAGAAAATTAAAAGTGCAAGTTCTAACTGAGCCGTCAGCATTACTTCCATTTTCTAATAAATATGTTGCCCTTTCGTTATAACATTTCCAGTTGTTCACACACATACCCCAGAAAATCTTGCACGATATTTATATGACCATTTTTGTGAGAACGTTTTGTTTTTGTTTTAAATACTTGCAGATGTGATCACATTCCCGAAAGGCCTCTACACTGAAATACTATTATTTATTTATTTATTTATTTTAAGATGCTCAGACTTCTAGAGCAAGCACAATGGCTGGGGCTTAATCCCAGAAAATAGCTCGTAAAAAAAGGAAGCGAAGAGGTTGCCGTCGTATACCAGTCTCAACACTGAAGGTAATCACCCTGGTGAGGAAGCGGTTATCGGCCGCTTGATGGCGCTGCCAAGGGAGGGTTGGGGGCATCCGGCTTCGGCAGAGATGATCTCCGCCAGAACTCAAATCCTCTTCGCCGGGGAACTACGCCAAATCGAGCCGACCGAACCTGGAACCCGGCTTTCAACCGTACCTACACGACTGACCGAAGCTCGTAAAGATAAAGTTTACATGGTTTGCTTTCGCATGCAGTAAAAGCGGTCTCTACGTCGCGCTCGTAGGCAAAGGGTTACCGTATCATTCAATTAACATTTTTTTTTTTAAAAGAAAAAAAGAAAACGCACGATGCTTTGAAATTTACCATTGCCTCTTAAACTAGAACCACTAGGCAGTTCGTAAGTATGGTGGTGTAAAAACGGGGTCCTACCCCCTTAACACGTAACAGTCGTCCGGTGGCTTCTTGGCAGCTGGCCAGATGCTTGCTTCAGCAACTGTTCGCAGAGGTGATGATTGCGGGAACTAAACTATGCCAACGGCGTTGACTCGTATAGCAGTAGGGCTTCATCAAAAAGACATAGCGTACGACCATGACCACTGTTTTCGAGATGGTCTTCGCAAGCCGAACGTGTGGATTGATGCTTTTTGCGTCTCTAACTAGTAATTTTTCTCTTAATATCTAAACACCAACACAAACGGTGAATCTGGGAAGATCCATCATCGAAATTGGACTCAAGCGAGTAAAAAAAAATACACAAACCCGCGCGTGTACAGAATTGGAATAGCAAGAGGACAGCAGGAATGTCTGATGAACAAGTGTTTCAGTAGTCTTGAAATTTCCGGCGGAACCTACTGCCATCGTCCACACACCGGATGCCGGGACACGACGAGCCTAATGCGGTTCGTTTGAATACACTAAAACCAACCAGAGACTCGCTCCCACCCGTCCACGGATTAACCGCACGGGCGAGCCCCCCCCTAATTCGGGCACGAGTCTATTTTCGGCTGACGAAGAATCTCGTTTTGTTTAGGGAGGTATTTCCTCTCTTCTGCTGTGTGCGTAGGCCTAGCCCTTTACACCTGTGTGGATGGGACGTACTGATGGCTAGAGGAGGAAATCCCATTCCACTTACAAAATGGTGTATGTATTTACCAGGAGGAATATCAAGCCCTGTTACTGAGCCCCGTGATTAAATCGAGAGAAGGGATCAGCCGTCTCGTCTCTATTTCTTAATCACCAGCTAAGTTATGCAAACACCAATCAGACAGGTCCGCTCAAACGAAAAAGGGGAGGAAGGGACCGGGGTCGGGGATAAGGCTCAAGCTAAAAGGTCTGAAGTAATCCCAGCAAGCACTAGCATTTCTTCCAAACGATCAAGACTCCCTCCCACTTTCAGCCTACAGGGAACGAAAATCGCACCTATATCCTGCCTAAAAGAAAAAAAGGGCTGGGCGCGAACCGTTGCACCGCAGAATTTTTCACGGTATAAAAAAAAAAAAAAAAAGAGGAGGAGAGAACTCTTTTGCAACGCGGGGGCGCGAATGGAGTTACTTCCCTTGAGCTGTGCGAACTTAAAATGCCAAACCAACTTTGTCAAATGAAAAATAAGAAATTTATTTGCTGTAGGTACACGAAGAATCAGTAACACTGGATAAAAGTTAAAATGTAAGTTCGTATTTTTTTTTTTCCATACGCTATGCGGAGTCAGCAATGAAAACGATAACTGGTGGATTTATACCACAAAGTGAAGGCAGGGAAGAGGAGTCAAGTTAAGACTAACAGGCAATATAACGGGGGGGGGGGGGGAGGAGGAAAAAAAGGTGATAAACGCAGCAAACCTGCGAATTAAAATATTCGGCAAAAATTAAATGTATCCTTTAGTGGTCTCATCTGCATAATTAAAAATAAAATTAAAAAAAAAGGGGGGTGTTAAGTTATTTGTTTTTTCCTTCCTAGATAAGACATTAAACCAACTTCCACAGTGCAGAAATTCCTTAATAAAAGAAGTATATATATTATATATATATATTTTTTTTCTTTCTTTCCCCTAAGTTAATAAATCGGTAACTCCGTAAAAAAAATTTAAAAAAGTGGTCATCAACTGCTTTGCATCTTTTTTTTCCCCAAGTTCCGTCGGTCTACAGTTTATTAACCCTTTCCCTTAGCATACAAACTGAGATTAAAATGTTTAAATCAAACATTCTCCACTCACTCCCTTCCTCCAGATTAACAGCTGAGAATTTATTCAGAATACACATCCATCCCCGGATTTGTTCTTAAGTTGATCTAGAATAAATCCCCTCGATATACATTTATTAAAATAGCCCTTTTTTTTTTTCCTTCAAAAAAACAACAAAAACTAATCAGCAAGTTACGTATGATCAGATTGGTATTCAAACGTGTACGAGTATAATTACTTCCCTTGGAAAAAAAAAGAAAAAGCGTCTAAAAAGTAGCAATTACCAGAGTTGATTACAGTACGTCCAAACATCAACATACTGAAATTTCCCTTTTCCTTCTCTATTACTTTCGAGTTGTACACAAACTTGCATTTGTAGCTGCCATAGTAACTTTATGATCACTCAGTAATCTTGGAGATAAAACAAGGGGGGGGGGGGGAAACAGGTTTAGAAAAAAAAACAAAAAGAAAAACACCAAACCAATCATTGACCACCACTTCTACCATAATTCACAAAATTAACCTCTATCACAGCTAATCAGCTCTATAAACAATTTATAAATCAAGTGTTTTGTTCGAGTTTATATATATATACAATGATGGCATAAGGAAACATTCAAAGGTATGTAATGCAAACACCAAAAAAGGGGGGGGGGTAAAAAAACAATGCAGGGTTGCAGGGTGGTCAAACCAAAAACATCTTCAAATATCTATAGTCCACAAAAATATTTACAAGATCAACAACAACAACAAGTATCTGTTATTCTATGTACATAAAATGATCTAGAGATGATTAAAAAAAAAAATTAGTTATCATACACATTCACTCACATCTCTGCTGAGTTCAGCTCTGCATGAATGATCTGGCGTGAACAGTTATACACTGACCTCTCAGTTCATGTAACAAAATGTTTCATATGAATACAAGCATAACTGTTAAAAAAAAAAAATTAATTTAATTAAACCCAAATGATTGTGGTGTGTACTTATTTGTTCTTTGCTTAGGTTACTGATGATGATACAGTAATGACAACAAAATAAACCAAACAAATTCTAGACAAGTTATTTTCTTGTGTGTGTGTGTGTGTGTGAACTTTTTTTAAAAAAAAGGGGGGGGGTACCATGCTATTCTTGCCAAATCAATTCATTTTTTAATGAGATAATAAATGCAATGCAAAAGAGACAGACAGTAATCTTCCCAATTTCCTCCAAAGCTAAAAGATATACATACTAGCACCTGTAAACCTATCTTTGTGATTATTCTCTGCCATCATCATCAGATGTCATGATTGTTCTTGGAACAATGGTATTGATTACATTTGTAGCTGATATATTTTACATGGGCATTCAACTGTTGGTTGCTAAGTTTACTCAGTGGATTAAAGCAGCTAGGATTCAAGACCAGCTTGCACAAACAAAAACATCAAGTACAAATGAAAATCAACACCAACATGAGAAAGTCCTTCAAAGAATTAAATCAACCATGACAAGATGGAATGATTTCCAAAACACGTTTATTACTTATTTTTTTACCACTAATATAGTAGTGTGAAAATTCTCATTGTAACCTTATTTCAAAACCTTCCACATTCACAAACCTATACAGAAAATATCAGTCACAAAGTTCTAGAATCTCTCACAACCCACTTTCAAACCAGGTCAAATTACCGAGTAGCCAAAATCTATTCACTCTCAAACTGTCGCAACTTACCAATGTTATATCTGTATCAGTCTAGAAATTTGGCAGGTTTCCTGTTGTTTACTTGTCTGTAAAAAGCCATTCTCCAATTAGTTCCAGGAATGTTCTCTCTCACATCTTGGCTTACAAACCCTCAGTGAATAGTTTGGTCATTTTATAAATTCTCATTCATCACAATCAGAGTTATGAGAATTGATTTAAAACGTTATTCGTAAACCTCCTATATCAGAGCTCAATCCTTCAACCAGCAGAGATACACAACTAATTTCCTGTTCGACTGGAAAGAGGAGACGAATGATTTTAATTAAGAAAATACAAAAAAAAAAAGGAATTACAAAGGTAATGTTGCAATTTATAACAGTAATTATTTCACAAATCTTAAATGAAATTTGGAATGGATATCAGGAATAGTTAATAGAATATTTGTAGATTACAGTACCTAGAAAACAAAAACAAAACGAGAGAACTTAAGTTTGCACGTCATACACTTACATTTTGTGGGCATAATGCAAATAACAAAAACAATCTACGTGTTATCTCGTTAGTCAGCAGATAATAATTTAAAAAAGAAAAATCAGTGATGGATGCCATGGAAATAGTTTGAGAAAAGATAAAAGCTAGAAAAATAAACCCACATTTCTGCATCAACTTGCTATTATTGAACAAGATGTAATGTTGTTAATGTGTAAAGAAAAACTGTCAGCCCAGTAACTGTTAATAACAACCAATGTTGGAAAGTTAATTGGCAAAAAACCCATCAGATGCAGTCTTGATCATCTACAGTCTCTCCCTAGAGATGATTATTCCTTGAATGAGAACCAATTGGAAATTTAGAATCAATTCACACAATTAAAACTTTTAAATATTTTAATGATTTATTTAGTAAATACTACTTTGTTTTATACATGAAAGATCAGTTTTCAGCTAAGTTAAAAAAAACAAAAGAGATTTGCACCAAAACCTAACACAAAACAGATTTGGAGAAGTAAAATCTTTCAGCAAAAAACTTACTCTAATGTATTAATCCCATTTCTGAAGCTGGGGCTTTTTTTCTTTCTCTAAACTGACAAGTAATTGTCTCCATCAAAATATGAAATTACTTTAAAGGATAGTAAGACTTCTGGAACCGTCTATCAGATAATCGTTGTTTAGGTTTGAAAACAAAAATGCAGCTAGTAAATGAGAAACAAAATTAATGAAAAAAATTGCATCAATTTCATTTACAGACACACGACTAAGAAAAAAGACTTTCACCGGCATGTCTAAGGTCTGCAAGAACAAAGTTTGAATGTGATACTAGTCAGCAGTTTGACAACTAAAATGCATGCTCATTTATTTTGAGACCCATATCATTCAAGGTTGTCGTAACAATGTTATCATCAAACAATTTAGTTTAAGCCTGCAACTTTATAAAAGAAAAAACCCCAAAAAACCTTTAGTTCTATGCTAAAATCAATAAACAAAACAGTACTACATCATCATCGTTTTCATGCACACTTGCTGGGATAACTTTATGGAAATCTGCACTTCATACATAATTACAAAGTAGTGTGTACTTATAATAATCAGCAGTTTTTTTTTGTATATGGCCAACTTTGATGTCACAGCCAAGCTACAAACACCTCCACTTGGAAGCAAGTTCTGTTAACTGTAAGCTGTGCACACATCTTTTTCAGGATGAAATCTATCTGGTTTATTGTTAGAAAAGCACAAACCATTGCTAAACATAATGATGGGGAAATAATCAAGAGTACACACAAAATACCAGCTAGCAGTATTTAAGGTAGTTCCTGAAATGTCGTTTTAATGTCATAATTCTTTTAGATGGTTCTTAATCAACTATACTGCTCACAAAAAAAAAAAAGAAGCAACAAACATTTCAAAGTCTGCAGTGGTTATGTTTAAACACATTCGTATACTGGTTGACGATGATCTACATACTGAAGAAAATCCAAACATAACATTGGACATACAAAGTGTAATGTTAGTCATTGTCAACAAAATTGAGCAACCTTGGAAACTCAGATGATCACTTCTCCCGCTTTGTGTCACTCTAACACAGTAGCATCAACAGCTACACTTGCAATAGGTGACAGCCAAAGGTTGAACTGTTGGTGCCATGTTCTATTTACTGACAAGTCTAGACAACAATAGACAGGTCTGGAGGAGAAGAGCTGAGAAACAATTTTATAATTGTGTCATTAACCATAATCAATTTGGAGGAGACATGATATGAGATAACAATTAAGTTGGCCAAAGAACTAATCTTATCATTAGGCAGTGACTGGTACTAGATCATTATGGTTGTAGTTGCTCATCTGGCCCAGAAGGTAAGGTCACATCTTTATGGATGACGAACCATGCTCTTTGTTATGGCTGCATCTCAGGTCCACAACATTAATGATATAGTGTGGCCTACTCAATCTCCAGACTTAAATCCCATTAAAACTAGTTTGGGACATCAAAAAGAGACATTTGTGGTCACCAAGTCTCTTGATCTGCAGGAATTGGTCCTGGTCAAAGAATGGCATAGTGTTCCACAGCAGCTATTGGATTTCTGATAACAGGACATTTTAAAGTCTGTATTAGGATCATTAGTAGTCACACTATTAAATTTTTTTTTTGCAATTTATCTTAACTTTCACGAAAATCAAATTTTTAAAAATATTCAAGTCTCCTCAACCAGAATATAAACACATTAATGTACCAGATAAGCATTACAGGCAAAGAAATGCTTGTTACTTATTTTTTTCTAAAAGTATATCTCCTTCTGGGAATCCTAATTGGTAAGGAAGATAATCCCACCACAAAGATTTACCTCCCCTGTACTATACCAATTTGGTAAAAAAAAAAGTTTAGCAACAGGTACTAGAAATATGAAGATAAATAAGGTCTGATACAAACAAAACAAACATTACACGCATCACTTTTCTACCAGAACCTTTTAGCTGCTGCTGATTTTAATGCCACAATTCGCAAATACTCAGATAGTTAGCTGAACAAACAAGTATAGAGTTGTGAGCAATGCAGTTTCAACACCATATCAAAGTGATGCAGTCGAGCATCAAAGAAAAACAAGAAAAAAAGAAAAAGATAAGCTAACAAACAAACAAACAATTATTATAAATGTGGCATTGATGCACAGGGAAAGACTCTACTCCATTGTCAAAAAGTTTCTATCTGACCAGACCTATCTGAGGTGTTCTCACCTCCTTCATACAGATGCAGGTGTCATGAGACTAAACCACATTTACATCTAAAATTTTACCCCCCCCCCCGTCTCAGTATACATAACTTATCAGACACCTGCAAACAGATTACACCACAAATCATGTTACCCGAGTCAAATTGAATCCAAATCACCAATACCAAATTAGGCGTTCCCTAAATTCTCACATGTATGCTTTTTGTTGTTGTTGTTGAGAGCTTAAAAAAAAAATCAGCAATATTCAATCTTGCTATTTGTATCAGAATGGTTAAAGATAAACAAAAATAGCAATGTGGACTGTTTGAAATCTCCATTACTGTAATATAATTTGGAAAATGACATATCTTTCCTGTTACTGGATAAAGTGCCACCAAAGGAAACATACTTAAATATTGGGAACAAGACAATCAGAAAAAGTATCAAGTCTCACTTCAAGCATACAACAGCCTATACCTGTCTTAGTTCTTGTTAGGCAGTTGGTTGGATTGCAAATGATTTAATTCATGAAAACTCTCTCTGAAGGTCAGTTTGCAAAAAGAAAAGGAGGGAATTTTTAATACTGATCTTACTTTGGAAAGCAATCAACAAGCTGAGCCACAAAAACAAACAGGTGGAAGTGAACTGAATTCAAATGCTGCACTAAGACAGTGGTACATTTCAAGGCATTAATCTGGCCAAATATCCAGACAATCTTTGAAGCTAAAATTAAACAAGAGAATGCTATCCAAATGATAAATTCAGATGCTATACACACACTGATGTTATTACCCAGCTTAGAGATGAATGAAATTTCTGGTAAAGGTTAAACTTTCAAGTTGAGTCTGTAGCATCTACAGATCAAAAACAAAGCAAAAACAAACAAGAAATCCTATAATATACAATCAGAACAAATCTAATGACTTTACAAATTTAAACCTCTATCTCAAATAAAACCCAGCATGCATCACTGATCTGCTGACTTTAAAAATATTATATTATTATATATATAAAAAAAAATTAAATAAAATGATTTTATTTTTATTCCTAAGACAACAGATAGTGAGAAAAGTAATGAGGTAAACGTAGACATACTAGTGCTTCATTAATGATACTGCTATATGACGCAAAGACAGGGGGGGGGGTGCCTGTTTTTTTTTGCTTGTCTGTCTTCTGGTCACCGGGCCAGGTTCCATTCTTATAGCTAGTAGACCATGATAATGAACAAACATTCTATATGCAAATCTTTTTTTTTTTTTTCTTCTCTTTTTCATCATTTGATAAAAGGATGAGCTGGAAATGAGTTGAGGAAAAAAAAAAACAAAACATTTTTTTCTTCTTTTTAACATGAATTGATGAGGAAAGTGATAAACTTGTATAAAACGACTCTCCAGCATGGAGATCCTCGCTACAAATACATTCCCACCATGCATTCCACCATCTCGTCAGTCAGTCAGTCGTCTCCACATCACACAAGTTCCCAAGAGTCCGCATGTGTATATATATGTACACGAAACCTACCACTGACATGTCCTTTATGCACAAAGTTTCAATTAATTGTTTTCTCCTGTTTGCCGCCTTTTAGTCCTAATTTATTTCCAGTGGACTGCTGGAACCGTAAGAGTCACAATCATCAGAGAACTGTTCTGACGGAGTTTCCAATGCATCGCGTGAGCCAAAACCAGTCTGCCGAGAAATGTCCTGGTTGGTAGCTATGGCTACCTCTGCATCAGTACTGTCCCCTTTGTTGTCTGAAAGTGGGGTTGCTAAAGGTGAGCTTGGGGTCAAAGTTTTACTGCTGAAATTAAAATAAATAAATAAATAAATAAATAAATATATTTGTGTGCACATGACAAATAATTAAAATTTTTATAGTATCAAAGTTTACAAAACAAAAAAAAATTAAATTAATATTGGTGACCTCAGTTACTGTCAGTTGCTTACCAACTCCCAAATTGTAATACACATGTTAACAGAAGTGTGCATACACAGGGGGATCATGAGAAATGCATTTCCAAAGTTTTCAGAAGCCATGTGATGTTACCCTGGATGAGCTTTTCTACAATGATGAATGTGGTGCAGCAGGAGTCTCTGTGCCTTCCATCACGACAGATTTTCCAATGAGTCCCATGTAAACCGAGAGCCTTGTGTAATCTCTTCCATAAACTCAAGAAAGCAAGATTTGTGACCATAAGGATGTCCGCACATACACGTGGAAGTGACAAATCCATCCCCAGGGAGGTGCCAGGTCTGCAGGCCTAACTGAGGAATATATGCCAAGACACTATCCCTGCCTCCATACCAGAGGCAAAGACTGCAGAAGCTGCTTCTAGCTGACCCAGATTAGACTTACTGTAACAAGTCAACACTTCAGCAGAAAAGTGTTGAGCAAATTTTGTTTCATTAAATCAGTTTGTCATTTTCTCTTACTCATTGACCTCAGAAGGAACTTAATTTTAAAACAGGGTCACGTTTTGGGGAGATTTACAGCATAACAGGCACCATCCACTAGCAAACCATGCAAATGCAATTCTACATGACCCACCCCCCCTCAAAGCCGAATTACTCCCAAACTTTTGGGGTTAGAAACTAGGCACATGGTGTTATTCCCTCCTTCCAACACCATATTTTACTTATTTTTAAAATGTATTTTCAGATGTTAGTGGAAGCCAATTTCTCGCTCCTAGTGATCATTCAATAGAGAGAGTTCTGAACCTTTTCTGCTCATGGTGTATAAAATCTTTACTTGAGCAAAAGCATACTTTTACAATTAATACATCTTTACGTCATTTTTGTGCCTTCTAATCGCTATTACAATTTATAATTCTATATTTCAGTTTTCATTTGTAAGACTATTTATGTATTATTAATTTGAGAGAGAAACATTACTGGTAGTCTTCTTCAAGCACCCCCCCCAATCAATGTATGCACACTCACCTCCTATATCAACAAGTGCTACAGTTTGGTAGTTACCAGAGAAAAAACTGTGTGATCACCTGGTATGCAGCTGTCTCCAAACAGTAATATAATGTAGCCACTACTTCCACAAGACTCTTCCACTAAATCTGTAACAGAAAACAGTGGCTTCTTTGCCCAAACCTTTCACTTTTATAACATGACACACAGATTGGTCCATCTAAAATCAACCAAAACCAGTTTTGCTCTTATAATAAGAAAGGGAACTGTATGTTCAATGTCATTCCTCAATTGCAGTACTAAACTTCTAATCCTTAAAATCTAAGATAAATAGTGTTAAGAAGATGGGGGGCACCTTAGTTTGTGGTCCTATTTTAATAAGAAAAACAACACGAGATTCTTAAAGCTGACTGCTAAGCAATCAGAGTTCCTTCTGCTTTAGAACTGTTTCTGTTGTTGCAGCAAGTATCTATAATAATCAGACAGTGTAAACAGTCACAATGTCTTCAAAGCTGATGTGATCGGATTAAACCAAGCAGATTCCTATTTCAAGGTCCAGCCAGGAGATAAGTTAGCTGAGAGGGAGTAAACAGATTAAAGCAAGGTCCAAATGACCAACAAAATCTGGTGGATTGGGTAGGCAAGTAATTATACGTACACTTCCTGCTACCCAGCTTTGTATAGTTAAACTAGAGCTTTAGAATACAAAGGTGGACAATTAATTTAAAAAAAAGAAATTTGTAACACACACAAAAATAATAAATAAATTTTTTTAAAAGATACAACAACAAATCCCAATTAAATAAACAAACAAAAATTCAATGCAGGTTCCACCCTTCCACTCTTTGAGAATTACTATTTCAGAGTTTAACAGATACACCACCCTGATGCAAATGAAATGTTTTTTTAATTAAATTAAAAGACCCTTTAAGTTTGTAAGTTCATCTATAGGTCAGATGTTCTTGATCTAAGCTAGAGGTCTGAGCTTTACTGCTTGCACTAATTTGTTTTAACGAATACCACCCACCTGTAACTACAGGCCTTCTGTACAAAAGTGCTATGCTTGACGACTTGAGCGCAGCATTACATGAGAATACAAGTGCAGTAATGATCGTGGTGGCTTCAGAGCGGCAGGGAACAGTGAAACCAATTAACTGTTCTCCTGGAGGGCAGAGAAGCCTGCCCCTTTATTTCACATTTACCGCAGGCACTTTTATCGCTGTCCAGGACAAACCGCAAGTTAACAATGTCAGAGTCCAGATAAGTGAACAATGCTCGAGACTGTCGCTAGGCATGGGTGTGTTCGTTTTCATTGCTGTTAACCGCAAGTCACTAGAGAAGCAGATGAACAGTACCAGAGATAGGACGTGTCCACAGCCGCAGAACCAACTGGACGAATGCCGCTTGGCCCTGCACTCAACGCCCCTGAGCTACTGGCAGTGGAGAGCTCTGAAAACGAAAAACAAAAAAAAACAAAAAACAAAGCAACTGAACAGACCACACGTGCGCACACACAGGATGCAGGCGATCAGAATTTATTTGGGAAGCACATTTCCAGGAAGAAATCTCACTAGCTTTATTCCCCCCTACCCTCTTCGTGTGTAAAGAGTGGACAACTATGGTGCAATAAGATAACCTGTGAACGCCAGACAATAGTAAAGAAATTTGCTGAGATCTGTCTTGACTATGTGAAGAACTTTACCCATGTGAAAAATAATTCTTTTATTGACGCACATATATACACAACAAGACTACAGCCATCTAGCAGCCTTACATTGTTACTTCTCAGATAAAATTAAGAGCGCACAGGGCACTATTTTGTCTAGATATATCTTGTCATGCCGACTTAAAACTTCAGTTTTCACAGTCTCCATTTAGTTCCAAAGATCATGTTCAAAATCTCATCAATTTTTTTTAGAAATTTCACATCATTTTGGAGACAAAAATCACTCCAAAGCCATCGATTTCAAGACCCTTCCAGAAACCTTATTTGCTTCCCACCAGTCCCTTGCAAACACAAAACCAAACCCCCCCTGCTCCAGAGCTCAGTATGCGATCAGAAATATAAAGTTAGCTCTGCATGTCTGTTAACTTTGCAATGTTTTTTTTTTTTAACACAAGTGGCATGAGCCGGTCCTGCCCTAGCATTGCAGTAAGCTAAACCGGCAATCAAATACTACATTACATCAATCAGAGTAACCGGCAGGTCACAAGACCTGCTCAGGACACCTGTGGAATCTTAAACAATAATTTAAAAACTTAACTCAACATTAATTTTATGCTAAAAGAGTCTTCCTTGCGAGTGAACCCCGACGACAGAAATACAAAGTAGCTAACCAGCCCATCACTACCATAAGTGAAAAGAAAACGAACTACAATAAATACCCTTTACTTTCTGACACATCACCAACAACTTTCCATTCTTAGCAAGATAAAATTATCATATCAGTGTAAAATGTTGAGAGAGATTCAAAATGCCAACTTGGCAAATGCATCACATTTTAAACAAAGCACATTAGTATGCAAATGGCCAGAAAAATTACTCCCCTACTGGAAATGACTCAAATTAATCTTTGCCTTGAAAAATACCTTTCCAAAAAAATAAGAAAACAGAGGGAGGGTTCATTAAACAAAAACAAAATATATTTTCAAAAATCAATAGTTTAATTTTATTCTGCTCCAAATGTCTGTGCACTTATTTTAAATTGTTTCAGCTATCCATCTTTTAAAAATTATTTCAATCGTGTCTTAAGAAATTTTTCAGTTATCATAACTAGTTTCTAACACCAATGATGAAGATCTAATTTTAATATTTGTAATTCTACTATAGGGGGGAGAGAGAGAGAGAGAGAGAGAGAGGGGGGGGGGAGAGAGGGGCAGAAGCTCTTACAATAAAAACCAACCAAAAACTGCAAAGAAATAACAAGTCCAAGCTCTAACATGATCGTGCATTATAAAACAATAACAACAACCCTTGCTCCCCCTATGACTTGTGTAAAGTTCCCATTTAGCAACATTACCTTGAACATAGGGTACTAGTGCTTTGGGCACCATCTTCACAGCCCTCTCAAGATCCTGTGGCAAACACTGGCCTCTCTCAAGACCAAATGCCATGCCCATTCTCTTCAGCACCTCTATGTCATCATGGATCTCAAATGTATTGTCAAAGCTAAAGAGGTATTCACACCTGAAAAGCAAAATAAATTTCTATACTATTTCTTCTTTTCCAACACCTGCTACAGACACAGAAAGAAATGTCCTTTCTCTTGTCTATCATCATCAAGACAGTGCATGATTTTATAGTAAATATATGCACCACAAAACCTGTTTGGAAAGACCACATTTTCATTTAAAGTGCTGAACACATTTTTATTTAAAATAAATCTATAATAAAATAAAATAAAAACAGCTAGATGTTTAGTAATCTCCAGACTAATCAGTAAGCTAGCATTAAACTTATTTCCTTTTTTGTTTTTACCTTTCTTTTTCAGCATAGTATATTTAACAAAAAAGCAAAATATGAAAATAGATAATCCCTTTGTTATTTTAAATGGGACAGGATGGTGATTCAAGTCCTAGATAGGTATAAGGTGTTACAAAAAAAGAGAAAAAAAAAACGGGTGAGTGGGTAGGTAATTCACATTGAATTCTGCCAAAAGATGACAGCCATCAGGTTTTGTTCTTTATTCCAAAGAAACCTTAAAAAATCTATCAAAGAACAAAGTTAATATAAAGATTATGAACCCAAACTCCACCAAATGCTTCTGACCAGTGCCATATTGCATTTTTTGAAGTCAATCAAATATGGTTTTCTCTCCTTTGAAAGCAGTTATTGGCCGAGCAAATTTTTGCCAAACCAATAGTGTCTGGGAGCTTGGGAAGACAGATCCTCCATTAACAATCTGTATCCTGAGTCACATCTAAGTGAATCAATAAACATTCCCTTTTTATTTATTTTTGTCTTGAAGGCTTCCTGCTTCCCAACATTGGTTAGCATCACAAACCCCCTAAATAACAAAACAATAGATTTTATGCGGTAATTACATATAGCAAATAGCCTAAACCAGCCCTCTAAGAGAGATACTCACTTATCGTTTGATATACTGCAGTCGATAACAGTCTTTTTGCTTGTATTTACAATAATAAATGGTAGCTGTATGGAGGTGTGTTGAGGAGGACGACCCTGCGTGTTTTCTAAATGTCTGTTCCTTTCTACCAAATTTTTAAAAGCAATTTGCTGAAAGAAAGGAAAAGAAAATATGTACAATATCCATTTATTATGTAAAGAAATGGACAAATCTTTCCAAAGTAGAAGACAAGACCTAATGGGGAGGAAAAAAATGGTCTTTTTAGAAACATGCTTTAAAAAACTTAGGCAGGCAACTTTATTTTATTTATTTATTTCTTTAAATAGAGTATTTTGTACAGAACACAACAACAACAAATAATAATAATAACCAAATTTGTGTGTTAACTCTGAATAGTGGCATCTGTGAAGCCAAAGGTTCCCATGGTCATCCTTCAGGGAGCTGAGCAGATGCAGCAGCCAGCTGGGAGAGAGAGAGAGAACAAAACCGTGTTACGCAGGTACGTCAAACTGAGTGGTCACAACAACTGGGATTTGAACCTGGGGCCCCCCCCGACACCAAATGTGAATCGCAGTAGCCTACCATATTATCCATGTGTTAGATGGGAATTTAAAATAAGAATTTTATTGATTTTGGTCATCTAAGGGACATTAAAATATCACCTTTCAGGTTGCTGTAAACATTCTTTTTCCACACAGACAAAAGACACCTATAATTTTAATGCATCCAGTCAAAATGTAGCCTCAATTAACTATCAGTAAATAAAAACATACATTTATAGGTTTCATTTGTGTGTATAAGTTGAGTACAAAAGAACTACACTGAGTAACAAAACCAAGCAACTACCAGAAACTAGGAAACATCTGCAATCATTTTTTGGAGATCCCGCATGATTGATTCTGTCATTGAAGGCCAACCCTCTTGATTGCTGTTTCTCGCCACACCTGGTAGATTAGACACCTGCTGAAAGAGCTTATAGCAATTGCCCCTCACCTCTGTGGTTAAGTCAGAGAGAAAACCCAAATAATGAATTAAACCAAACAGCTGGCCACAACATATTTAGCTTTGTACTAAGTGGATGGAATCAAAACTGAAAAACTAAGAAACAACTGCTTTCAAACATTGAGAAAAGCAAAATTAATTTAAAAAGAAATCTTATAGCCGATTAATCTAATTCAAGAGAAATGTAAACCACGGCTTTCCATGAATCATTGCAAGAATGCTTGTGCAAGTTCATAGTTAACAGATAAGATGATTGTTCCGGTAATAAACATTTTAGAAGCTCCGTGTAAGCACAAAGGTGTCAGTTTGCACATGCTTGCTTTACAACGTGGAAGTATTCCAGGCACCTTTCTGCTCAACGGAAAGACTATGTAAAATCTTAACTTTTAAAACCAGAGTTCGATCAAACTGCCTTCCTTACTTACTGTTGTCAGCCGAGAACAAAGAAGCTGTTCGGCCATCCATTGTTTGTTTGTTTTCAGATGTCATTTTAACATCTAAAACATTGTAACTTCACTGCACTTTAGATTCAGAATATAACATTTAAGAGTCGTGCAGCTTTATAATGGTAGTTTGGTGATACTTACAGCCCCCTGATTCTCAATCTACAATCTCTTTGGAAATACATATACAAATTGCATTGCTGTTGAAGACTTGAATGATAATTTAAAAAAAAAAAAAAGAACCTCTTCACCCTGTATTTATTTAAATACCCAAGCCCTTAATCGCCACATTACAGAAGTTAAGGATAAATGCAACTGAAATATATGGAGCATTATTTAAAAGACTCACTTAATCCACAACTAATATACAGCTTTAATGAGTTACCTACATCATTAAATTTCAAGGTTAATTTTATTAAGTTTAACCATTCAATACTTTCAAACATGCAGGTACTGTCAGAACTTTCCCATGAAGAAAATCACAAACTAAGTGTGTCATAGTTGTGCAAGACATTACTGGCATCTGCTCAGGTTTCAACATCACTTTCTTTTTGCCAATATTTAAAGAATCCCCACAAATACAATACCTGAACATCTAAATTATAGTTGTTTCACAGTTAATTCTTGTATGTGGTTGATAAAAATCAATTTGCTATTGAAACAAAATTGAAATATATCAGTAACATATGGGGACATCAGGCCATAAGTAAGTGAATGTATCCAACCGAACTTTACATACAGGTGTGATTATATACATTAGACATCTAGTTGACAAATAGCTAATGTGCATTATTACTATGTCAATAAAACAGGCAAATCATGCAATATTTCTCAGTTTACCTTAAACAGTGCTACTATAATGAAGATGTGCCATCATTACTCACCACACCAAAATCTGTTATCAAGATGCTCTGGCTAGCATTGCCCATGCAACAAAAATGAACCAAAGAATGGTCCATCTTCATCTCCATGGACTTGGCTACAAAGGGGTATAAGTATCATGTAAGAAACTATTTTTGCTCAATAGAAATAAAACATTTCAAGTCTGTTCAGCAGGCATGTCTGGCAAGACCCTGGAGCATTGGCAGCATGTACTCTTTTCCAGCAGGTCAAAGTTTCAGCACTTGACACCTGAAGGTTGCACCTGAGTTTAGAGAAAACCTTCAACGTCAATGCCTTCAGCCCACGAAGGCAGCACTGTCAAGAATGGGCTGCAATGTGGCATGCTTGAAAGACAGAAATGGTGTTGGTTAGAGCACATCTTAATTCTGCAAGGTCACTGCCATTTTAAGGACAGCCACTAATGTACCAACAAAGTAAAAAGGACCAATGGCTGTATTTTTCAAGATGCACCTCTTGTGTAACAAGAATCAATGCATTTAAATTCTAGCCTTGGGTACCCCAATACCCTGATGCAAAGCTGATGGAGCAACTGTGAGCGCATCTGGAATTGCCAGCTGACCTCATCCCATCCACATCTCACCAACATAATGGAATTAAAAGCAGCCTTCACACGGTTAAGAAAAAGCTGGACCAGAACAGAAAGAATTCCATTTAGCTGCCATTTTTTCCATAACAAGCTAACATACTATATAATAAAACAGCTTTCCAAAATTATTATGACAGGGCAGTGAAGAACAAAATTTATTAACATCAAGATAAATTCCTGAAAGAAAAAAAAAAGTGCATATTAAATGATAAAATACCAAATTTTCAGGAACTAACAAGCAATAATTTACCTAACCGAGAGGCTCTCTAGTAGTAAATGTGTAATGGATTCTGGGTGAAGATGCTGATTCAAGTAAATTACAGGAGGAAATGGGCTAAAAAAAAAACAAACAACAACAGTCACTCTACCTGTAATATCAATTCTTGTAACTGTTGTGTTTTTTGTTTGATTTGGTCCAATTTTTTTTTTTTTTCTCCCTGAAAATATATATAAAAAAAAAAATTATATAAGAAATAAAAGGTACAATTAAATATTCAGGGTAAAAGAGAACAAAACTAAAACACCCAAGCAGGCAAGCAACATCAGCCATCGAAGAATTACCAACAGTGCGGCTCAACTACGATACACTGCAACAAAACCGAGGATCCGGCGGCTGCTCGTAGTGTTCTGGGTGTGTCCAGATAAGCGGGTCGATTCCCCCTCCAACAAAGTGCCCTCATGCTGATCCAGTGCAAATAGATAAGTCAAAAGAACAAAATTACATGTTGAAAAACTGTTTAAACAATTAAAACTCGGGGAATAATAAAAAAAAGAGAAAAGAATGTACCCTGACATGTTAAGCACCATCAGATTTTCCTTCATGACAAAAAGTAAAAACAGCAGCAATAAAGCATTTTTGTGGTTGAGTGAAACCAAGTCTGAGCTTCGTGCTGCTCATGGCCTCATGTTGTTGGCATGTTCTGATCACACTTGAGGCTGGCTTTGGAAGAATGAAGTATGATATCATTATCTAGAAGTGTGCTAAGAATAAAATCTGGGTGTTGAGAGTCTAAAGCTGCCACTATGTACAAGGATGGCACAGAGACACTACACAGAATGCCAGATAATTGGAACGAAAAATACTGTACTTTCCTGCAGAGAGATAAGGAGGGCAACATAACATGCACCACTCTGTCATCAGTCATCTTGTTGCCAAAATCTGTGTTCAAAACACTGCCGTTGATAGTGCATGTGCTGGAAGTCTTCGTAAAACAAATCCTAAAGAAGACAGAACAGTTATTTATGAAACGCACCACATTATCCTTGCCTATGCAACTGACCTGAGGAACCTCTGGAGAACCAACAAAATGAACAGTGTCCAGGATACTGAATGGAACTTGATCACCACATCTGTCGACCTGTGAACCATCCCATGCTGTCAGATCAACACGAAATAGACTGAATTGAGCCGATCAACGTTTCTGGTGACATCCGAGGACACAGAGCACAATGGTCCGATGGTAGTTCATTTCTTCTGCACCATGTCAATGGTTGAATGATAGTTTGGTGACACAAAGCTTACAATCAAGGAAACATTACCAGGACTCTTGTTTGTGCTGATGGTGGATATGTCATCATGTGGGGGGTGTGCATATTACGACTCTACACTTGATCTCCATACTGTGCCTAGAACCATAAACTTTGAGCTAATACACCTGCTAGCTACCAGACCAATATTACAACAGACTCTCTTGCTTGGCTTGCTGTTAACCCAGATTTTGAGATTATTTCTAAACCATTAGAGCGACTTTGAAATCAAGTGGAGTAAACTGTGAAAACAGAATATTGCTGAACTGACCCAGGATTTGTGAGAGAGGTGGCAAAAAGAAACAAAAAAAATCTGTAAAAAGGGAGGTTACACTCTAGATTCACAATAAATGTTACAACGGAGCATCTAAAATCATGCACTTTACAACAATATTTTTTTCCAATAGCCAGTATCTACGTTTTCCACGCCATCTTACAAAAAATAACACCATTTTTTTTTGCATTAGATCACCTTTTAGTCAGAAAATGCTTTTCTGTCTTTGTGAGAATTTTTTTAAAATGGGAAATCTGGTAGTGCTCAAATATTATACATTTATATATCACAAGCAATCTATTTCTTTTAGATAAAAAATAAAGAGGAAAGGCAGTGTACTAAAGTTGCCAGAACAATCATGTTGAAAAGATCCACACTAAAAAAAAAATATAGCTAGATTTAAGTTGATTAGCATCTGATGGCAGTATGTCCACTGTCACCTGTAAACAGCAGCACTGGATTTCTGCACTATCTGGCATAAGAGGCTCTAGTACCAAACTAGCAAAATGTACATTTTTTTTCTTCTTTCCTTTAACAGTAAAAACAATAGTTACACGTCAAAATTCAAAATAAGGTTTTAATGATGCACGTTAACTGAGGTGAGTATACTATGAGAGACTGGCTGTTAATGTTTCACGAAATTTGCGTAAACCACATGGAACACTTGTCACAGCAATTAGCATGCACCTGAGCCAGTGCAGAAAAATTTCTACCAGTAGTTTTTGGGTAACAGCCTTCTCTCTTAAAGTCTACGTCTACAGTACACAAATGAGCCAAAGTTTGAATAATAAGGTTAATCATGACTACATCATGCCAAGACCAGTTCAACGATTTTTTTTTCCACAGATCCTTTATACAACATGCATTCTTTAAGTTTTGTAGCCACCTTTGAAACAGACTACTTTTTCCAGACTGGAATTTCCAACTTCAGGGTTCTAGATGGAACTCTGGTGAAACAATTCATCTGCCAAATAGCAGCTGTCTTGGGAAAGGTAGGAAGGTACTTACCTCCAAATTTTGGCACTCTTGAGCGGAGTTTGTTGGCAAGCCAATCCACCTGATTTCTTTTTTTTCCTTGGAAATAATGTTCATTGCCATCAGGACATTCAAAGCATCATACACTCTCCTCCGAATATTCTTTTGGTCATATGCCTAGAGAACACAAAGACATAGCTTTGAATAACTAAGCAGTGACAGCAAAGCAGTTAAGTGGTTACACACACAGTCTATCATGAACCAGCCAATGTTGTAGAAACAGCTGTTAGCATCTTAAAATTTCAATCAAGTCCAACACTACCTGGCCAAAAAATTAGAAAGCACTACTACCTAACAGTTTATTGGTCCACCATGTAGTATCATGAGCATGGCATTGTTACTGCAAATTTCTGAATGACAGACAGGTAGGTCATTTGTCCCCCCACCCAACCATCTCTAGTAGTATTGTCTTCAAATCATTTGACAATAGTGGAGTTTGAGCTCTGCAGCATCAGAAAATTGGTCTGCAACAATACAGATATTTACAGGTGTAATGTAGCTTTTCGGAGAAATCAAAGAACCCGTGTCTTGAACAGTAGAAATAATACAGACTAGGCCCAGTCCATGACTTCATGTGACTGTTGACAAGTTGTTACCCTTTCACCTGTAAAAAAAAAAAAAAAAAAAAAAGCATAACCATGATTCATATGACCACAACACATTTCCATTAGTCCAATCTCGGTCTTTGAGCCATTTTAGATGCGATTTTCTTTCCGCCCCGGAAAGAAGAAAATGGGAGGATGGATAAACTACCAAATTATATATCATGCAGTTTGTTATGCATTCTTCTTGATAAACTCAATGTCCCATGTTCACCGTTCTTATACTGTTAGATAAATCCCAGAACCTGTCTTCTTCGTGCTGCAGTTTCTAAGGTCTGCAATTTTTCCCTAATGCAAAATATTTGTTGGTTTTGTTCATACTGTGTAAACTCAGGACATGGGGGTTGTACCAACTCCATCAATTTTGGTGACTTCAGCATGGTGGTTTCCCAACTTAACTACTTTTCCAAAGCAAGACACATTTTCTTTCCCATCCTAGAATCAAGTGACGTGAACAAGAAAATATCTGGGGGGGTAACTACCAATAGTGCAACTGGCAAACACAAAGTTTGCTAATATGCATTAGAAACATTTTGTAAAAAAGGGCCCAAACATGAAAAGTAATAGTTTTCTAATTTTCTAGCTAGGCAATTAAGTACTTATTGGCACTTATAACAAGCTTTAGCAATTTTAAAAAAAAGAAACTATTAAAACAGAATCTAACCATGAAGAGGGTGGTTATTATACAGAGTTAAGATTCCCATTAATTTATCTAGCAAAACACCAGAGAAACTAACACAAAGTCTCTCAAACTTCCTAATTCTACTACTAATGGCACCAACAATGTATCAGCTTGTCTTTACAGTTAAAAATCATCCAAAACAGCTTCAGCATTCTATTGCTCCTTCCAACCACCCTTACACTAACTAGTCACAAATCTAGGGGAAAACACCTATGGGCTGTGTGAAATGTGTAACTCTTCAGCAACAATCAGAGAAAGCACCAAATGATTACAAGGTTTTCTGCCTTCATCTGACAGCAGCCCCTCTAATAACTTCCCCAAACACACAGACTAGTTTCAGCAGCATATCTTCACTCCTAGCAGGGTCATCCCTCCAGTGCTGCCGTGAAGTGACCTAATTAAATCTTCCTAAACTATCAGATTCTCCAGTAGCCGGTGTTTTAAAGTTAGGAAACTGGTTGATCTATCAGTAACTAAACATGAAGACACAAATGATGTTAATGCATCTTTAATTTAATAACTAATAACACAAACAAAACAGTGAGGTGTATAAAACATAGAAACAATGTCAACCACCTGGTCTGACAGAGATATATTTCTTGGATTGCTGAATTCTGCCACAAGTTCATCAGCCACTTCGTTGTAGGTGGTCACCCCTTTTTTCTGAACTTTTTCGCAAACTTTCATTGAAAAATGGCGCAGTCCCTTTCCACCTTTCTCCCCTTTTTTGCTCCTTTTGCTTTATTAAAATAAAATAAAAAAAAAAGAAACAATATTCACTCTGTTAAACTTTGTGCAGTTAACTGACCTATCTCACTGCCAACCTATTAAACGGCATACATGCTATTGCCTAATCATCGCCAAGTCAGAGTTAAAATGGGAATCCCTGCATAACTGGCGAACCAGATTGGCTCAATTTCGTGGTCAATGGAAAAGCTGGGTTCTTCGGGTTGTCCAGTTTGCATCACATTTAGAAGGGTTAAATGAATATTCCAACAATCAATTACCCCAAACCCTGGAAACAAAGTTGACATGAACGCACAACTACTTACAAGTACTGAGTATATGGACCTGTTTTCACTTTAACTTTGGTTCTCAGCAATGACAAGCTCCATATATGACCAGTGAACGTGTACTAGCAATGACTAACAATCAAATAACCTGCAGTCTCCTTTTAATGGGTTAACTTTAAAAATCAACAACAAAAGACATTACTTGGATCATACTTTGCCCTTTTCTTACCCTGTTCAAAGGTTCCAAAAGAGAGGAATTAATTTCAGTTGCTTGTAATGTCCAACTTAAGATGATTAAGGATTTCTATAAATCAATGAAATTAAGTAGCAGCAGCAGCAAAGACATTGCAGAAGCAAGCAAGCTGGAGAGAGAGAGAGGTCTAGTGACTCTACAAACAGGGAACAGAATGTCACCAATAAAAGGAAATGCATAATCCGAAGAAAATAAGGTGATTGGAACAGAGGTATGTATGTAACAGTAAGATCACGAAACTAGTAATTTCATGAAATTCCTTAAATGTTCAGTAAAGTCGCAAAACCACTAGTTTCACTCTGGGACCCCAGGAATTTATCACCTGCGCTAATAAATTAACACTGTTCGGTCTTATGAATAAAATATTATATATAGTAATTCCATGAAATCACTAGTTTCACAATTTTACTGTATGCTCACATGGAAATCATAAGGAGAAAGGAGACTGGGAAGAGATAAAGGGAAAAATAGAGCACACCTATGTAGAAGAGAGTTGGTAAAAGAAAAGCAGCAATAGTTTCAATGATGGAGTCATGGAAAGGACCAGTCTGCACAAAGCAGCCATTCACACTAGGCAACTAAAGCCAGAAGCCAAGCGAATGAGTTATTATAGACATCCAATACTAGTAGTGGTCAAAAAACTGTAGCTCTAATCATACCTATCATAGGCTGAACATTATAGTTTTGTTTACATTCCTTCCTTTTTTATGGGGGCAATAAAAAACAAACAGGACAGCAGTTGCAGCAGGTAATATTTGATTTGTGAAACAGTCCCGACATGCTATCAATCACACTCCTTACCCTTCAGAAAAATCTGGTTCAACTGTTATTTCAGATACCCTTTTCCTCGTGCTCCAGCGAGATTCCATAGGAACTATTGGTTGCCGTGAACTGGATAAGACCTGAGATATATTCATCTAAAAGATGAGGAGGAAGAGAAAAGAAACCAACTCATCCAACAGGTCATCAACACCTGAATCGTCCAAATATAATTTTACCATTCCACTGCAATCAGGTTTGAATTCTTAAAAAAAAAAAAACTGAGTTGAAATTTTAAGGAGGTTCATCAGAAATAAAAATTAAACGATTAAGTTTTACACCTTCATAATTACATGGTTTAAAGAAATCAATATCAAAGCTAGTTGGTTAGTTAAGCAGTGACCAGTGTTTTGTTCGGTATAACAATGAATATTACAGATGGCCAAGCAAATAATCAGAGTTATTCTCCGTTTTTACCTGAGGGCCAGAGTATATATTTGGCTTTATGACTACAGAGCCATTTAATTTTTGGTGTTTAACAAATCAGAATGTTGTCAAAGCTATAGTGCCTTCCTAAAGAAGCCCATTCTTGGGAAGTTTGAATTTAACAAAGTAAAATAAATAAATGAAATTAAAACAAGTGCTGCATGCCAGGATCCAGGGAAAGCTTAATGCATCCGCACGTACCTGATGAGAATTCACCGCTGTGTTGGAGTAGATCTGTTTCTGTTCAAATTTAAAGGAAGATGGTGATAACTTTGAAGGAGACCCTGTGATCGGTAATGCTACAAGCTGAATAGCTGAAAAGTTAGCAAAAAAAATAAATAAATAAATAAATAAAAAAAAAACAAAACTGATTGTGCCGAGCTCGAGGCTTAATAAACTAAAGAGCAGTAACTTAGCAACAGAATCTTTAATTCTGCCACCATCACTACTCTGCACCAAATAGTTAAATACCATTCTGTTTTGGTGCAGAATCCCATCTTTTAGTATCATCTCCAAAAATTTGCAGTAAATACAGTCAAACAAAAACTGCTAGCATCTGTACCCTACTGACCGATTTAAAAAAAAAAAAGAGGGGAGGGTTAGGGATAATTTTGAAACTGTTCTTGCTAACCAGTGAAATTTTTAGCAGAGTGAGCTACAGAGTAGAACCCCTTTCTTATTCAAAAAAGCTTGGCATCATTAATTCTTATTATGGGGTTGCTGGAATAATGATCACCAGTCTTACCTGTTTTTGAGGTAATGCTTTGCTGATCCTTGAAACCAGGTAGCTCACCATTGGAATCTATGACACCAGCCTACAAAAAAACAAAACAAAGGTATAAAGTTGGCAGGACTAAACCTTAACAGTCTATCTCACCACTGGTACATGTACCCACCCACACCTTACCTCACCCACTGACAACCAAGAGAAGTGTGGAAAGAAGATTTTGCATTCCAACATTTTCAGTGCGTGTTCTTCTGAAATAAAAACACAATTTACACAAACAGCAGTTTTTTTTTGTGTGTGTTGATTTACCCTTTCTTCTTTCCTTTCTGCATATATCAGCCAATGAACAAGGTCCAATATTTTAATCAGCAGTGTTATCCATGTACCAGATGAACATTTTCACAAATGTAGTGGTTTCCAAAAAGTATTACATCACCTTGTTTTAAAAATATTGATAGTGCGCTTTACAATGTAGAAACACAGCACCAACACAATGAGCCAAAAAACCTCTTCACTAAGCAAATATCCTGAATGTCTTCTTGTGGAGAGCTAACCACAGAGTAGGAGTAGCAACAAATTCAACAGAAGCACACGTTCAGTATTTTTTTGACAGCAGAAATATAAAAGAATTACTTAAATTGTAAATCAGAAACACACAACTTCACTTCGTAACAGTCACTTTTTTTAAACAAACACAAACAAAAAAAAAACCTCAAATTACTTCAGACGACGGCAATAATTCAGGCAAACTCCAGTGGTCGCCGCTCTAAAGCTTCTGTTGGTGGTGGATTAGTGTGGCAATGAAGCTGACAACCCTGTCTGATCTCCAGCCAGATAGCATCGTCACTTTTAGCTTATTTGCATGGTAAGAAAGCCAAACTATTTTATTAACAATTCGATGCCAACAGTTGTCTTAAAGAATACTCATCAAAAGTACAGACAAAACTTATTCTTCTTCTTTGGTACTAACTTAATTCAGCAATCTCACATCAACACTCACACATATCACTACTACAAAATAATCCGTTTGCCTTCATGTATTTGAAAACAAAGCACTGAAGTTATTAACTTATTGTCACCGCAGACAAACAGACCTGAAATAACTAGTGAGAACCAACATTTATAAGTCTTAGGCCAGTGACGCTAATCAATGGCTTAGGTACCTCTGCTTGATGCATTTTAATTCGCCACAAAGCAGCAAAGACTCATGTTACCCCGTCCCTCCACTTACACAATATACCCCAAAGGCAGTCATCAGAACTTTCTTCTAATTATTTTTTTTTAAGAATTAGATGAACTTGAGATCTGTGAGTCAAATAACCAATTTTTACGATATGATAATTAAAATAGAAAAAAAAAACAAAAACATTTCAATTAGTTCCATGAAAGACATCCAGAAAATACCGTAAAGTACTACTACTACTACTGATTTTAAAAATGGTAAAAATTCTATAATTCGGTATGAATGTTGATTGAGTTCACATAATTGCAAAGAAAGCAATATACTTCTTTATTATTACCACAATTATAAAAGCATTATTTTAAAATATATACACAGCATGATCCATCCTGTTAGTAGTTATCTTTCAATATACTACAGGAATACCCCGACTCAAGTAAGGGTTACGTTCCAGTCGGCTATACATAAGCCAAACTTGCACGTATATGGAAATCTTACATAAACATAAAAGGTAGGCGGTGAACAATAGTTATGGATGAGAACAAGCAGTTTTTGATGATAATTATCTATATTGTAAATAGGTAAAAACAATCAACATCCACCTCAAGCTCGAGTTTCTATGCCAAATTGACAACTTTATCTGTTGCTTTTTCAGCATTGGGAAATCCCTTAAAATCATGCACAAATCGAGGGCAAAGTTTTTTTTTTTCATATTAAATTCATGTTGGTGGAATTGACTTCTCCTCATGCAGCAGCGATGTTCTGAATAGCATCATGAATATTGCAGCCCTTCTAGAACTCCCTCAAAGTTATCCAATCCCCCCCACCTCTCAGGAGAGGGATGCTGGCCAACTAACAAACTCAGACCCCAGTGCACATTACTCCACGGCTCAAAGTAGTGTCCGCTCATACCCAGGTACCCACCCATATGTAGCTCTACGTAACATTTTTGCTGTATCTAGAATTTTTTTTTTTTTTTTTTGAATTTATTTCTTATGTAAAGTCAAATTTATTTAAGTCGAGGCTTACGTAAGTCGGGGTATTCCTGTATAGTGAGAAAGACAATCTAGCATATCAAAATTATGATTTGTGGCATTAAAGTGGGAAACAATGTTTAAACATGCAGAAAAACTTATACATTTATTAGTCATTTATGTAAAAAAAAAAGATCAAATTAAAAAGTGCAGTAGTGTATATAAACTTTAATCAAGCAAGGGTCAGCAAACTATAGCCAGCCTGCTCCTCAACTCTTGGAAGCTGAGCTAAGTTTGAACACTAACTAACCAAGTAAAAGCAAAATCAAAACAGGATATGTAACTTCTTGATTATAATCCTACTTTTAGTTGTCAAGTGAGCATTATTTTCACTCAGAAACAATCACAAATATAGGTAAAGTACAACACTGGTCTCAAAATCACTGTGCAACCACAGAATTCATTAAATCTGTTATTAGAGAGAATGGTAAGAAAATTTACCTTTCCACCAAATTTAAGCAACAATTTTTTTTTCCTTCACCAACCACTGTAAAACCATGGCATCATCTTACAGGAATAAGCAAAACATTGGTATGGAGTAATAAGAAATGAACAAATAACTACCTCTATATCTAATCCAATAAGAAGTGTCCAAACTGCAATTCTGCTATTGCCATGTTCAAAGAATATAACATTCACTGGCATAGGAAAAATAATCATAAGAATAAGGAATTGTCTACTAAACTTACAGGCAAACTTCATGAAGAAAAACTGGTCTGATCGAAGAAGTCACTGGCCCAATAACAGAGTATATTTACGAAATGTACATCACAAAATGAAGCTGCAGTGTAGTCTGTCTCCAAAGTGTGCAGGCACCAGGCAAAACATGTTTATTAACGAGTACAGCGACAAGAGTTGAGAATATAGATCTGATTTGTGTTCTCAGCAGCATTTAAAAAAAAAAAAAAAACTAAGCTTTTTGAGTTTTCTTTTTTCCTATGGCGTTGGATGAGAGCACAGATGTTGGCAATGCTGCTGAAATGGAAACAGTCTAAAAAGTGTTACAAATGATGGTGCCAAAAAGAATGGTTGGAAGAACACACACAGGAATGCAGACCAAGCAGCTTGAGTAACTATGGGCCATTCATTCAATGCATAATTCACCAATCTCTCTGCGAAAAAAAAAAAAACAAAAAAGCAGCAGCTTGATCTTGAAATGGTAATGCAAGTTATATTTTCCTGTTTGCGTTCAATGACTCAATCGCAGACAAGTCAAAGATTCTTTTAGCAACTTTAGAAAGTGAATAGGTTAACGTGCTTTATCATACAGATGTTAGGTGGCTCAGTAAGGGCAGAGCACTGAAAAGATTTTCTGAGCAGTATAAAGAAATTTCAACATTTATAAGATAAAAAATGAAGTAAAAGAACCACCTGATTCAAAATGGACACAGAGGTTAGCTTTTCTCACCAATCTTACAAAGAAATTCAGCAACTTAAATTTACAAACTGCCAAATAAGGACAAACTGCTTTGTGGCACATACAGTGCAGTTAGTTCTTTCTTGGGAAAGTTGGCGCTTTTCTACGCTCAGTTAAGATACACGAACTTTGTTCACTTCAGCACTTGTAAAGTGACTTAACGACAAAACTTTCCAAGTACATTTGCCCTGGATTGGACCGAGAAACTGCAGGAAGAGCTTAAGGATTTCAGGATTTTGAAAGGAATTTATGTAAATTTGCATCCCGAGAAATCCTTTCAAAGTAATAAAAAACAACAAAAAGTGTGCATGTGAATCAGTACAGATGGAATTGAATTCTAATCAATGGATATTTTGAAAGATAAATTCAATGGAGGAAAACTGATTAAATTTTATAAATCTTTATGAGTAGAAGAGTTTCCAGGATTTAAAAAAAAGCGTGTAGCATGATATTTGCAAGCACTTATACGTGCAAACAGACTACGATCAAGAATACCAGATATTTTGCATTCACTTATGAGAATTGAGACACCACATCTCAAAGAACAAACTAAGGAGCTCGCAAAATCAGAGCAGATCCAGGCCTCACATTAATGGCTAGCTCTCAAAGGTAAAATCCTGCTGCCATATGGCCACTTGGTCTGCAAAGTTTGGTGATTCCTGGTTTGTACATTTTAAGCGAAACAAGACTATTAATCAGTAACCATGACTGATTTTATGACAACCCCTTTAAAAAGATATTCTCAGATGCTAAAAAAAATGAACCAATCTAAGCATTTCCCCACAAAGTCCTGTCAGCCAAATATTTGAACTTAACATATATAATTAATTATACATTAGCATATGATTGTAAAAAGAGTATATGCATGAACAAGTGTACTAAATTAAGTTTTTAATCATACCCCCAGACTACTTTTACTGAAATGGTGCAATGATAAAGCTCTTATAGGCAGCAACAGGTGCATTTGAAATACTGATCAAGTTTGCATCTTGATTTAGGTTTGTGATTGCTTCCATTATAGAGTTCTGATTTAATTTATTATTGACGTTTTAAATCCACCTTGAAAATAAAAGCAATTAATTAAAATGAAGCATGGTCATTTTCCTTTGAGATAACAGGATGAAATACAGCATGTTTATTCTTTCTTCTGCAAACCACCTTAAATCTCCATTTGGTTTTAAACTTCATTTTCCGACAAAATTTACTTTACTGGTGGCCAAGCTACTTGTGAGAACTTGCCTTACCTAGTTGCCTCATCTACTTGTTCTGTGATGAAAACCATCACTGAATTTTTTCTTTCTGGTGATATGAAGATCTTGAGCATGCATACTCATTTGGAGACATTTAGAAACTAGTCAACAATGGTGAGCTCATCAAGTGAGGTTCAAATCATCTGTGGCCAACCATGCCAGTGGATTTCTTCTACAAGGTGACACCAGAAGATTTCTAATAGAAGAAACTAAATGCTACTCCACACAGCTTCAGAGAAAGGCAGACAGAGCTGACAACACCTGGACAAACACCATCAGGAGAGAGAGAGATGAAGGTGTGTAGTGGTCTCCATCCTGTGCCAT
Organism: Nautilus pompilius; assembly: GCA_018389105.1. Taxonomy (NCBI): domain Eukaryota; kingdom Metazoa; phylum Mollusca; class Cephalopoda; order Nautilida; family Nautilidae; genus Nautilus; species Nautilus pompilius. The sequence goes on from JACATO010002437.1 coordinate 134,073, forward strand.
TCATTGAAGATTATTAGAGTAGGACGACAGACTTAATATCAGAAGTAATGACATTGAAGAGATTCAAGAAACCGAATCAGTATTAGCACCTCTGAGACAAATAGTGATTTTACTCTTACATTTTTTTTTTTTTTTTTTTACTATATAAATTGAAATTTTCCTTTCATTTTTGGAATACATTTCTTTTCACTCAGATTACTGAACTGTTTGCCCATGATTTCTTAATGCATATTTAAATAATTTTAATCAGGTATGTACATTATGAGTAGCCATCTTGGAAACTGTCTGGATGTTGGCACATGTAAAATATTGCATTTTCCTAAATGGCAAAGGATTAAAAACTGCAAACAAACTTTGTACACCATCAGATGGCTTTTGATCACATAAGTACTTTGCCTGATGTTAGTGAACAATTAAATTTCAGGAAATGGGTAAAAAGTACCATAACAAAAAGCAAAGTGGTTGTAACATCTGCCATGAGGTATGCGTATTGGCCTGATAAAGATGACTGTAACCCTAAAATTTGTATTCCAGTGACTGCACAACACAAATTGGCAGCCTGTGCCAGCCAGGAAGCTGACAATTTAGCATGCTTGAAGTACAGACTCTTCAATTTATTATCATTTTTTTACACTGCCCAGCTAAGAGGGGTTTTAGATAGCAAACAATTAAAAAATAAAAGAAGTTCATGCAGCAAGATGGTTGGCTTGCTTTCTGCCAAGCTTTAAAAGCAATCTCCCGCACTCGGTCGTCTCTGGTAGCTTACTTTCAGCGAAAAAGAATTAGCTACGAAGATTGACACTGCAAGAGAGATACAAACACAAGTCACTTATCTGCTGATGGTGCTATCCCACACTAACCAAACTTAATCTCTTTTCCAGAAAAACAACAACAACAACAAAAAAAAACAGTATAGCTTAGTCCATCCGTGGGTCAATTAGATACCTACTGGACAATGGTGGGAATTACATACAAGAGCTACTTCCCTCTGGCTGAAAGCGAGCTTACACATCTGCAGGATATATGTAAAAAGGGGTCAACAATCTGGTTGCCCGTTTACATTTACGAGGATACAGTAAAGCATCAGCAGTGCTTTTTAAAAAAATACATCTTGTGGTACAACAAAATAACCAGCATGCATATTTCAAGGAAAGCCCAGACATGATTGTTATAAATTGTGAAGTTTACAAATCTGCTCAAGCTCGCACTCAGATAACCAGCTCAAAGATGCAGATTACAAGAGATTTTCAACGCAAAATAATAATAAAACTTCTCACAGAAATAGAAACAGACCAACTAATGAGAACTGCACTGAACCGTAAGTAGTAGGGTTGCTGAGTTTGACGTTAATCAAGAACTTAACCCAAAGCAAAAGAGAGCATTTCAAAATGAATGAATGAACAGTACACATGTATGTTAGAATGTCTCTCATTTCCAGAGTTTGAGTTCTATATGTTAAAGAAGAATTTATAAACATGCATTTTTTAAAAATATGTTTAATTACTTGACATTGCCAACCCCTCCCTCTTTCTGATGGCTCCCATTTTTCAAGTCAGGGGGATGGCCGTGACACCTCACCCAACTGAGCTGAAAATCTAGACTGAATGCTGTGATTAAGTTTATCACAAGAAATGCTTTTTCATCAAATTTTCCATTGCTGAATCCAGAGTTATGACTGCCAGTATAGATCCACTCGGGCATTCTTAATAGAGATTGTGAATATAGGCCAATAACACCAACATTACGATCATTCACCACTACTACGAAGCTGAGCACGCTCACACAAAAAGGAAATAAGAGAATTATTAAAATGGTGCTCTGTGAAATGTGAAGCAGGTACCCATCCAACAGCCAATAAATAAGAAACAGCACCCCTGCTTAATTTTAATAGCTTTTCCCTAAAAACCCTCAAGTGTTGATGATAGACCTTAGAAATTTACTACCTCCAGCAATATTTACAATTTACAAAACAAAGCAATTGTTGAGAGGGAGAGAGAGATTTAAGTAATGTATTAAAAAGATACAACAGCTTTTAGTTAGCAGCTTTGCTTGGCACTACTACAATGCATTAATAATCTTTAGTTTCCTAAGGCTTCCACAAATAGGAAAAGGGAATCAGTCCTGAAAAGTGTACACAGTTGAAAAACCAATGTAAATTATGTAAAAATAAAACACTTAACATTTTTCAAAATACTGACAGACTTTAATACAAATGTAGTTGTTTTTTTTTTTATTTAAAGCTATAAATTATGTAAACTGACAGAATATAACTATCAGAAAAGGCAATAGCTAAAATATGGTTTATAATTTAGGTTTACACTGGAAACTTAATACCAATAATGGTATTGAGATTGAACACTGGAGACTACGCCATTTACTATTTATAAAACAAACTATGAGGGGATACACAAATATACATTTCTTCCTATGGAAAATTCAATAATTATTACTCTAAAAAATTTTCTGTTATAGACAAGCTATATAATTTAGAGTTTGTCGTTCTGTAAGCCTGTTAATGCAAGATAAATTAGAAATTAGATTAGATCAGCTTTTAGCTCTACGAGTATGTATAATTATATCATTAGCAAAATTTTATTTAGTAATTTTTATGATAATAGCAATACAAAGTTTGAGTTGTTTATAGTCTTGACTTACTTGGGGTACATATATTTTGCATACTGCGCAACTTCAAAAAAAGCTTGTAAGGCGCTTCACCACCAAATCATGTATTTGTCTAGCCAAACATGGTGTTTTCAGAGAAATGGAAAGTTGATAAACGTCTAAGTATCTTTAGCAGCTACATATTCAAGAACTCTTAAATGCATTTTATAGGTCAACTTTAAGCAGAACATAACAAGCACTGTACGAATTGGGAACTTTCCACCGTTGTCTACTCTTTAACTCCTACCCTTGTTTCTTCCTATTTTTAAGATCAAATCCTTATAAAAACCTAACAGTCCATTTACATATAGTTGTATTCAAAATTTGTAACATCTGGGCTTTTGCATAAAAATCATTATTCTAGTGGACAAAGGTACACCAGAAAGCAGAACAGAAGGGACAAATATTTGTTTTATAAAACAAGGAATTTTAAAACGTCAATAAATCATCTGATCATAAAGTTAGTGAAGCCATTGCCAATTAGCTGAAAGTTCTGACCAAGTAAATGTTCTGAACTTTAAATTAGCAGCTGCGAGAATGTGATGATGATTCAAGAATGAAAAAAAACAAAAGCAAAAATTTTGATGAAATTATTTTTTCTGACAACCCCCCCCCCAAAACCAATGGAATTTCATCAACTCAAAACACACACAAGTTCACATACTTATTTGTTAAAGGGACAAGTAGATTTAAAAAAAGAACAAAAATAATCCTTTTTGGCACGATGTGACTGCAGCAGTTCCAAATGACTTAAATTTTAAAAAAAATGATCAGTAAACATAAGCAAAACAGGAATTTTATTATTTATGTATAGTTAATGCATTTTCTTTCTGATGGCAGGTTCTCTCTACATAATGTTAAAGTATGTACATATATGACAAATTTAATAGGTTTTCTAAAATCGCAGTTTCAAAGAGATGTCAGACCATGATCAGAAAACTGGGTAGAGAAATAAAATGTTCAAGGACTGGTAGAATGAAAACAAAATCTACAGGATAAGAAACATCATACCGCAGATACATATAGAATTTTTAAAAAATGTTCATATGCATCTACTCGAAAAAGTATACATCTATAGCATCTGGTAAAACTTTTATATATACATCACCAAACGCTAGCTCCTATGATCTTCTAATGGGTCCAATTAGATTTTCAAGAGCCCGCATTTCCTGTTTTAAAGCTTAACAAAATGTCTCCAACCTTCCCTACAAAGACTCAAACCATTGTGCCATTACTATAAGCACTGATCCCTGCCTTCCTACCCCCACTCCCATCACAACAACATTAAGGACACATCAAGTAAAGGACTGATACCAACAGACACTAACCTGAGGTAAGTATCATGGGAAAAGAACATTCATCTCTTTGCACTCTTAAAAAAAAAAGTAGCAAGGGAGGTAATTCTGTATCCAGCATTCTCCACAAAATTGTGATTTAACAGTGGGGTTGCAAGTAAAAATGGACAAGTGCAGCCAGTTTTTACGTAAAACTTGTGCGCGTGACTACGGTTTTGTAACAGCAAAAATCAATTAATGCTCCTTCCAAACCCCTAGTGTGGAAATAATGTTCTGTATAATGATATTTATAAAATAAACAAAAATAACTATAAATTAAATAAAACAGAATGGAAAAACATACTGAAAAATTAACAGCCATTCTCAAAAACGTAGGTCTACTTGTAGTACTACTAATAAGGCAATGGGAAAGCCTACTAACTTCTGAAAATATCATTTTATTTAAAAAGAAAATAGTAAAATAAAATGCATATGTGCATTACAAATTAGAGTATAGCCTAATCTTCAAAAATACTAACAATGCAACCCATCATGTTATATGAATACATGGATATTACTTATATGTATAAACAATTACCTTCCTTGTCAAACATTTACAATTGTTAAACAAAAGATAATAAAAAAATACCTGATAGGCAGAAAACTATAAATATGTAGTCCATCTATGTCTAACCTTTTAGGCAGTGAGAGACCACCAGACCTAACAAACAAATACATGTAAAGCATGTCAGCACAGCATTAAAATAATTAGACTGAAACACCTAAATTAATATTAAGTTGTTTTTTTTTCCCCCCTCTCCCCTCTGTTCTAATATTTTTGTTAGACCTATCCATGGTCGTGTGCCAGAAGTGATAGACGTTGTTTCTGTATAATAAAGGGTGAATCCACCCCCCCCACTCTCTCACAAAACAAGCAGACACGAAGCTGTGAAGACAGGCAGTCATAAATGTACCACTGAATCAACAATCACCAACCTTCACTGGACTCACAATCATTTTGCCGCTAGTCTGCAGTTAGCTGCAGAATTCTGTGTGAGACCAATCAGTAGAATTCCTAAACAGTGCACGCTTGCCCACTCCAGTGCTCCCCCCCTTCATACACACAGTGCCACCCCCAACCCCCCCCCCTCTGAGTTCAGGTGACAAGCAACTCTTCCTAGCCTCATTGTTATGGTAATCAGGAGCAGGTGTGATAGAAGCAGGTGTGATTCCAGCACACAGCCCATTCCTCCAGGGGAAGGGGGTGGATCACAACAACAATAGCAGCTCATGACAGAGGAAAACTCTAACCCATTCACATTTCTCTGCTTATTTACAGGTCAGGCGAGGGTACAGAACAAATAAAATGTTTGTTTTTTTCTTTCTTTCTTCCCCTCCTTACTATAACCAAATAAATTTCTCCTGCAGCATCCATAACGAACGTCAAACTAACGATCTAGTACAGAAAAACAACAAACACTATGTAATCAATCAATCAAAAAAAAAAAAAAACTATGCACACAAACATATTTAATATATAATGCCAGCAGTCAGAGTAACTTCAGCCACTGAGAACAACATCACAATGACCCACCTCAACTTGCACCAAGACAGCTTAGACTTGTAACAGCAGCCAGTGGGAAAAAATACAGCAAGATGCTTCCGTACAAAAATAGGGGTGGCAAAGGGAAGAAACGACGAAGTACCAACAATAAAATATCAACTTATTTCATTGATCTCTCTCATTCTGCCCTCTTCCACTTTGCTACAGATCCTTTCCCAGCAAAGCTATCCATCCATAAATCAATCAATCAACACACGACAGCCACAGAGAACATACACCTCCACCTCAAAAATGTAAGTGATAAGCAGCCATACACTCGGCTTTCATAGAAACTAAACTAAAAAAAAAAAAAAAGTTCAGATGATATCGTTTTGGAAAATTCTATATCGGAGAGAGAAAAAAAACAAAAACATAAAAGCACAATTTAAACAAACAATTCAAGGACGCACCAGAAACTCTGGACTAGAGTAACCCTTTGCTAATGAAAATCAGCTGAACGATATAAGTAAGCACACATCAAATTTTACAGTCATCCAATTTCATGTTTGGTGAGTTCCTAGAACCAAGCATCATTATCCTGGTTTGTACAAGAAATTCCCCACTGATATTGATTAAGATTTCACAAGCTAGAATACAGCAATACAGATCTCTGCCATAATAATTTGAACTCCCCTGCAAAAAATGAGTTTGTGTGTGATTTAGATATCAAACCGGTGTAAATATAAAATGAGCCAGAGTTAGAAAACCTCATCTTCCCTCTAGATGTGATAAAAGCACCACACAGCTGATATTTCTCCATTTATTCAGAAGTTGAATAATTGGTCAATCTGAAACTGGTCAGTTCATACACTATAATGACATCAACATTTTGCTGTCTATAGGTAATGGTTAAGTTACAACATTTTATAATATTATAAATCAAAGATGGACCTTCTGTGCTTCTTTCTAACCACCACCAAAGTCTGACACATCTAATCCACCTCATGTTTTCCTAAAACATCTAGTTTTTTTTTTAACTCTAATGTCAGCTGGTTCTCTATGCATGGTTCAAAGCAGCCATTCTCAAAATTTTCTTTTAGGTGGCACTCTATATTCAGACGGCTTTGTTTCTTTTCTTTTTTTTTTCAATCTCTGGCTAACCTAAATAAATTACCGTAAAATCAACATATACTAGTCAGAGGCTTCGGATGATCATCAACGAACCAGGACTGCTACATCTAATACCAGAACAATTTATTTTTAGTCACTAACCACCGCCAACATCCACATCGACATCAAATTTCCTCCAGTGCATCAGAGTTTGAGATGCATGTGAATATCCAACTCTCCCGACTTTCATATAGGGGCCAGTCAACACACTGCATGCTGTCATTTAAGAGTAATTCATCAACAAACCGGTAGATTTTTTTTAAGATGGCTAATACAGAATATAACAAAAGCAACGAAGACTGCATTGGACAGCCACAGAACTTGTCAGAGGGACTGGTATGTTAGAGACTGGGCCAAGGTTTGGTACCAAACATTTTGGCATCACCGCTAAACTGACCGATCTAAGCTGACAATGGGCCATTCTGTGTCAAATCACCCAAACTTCCATTACGTCCCATGGTGAACATCTCGGAGTTTTAATCCAAAAAAAATATTCTCAAAGCACCTTTCTGGGCCCAGTTTCAGTGCTCAACTCAAATTTATAGTCTATCCCCTCCCAACCCACAACCAAAACAGCCAAGCTCACTTTTGATGGATTTTAAGCCAAATTTGACTGCTCATACCTTTTGGATTCTATGTAGCTGTTCTAGCCTCAGATGTGTCTCCCAAACATCTCTAGCACTTGTACTTCTGAAATTCTTAAGCACTAAAATTGCAAAAGTCAATCATACACAAAACATTTTTTTTCGGCACCCTCTCATCCTTTCTGATACAGTAGTTTCAAGTCTAAATAGCTTCTAACCTTTATCTCACCATTAATATTTGCCTACTAATTGATGATGCTAAACAGTTTTGAATCATCTGGCAGATTTTGTTTTATGATGGGAGATAAAAAACAAACTAAACTAACCCATTTTTTTTTTGGCAGCTCAGATTACATCTTGGACAGATGTCGAGTATTCAAATTTCATGAGTTTGTTTTTATGTATTTAAACTTGATTTCATCCCTGTTCCACAATTTCTCCATAGCTAAGTGTTTTTTTTTTTGAAAATTGCCATGTGCATGCAATATGACAAAAGTAGGCTCTTTCATAAATGACATGGCGTGAGTAGGGCTGCTTCTACGTCTAGAGTTCCCCACGCACAATGTGACAGTCGAGCAACTTACAAGCACACCTGTAGTGTCACAAAACCAGTGCACCAAATGTGATAATCTTAACACGATTTGTGCAGCTTCTGAAAGAGACAAAACTGCTTCCAGGAAAGAGAAAATGAAGCTGCTAACCTGTCCCTGAAATTTGAAGCATTAAAGACAGCATTAGGGCACTTAAAAAGTGCTAGATAACTTAAGCAGAATGAAAGAATTCTTGGTGATCCAGTGTTAAAAGCAAGAGAGCAATTGTAACCAGAAATTGCCCAAAGAGTCACAGATTTCTATTAATCAGACAAGGTATCCAAGAATGTGTCCTGAAAGAAAAATCATTTTGTAACAGTAAAGGCTGATGGTGAAAACGATTGTTGTTGATCAATCTTATAGAACTTCATGTTGAATATGTGAAATCAACAGAAGGTAAGACAAGGTTTTCTAAATTCTGCAAATTAAGACCCAAATGGCGCATGACAGTAAACAGAAGAAATATGTCCAACGGCATTAAAATGTTATATTAATGATGCCAGTAATCCCAGTCATTCAGACAACATCCACTGAAAGTAACAATGGCAACTGAACGCATGATGCTATCCTGTGAATCCTGTTCAGGGAAAAAGATGCACCCAAAGAGTACTTACTGTCAGAGTTTGCAGAAAATGATACAGATACAGAAGGCACGGTCATCTACAAACAGTAGATCCAAATTGACAGAACCACTTTAATGACAATGCAGTGTAACTGGTGGCCTATGTCCGTATCACATTTTTTCAAAGGCACAATCGGCTAATCTCCAGTATGAAAGAGAATATGTCGGCGGATTTTGCAATTTTTTTTTTTTTTTTGATTTTACAGAAAATTATAGGTTCATTTTTCAAGATACTCTTCAGAGTATTCATGAGACTATAGAAAATTTTGACAAGATGACTCTGCAAGGAATGTCTTTCAATAAATAAGCATCATCAATGCTACAGATATAGTCACAGTGGACACCATGATAGACCAGGATCAGCCAATTCCCAACAAATACAGCAGGCACATTTTTCAAGTCGTAAATCAGCATCTAAAGCTTTCCAACCCAATGAACTTTAATTATACTTGTCCTACAATAAAGATCAATGTTCTAAACTTCTACATCCCTTTCCCAGGAATCTGTTTTATTTTTCTTTTAGTACATGTACCTTGTATTCATAATATTAATAACTTTAAAAATGCAATATGCAGGCAGGAAATTTGGTGTAAATAGTTTTAAATACATAAAAACAAACTGATTAAATTTGTTGGCTTAAAAATCCATGTCAAAAGTGGGCCTAACTTTTAATCAAGTAGAGTTGAGCACAAAAATTGTGGTTAGATTCGAACTAGAAAGGTGCTCTGCGAATTATTCTTGGATTAAAATCAAGGATGCTCACCATGTGACATATTGGAAGTTTTAAGCAATGTGATAAAGAATAATCCCAATGCATCTTCAGGAGAGCTTTTTGATACTGCAAGCGAAGAGAAACATGGTAATGTCTCAAACAAAAGGTACATAATCATTTTTTTGGGCTAATTGCACACAACCAGAAAAAAACCACATGCACATATCATAAACATGGGCCACCGTAGGACTTGGCTACAGACCATGCAGGATGGACCATGAGAGACTGGATCCTTATATTTGTCACAGATGAGCCCAGATTTTGTTTGGACTTTACAAGTCACTGTGCCAGAATATGAAGTTTCTAGATGCCAACATTACAGAATATGACCACTATGGAGGTGGCCCATTGATGGTATAAGGAGAGATTAGCTGAGATAACAAGAATGACCTCTCCCTGTTTTCCAGAATGGCAAAATTACAAGTTTAAGGTACAGAGATCAGATTTTGATGTTTACCTGAGGTCATAGCCACCGCTATCTGAGATAATTTCTTCTCATAGATTATCACACATGTTCACATTGAATTGAGGTCTGGAGATTGAGCTGGCCACAATCAGACATGCTTGGAACATGCTTCTGACTGCCATTGCAAGATATCCTATGCAGGAACTTTATGATGCTCTTGTAGAGGAATGGGACAACTTGGCTCAATTCCCCATTTTAAAGACCCATAAAGAGCATAAGATGCTGGTGCCAAACTGTAAGCTCACAAGGCAATGGATTTTTAAACAGAAATGTGCCACTTTGGAACAAAATGTCAGATTTTGCAGTCGTTTTATGGGTAACTAAAACGTTTTTGAGGGATGCCTCTATTGACAGTGGTATTATTATTTAACATCTTTAACATTACTGATGTTGCCCTAAAGTATAGTTCATATATTCCAGTTTTGTTTTACTTACACTAGCTAACAGCATCATGACATCAATGCTGCAACCCTTGATCTTCAACTATTTTTAGCAGCATATAAATATTTTAAGATAAATGAACCAAATGCTGTTTGCCTACCTTTCTCAGGAACCAGATAAGACCAATTTTCAGTTTTTTTTTTTAAAAAAAATATCTTAATAGTTGTGACAAAACATTACACTATATTTACCTATATTGCTTCAGTTTGAACTTAAATACAATCTTGAAAATCCAACAAGCTGAAAATAGCAGGTCGTCCAAATATGTATAAACCCCCCCCCTTTGAGAATGAGGAAACACACCATCATTTTCTGTCATATTTCCTTGATTTTATAACAAGCATAGTAACTTTAACATTACCTAGTTGCATAGTGTATATTTATGAGATTGCTGGTTTGTGTAAGACACCACCCTGTAAACTTAAGTATACCCATTGCAAGCACAATAAATGGCTTCCCGGTAACAAAATTTAAATACTCAAAGATCTACGAAGCGCAGAACAAATAGCCTAGATTTCTATCACTGCGCACTCAAAACCAATTAGTTGGCTATTATTTTGACAGAGCATAAACTTATCCTTACTGATTTGATACCAAATTAACAGGTAAAGACTTTAAAAGTTTCACCTTTAAGTTCAAGAAATTTCCAACTATAGTCATATTTAGATGATCATAAGACAGATTTAAAGCATTAAAGATGTAACTAAAAACCTTTTGATTTCATAAAACTACTTTGTAGTTCTGTAATAATCTAAACTGGTTTTCTGTTTTACTAACAGATAGATTGAAAGAAAGAAAAACCTCACTACCTCTATATTGTCAGCATGTCACCCAGTCTGCCAAGTTAGACTCTTAATACATGAGATTTTAACCAGTTCTTCTACATAAATGGACCTACAGGCAAAGATGGGGCAGTTAGCACATGGTAAACAAGCAGTTTTCACTATTCCAGATTTCCCAGATCTGGGTACATTAGGGATGGATGATCAAAAATGAATTCTAATCCAACTATTGTTGTTACAAAAACTGCTTAATAAACACAGCTATAAAAACAAAATTGTGCCTAAACCACCTTTTAAAAAATTACAACAGTGCACTGTCAATGCCATTTGTACTCATTTAAGTTAAGAACAATAGTGAACAGAATCAGATAAAACAGCTAATCATTTATAAACAAGTTAGGCCTAGGACAAATTTCTAATGAATGAAAATCAACACACAAGAGATTTGAATCATCTGATATTGCAGATCTGCACCATAGATATATTAGTCATGAAACAATAGCTCAGGTAAGTCCAACAATTTTCTTCATTGGTTAAGTAAATTGTGTCTATCAAACAAATTTCCCTTGTTATCATAATTTCCAAAATCAACTTTGTTCCTGGATACATAAAAAAAGCCTCTCCACAACACAATCTTTATTGTATAAGCTGATCTTTGTTTTGTTAATGAGACACACTAAAGGCCAACTCTCCAGCTTTAAAGATTCAAATTCCAAAAGACACCATTAGTCATGGTAACAGTAAACTGTAGAGGAAGGTCAAGTATCTAAATAATGTACACTGAGAACAAAAACTCCCATGTACATTAACACTGGCTGAATATCTAAGTACCTCTTTTATAGTATAATTTGCTAGTATAGTTGCCAATAACTTTGACAAAGATAGATTTCTTAATTGTCTATATGGCTATGTAGACAAAAATAAAGAAAAAAAAAGTAAAAGCTTTGCAATGGACTGAGAATTTTTCATAGCACAGTTCTCTGAGGACATAATGTCAGAAATCCTGAATGTCACCAGGGGAGCACCTCAAGATTCAGTTCTTGGCCTTATTCTCTCTCTCTCTCTCTTTTTAAAATGTGTATAGGTAATGTTAATATTGGAATATCAAACCATATTATAAAATTTGCCAATAACACTAAATTATGCAGTAAAATTAATGCTAACAGTCCAAATGAAAATGTTTTAACCTTAATGAGACTAACCTACTCATAAACTAGATTGCACTATCAAAATAAAACGAATAGAAAAGGTAAATAGATAATACCGTAAACATTTTTAAAACGCAAAGTGCATTTTCAAACACAATAAACCTTGTACAAATTATTTCAATTTCTGCAATAAGTTAGTTTGGTACATTTCTCACATGTGCATATAATGCCAGTATCCAGCAATTCATGTCTGTGCAAATGGAAGACTGCTTAAGGTATAGCATGTGCATTTCTCACAAAAGGCTTCAAGACATGCATGATGCATGGGATCAGATTGGAAGGAAAGAATATAAATAGCTTACTTGTAGCCATTACTGCCATTGTTTTAATGCAGTTAAATCATAAAAATCCAAAGATGGAGCTATATTGAAACATTAAAGAGACAGAACACCATGGTTCAACTCTGTATGTCAGTAATTAGCTGGTTATGGATGTTATTAGAAAACTAAAATGCGAAAAGAATCTGCCCAACAGAACTCATTCCAGTTAAGCATCTGTGTCAAGACCAACAAGTTTTGCTTATGGCATTGTGATTACCAGCTAAATGGGTGGCTGCTGAGACAGACAGTTGGGTTCAAATCACTCTATAATTAGAAATTACTGCCATGCTGCCAATCTTAACCCAACCTTGCATTAGGTTATCATCTTGGATGAGTGATGGCTTCAGCTGTACTTCAGAGATATAATCTATGCAAAGATATGTCGTCTTTGTTGTTGAAGGGGAATGATACCAGGTGGCTACCGCTATCCAAAGTGACATAAGAATAGCAAATAATTATTGATATAGGATGGCATTACAATGACTATTCGCTATGCATCTAAGACAGACACATGCAGCATTACTAAAGTTCACATCATGTCCTTAGCTCAACCTAATGGCACCGGTTTCAAAATCTGGGAAATAAAAACAAAAGCATGGAAATTTGTACTATTGGTGCTTCTCACTTTCTAAGAGAAGACAGGTGGTGACTCATGCTGTACTCCTTGAAAACTGCTACACTTCAATCAAGTACAGATTTTGTACCTAATTCTTTCTGTGAAGAAATACTTGGTCTTCTAGTCCTTATTGAACATTCTGCATTCATTGTCTGTCCCCTTCTTAGGGTTACTGATATTTCACTAAAGTCACAAGTACAAATCAACACCATGAAATGGAAAACCTAAACAATACACGGTAGAGCAGCTCTGAGCAGATGCTGTCAACTACTCATACCTTATAGACTTCTGGTCCAGTGAAAATGTCTGTCATGATTTATTGGTGACAAAGGACCATGAGTATGGAAGCCAAATGGCTCATACTCATCAGTTGACAAGAATAATCAGAATATTGTATAGCATCTAGCTTTTAGTTGTCAGTCCATTAAGTTACCATACCTACTGATGTGCTGCCTTGTGAATTATTGATTCGGTACCAAAAATGGATCTGTTCTATTATTATATGGCTGTTCAAAACATTGCCACAAGTTGTAGTTTTCCCATCTCTTTAGTATACTCAATAAAAATCATGGTGCGGACTTTGAAAATGTATGTAGCTGAGTTTAACTATGGTAAAATTTGTGTACAAGTAAGAGAATTCTACAAACTCAGACTAAAAAAAAAAAACTGACCCTGACCGACTCACTTCATCTAAAGCAGCACTGACTGGGGTTGTGCACTTATTTTAACATTCCAATGGAAATAGTGTGAAATTTGATGAAACTTTCCAAAGGCTAGATGTATCAAATGAGCAACATGGCAGCATTTTTCTTTCTTTCACAATAGTTTATCACAGAGTTATTCTTGATTACTTTATTGTATGCTGATCAAAATCTTGAGCAATTTAGTTCTGGTACTTTCTAACTTCAAGTTATGTTTTGTGTAAAATGTAGTAACCATATTTCAGTAGTTATTGAAGTAAAACAATAATGCTGTGATTCCATGAAGCCATCTATTTCGTAATCTCAAGTGAATTACAGTTGAAAATAATACTGCTGTGCCAAGGTGTTACACATTTCACGTCAAAAATGCTACATTTTTGTATATAAAAATAAACCAAATATTTGGTTTTCATCTTATTTATCTACAGAGGATAATGTGCTTAAAAGCACATACTTGACTTGTGCAAAATGGTATTTCATTTGATACAGTATTTATCTTAAAAAAAAATGATTTCACCCACCTTCCATATTCCAATTTAGCCCCAAAGGTTATGCTTTTGTCCAAAATACAAAACTGTAATGATTCTAATCACCCTGTATATATCTACATTTAGACCAGTTGTGAAGAATATGGTTCAAGCAGTGGTTTCAGTTGTCTAGTTAGGCCTAAAAATGTTTTTATGATATCATGACTGAAGTTTATGAATTTTTTTTTTTCTGTGAAGAAATGCAAACATTATTCAAAACTAGTGCCACATCTCACTATCTGGGGAATTACAAGACAAGCAGCAGCATTATTAATCAGAAATGGATTAGTATTTTCCTGAAATGTTATGCCAAACTAGTTAGGGAACAGATAGTGGTGCACTCCTCAGAAAAATATTTCCTGCTACTTCTGATGTTTTATGTAGCGATTCTTATTGGAAGAGCAGTTAATGACATGCTCCACCAAGGCAGGCCGGTCAAGCACAGAAAACGATTCAAAGAACTGCCTTTTTAAAATTTTCCTACAATGCAGACATATTTAAAGAGAGAAATATCTTTGGAAACTGAAATTGAATTATTTAGAAAGGTTCTGACAATAATATAAATTAATGGTAGATGGGAAATGCATTATCTAAATAATTATTCAGCAGAAAAAGCGGCATAGCACATCATTTTAAAATAATTTTTTTAATTCTTTCCATCAGGCTGTAAAGGTATCACGGTAGCGTGAGTGGTAGTGGTGAATAGTGCATACACAACTCAAATCAGATGCCAGTCATGGAAAATAAGACAGTCATTAGCATTAGAGTAAAGAACAAAAAAAAATGTCCTTATGCTAATTTAATGTCAAAAGTACATTTTCGTTAAATACTGAACAATGATCAAGAGATGGGGAGGAGGAAAAAGCTGGGATCACTCATCTCAGTCCATCAACAAGTATCCAAGCACTTGCTTGTTTTAGCATTTACTCCAACAGTAAATATGAATGAAATCTTTATAAAAGAATCATAACAGCTACATGCCAGTCTCTAATTTTTTTTTTTAAAAGATTGACCAGAAACTGATACAAAGAAACTTCAATAATGATACCATTTCACCATAAATGAATGTAGAACATACAAAATACTTATAAATAATAGTATGGCTTTAATATCTTTCCAATGCCTGTAAGTTTAAAAAATTAGGGAAAAATTGTCAATTTAATTAGATTCAACAAAAATCCAGAAAAAGCATGTAACATTTTTTCTACATAAACCTTAAGCTTTGACTTTCTTTGCATCCCTATTAATGTATTTAATAGGTTTATCTCAAAATTCTAATTTCATTAAACTATTTTCTCTTGACAGACAAAAACGAATATTAATACTTTTTTGATAAACATTTTACCTAACCAGTCATTCCAACTTTGAAATGGAGATGAAAAGTGAGAGTCAACAAAATGAGATTTCATAAGTACACTGTACTCAAGTTTGCTGCTGTAGTCCAAGAATGATCGAGCAGATTTTTTTTCTATGTTTACCTAATCATCCTGAGAATTTCCAATCTAGTCAATATTGTGTCCAAAACTAATTACGCCTATTTTTTCAATAAAACAAATTGTCAGTTAATACAAACTCAAATTATCAGTGCCAAAATGGATGCAGAAAAAAGAGGATGGGGGGGGGGGCAATTGGTAAAATTCACTTGGAATCTTTGAAACAATTTTTTTTTGAATGTACTAGTGACTCTGCAAATGCTGATCTGTGCATACCCACAGGCACTGTGACAAATAGGTCTACTGTTCCCTTGAATAAAACAAATGTAAACCATTATGTAAATCAGCATCATAAAAGCTCATCTAGAGAATGAGTTTGCCTTTCAAAATATTTTAGGAGTCTCACCAAACTTCAGGAGTATCTCCACTATGAATGAAGTTAACAGATTCAAGATTTGTTACTGTGTGGTTTTGAAAAACAAGCAGAACGGCGGATCAAAGTTGAATAAGTATGCTTGCAGACATTGTCTTCACAAGAAACAATCTGCTAGATGTAGATCTATACCATGTGCATTATTTAGGAAGTAGAGGGTTAATTTGGACAGTTTCCATCACCTTACTAGTAGTAAGATACTGAGAGCAGCAACAGGAAGAGACGTCTGAAATATAGGTTCACAAATTAGTTCAGTTACTATAACCAAGATGATAAACACTTCAACCCTATACTTTTGTTTTCTTGCACCAATAAAAAAGCACTATAGTCACATGTTATTAAAACTCATAAGCTGAGAGCAATTAGTGCTCTTTTAATGCAATTTCAATAATTTCCATCTGCCACCATGCAAACTCCCCTAGTTAAAATGCAAAGGGGCACTACACTTAAAACAGAGAATTTGGAAATATTCTTAATGTAGCCTTTCTTTATTTAGAAATCCACTAGTATTCTTGTGATGATTCATTTTGAAGATGGCTTCCGGCTTTTAGCTACACTGCCCGACCGTTTCAGTTGTCAGAAGTGAAAAAAAAACAAAAACTAATTAACCTTAATCACAACAGAAGCATCTTAACATGGTAAAATGTCACAACCCATTGCTTTCAGGAAAAACTATAGAAAATAAGGGTACTCTATTAAAAAAGCTTTAAAATGTTCCTTTTTTATTTTAGAGACTTGCTAAGTAAATTAAACCTCTACAATCTTACTAATACTGTGACAAGAAGTATTAAGTACCAGCAAAATTTGAGTCTGTCTAAAGTCGGGCTTAGCACTAATCGTCAGACAGTAGCCAAACATTACTTCGCAATGTGCACAAAGCACTATCAGCAAGCCAGATGCTGTTGTTGAAAGATGCACATCGGAACAACTGGGATTATACGATAGATGGTGCAGAATTCAGGTTTATATAGAAAAGAATTCGTAAATGCCTTTCCTGGTGAATTTTGAAAGAAAAAATACAAAAGATATGCAACCATTTACAACATTCTTAAAACTGATCTGTACTTTCCACATTCACCCATAACAAAATGGCTGACTTATTCAACACTTTTTTTCATTTGTATCAGTTTCTGATCTTTTATTTAACTTTAAAGGCTTGGCATGCAGCTGTAGAGAGTGCACGGACTCATTGCTAGGATTCTTTTTCTGTAAACATCCTGTCAGATTTGGAGTGGAGACAGAACCATCACTAACGGAGTCAATGCAGAAACAGGCTAGGCAGCACTGGACACTGGGTGACAGATGGTTCATCAGGCTGCTAACAGTATAGTCAAGATACAAAATGGCAAATTTTATATCACCTTGCCACATTTTAAAAAAAAAAAAAAAAAAGAAGAAGAAAAGGAAGAAAAAATACAGTAATGAAAAATTCAGTGAAGGACAACATGCATATTGAATTCAGTGTCTGTTCCATTAGTGTTTTAGTTTTTGTTAGTGAATTTCTCTTAAAAGAACGAAATATTTTCTGAAGTTTCCACTATTTTGTTACTTCAGGAAGTTAACGATGAAAATAAATGTTGATAGATAAAGATTTCTAAACAATGAACATGGTAATACAGTTACCAACTTGCTTCATTTTTAACTGGACAATAATACAAGGTAACTTAGTATTTTTCTTTCTTTAAATGTCTATATATTGATCCAGTGCATGTAAACCAATTATAATTCTATATCCGGACATAATTAAACAAAAAGTATATTTTAATCATAGGCTTATCACCAATAAAACAGTAAATACTATATCAATTAAAAAATTTTTAAACATTTTATTTATGAGATTATTATTATTATTTAAGAATTTTTAAAATTATCAGTAAAAAGTAATTTATAATTGAGAGAGAGAGAGATGGAGAGAGAGAGAGAGAGAGAGGAGAGAGAGAGAGAGATGGAGAGAGCGCGATAGCGAGATATGGAGAGAGATGAGACGAGAGCGCTGCTTGCGCGCGCTAGCGAGAGATGAGCGCGCACTGGATAGCGAGATTTCGAGCGATGGCGCATGGCTCCTCGCGCGCGCGCTCTGTCGCGCTTTCGCGCGATCGCGCTGGAGCGAGCGACGCGCTGCGCATAGCGCGCCGATGGCGAGCTTTGCGCGCTCTGGCGCGCGCGCTCCTGGCGCTAGCTGACAGCGCGGGGGCGCGGGCAGCGCGCCTGAGCTCTGGCGCAGCTGCCTGGCGCGCGCGCGCAGAGCGCGCTCTGGCGCGAGCTCTCGCGGATGGCGCGCGCGCGCGCTGGCTAGCGAGCGCCCGCGCTGGCGAGCGCGCCGCTCTGGCGCGCAGCTGGCCTAGCTCATGGCGCGCTGGCGCGCGATGGAGCTCGCTGGCGCGCGCGCGCGGCGCTGGCGCGCTCGCTTGGCGCGCGCTCGCGCGCGCTGGCGCTCGCGGGCGCGCCTGGCTCGCGGAGCGCTCTGGCGCGCTCGCGCGCGCGCTGGCGCGCGCTGGCCTCTGGTCGCGCGCGCGCGCTGGCGCGCTGGCGCTGGCGCGCGCGCGCGCTGGCGCGCGCGCTGGCGCCTTGGCGCTGGCGCGCGCTGGGCGCGCGCTCCTGGCGCGCGCGCGCTGGCGCCGGGCGCTGTCGCCGCGCTGGCGCGCGCGCGCCTGGCGCGCTGGCGGCTGGAGCTGGCGCGCGCCTGGCGCGCGCGCGCTGGCGCGCGGCGCGCGCTCGCGCGCTGGCGCGCGCGCGCTGGCGCCGGCCGCGCGCAGCGCCGCGCCCGCTGGCGCGCGCGCTCGCTTGCGCGCCGCTCATGCGCGCTGGCGCGCGCGCGACGCGCGCTGGGCGCGCGCGCGCTGGCGCGCTCGCGCTGGCGCGCTGGCGCTGGCGCGCGCGCGCGCGCGCGCGCTGGCCCTGGCTCGCTCGCTGGCGCGCGCCGCGCTGGCGCGCGCGCTGGCGCGCGGCTGCGCTCGCGCGCGCGCGTGGCGCGCTGGCGGCGCGCGCGCGCCCGCTGGCTCGCGCGCTGGCGCGCTGCGCGCTGGCGCCGCGAGCGCAGACTGGGCGCGCGCGCTGGCTGGCGCGCGCTGGCGCGAGCGACGCTGGCGCGCGCGCGCGCTGGCGCGCGCGCGCTGGCTGGGCGCGCCTGGCGCGCGCGCGCTGGCGGCGCCGATGGCTGGCGCGCGCTTGCGCGCGCGCGCTGCTGGCGCCGCGCTGGCGCGCGCGCGCTGGCTGGCGCGCGCGCGCTGGCTGGCGCGCGCTGGCGCGCGCGCGCTCGGCGCTGGCGCGCGCGCGCCGCGCGCTGGCGCGCCGCGCGCGCGCGCGCGCGCGAGCGCGCGGCGGCTAGTCCCTCCCCTTTCCTTTCTCTTCCCCCTTTCTTGTGTGTTTTTGTTTTGTGTGTCCTTCCCCTGCGTGTTTCCTACCCTCTCTCTGGGGCCCCTCCTCCCTCTCCCGCTCTTCTTTCTCCCCTCCCCCAAAGCCCACCCAACCTCCCTTTTTCCCTCCCCGTCCCACATTCCCGATTCCTGTCCCCTTTGTCCTTTGGTTTTCCCTGCCCTCCCTTTTTGCTTTTCCCCCAAAATTCCCGCCGCCCCTCCCCCTTTTTAAAATTTCAATTACACGCAATAGGCCAAAGTGAATTTGCTCAGAGTAACAAAGCAATCAAGAAAGGTTTTTTCTTAAACTATAGATATCACGCCCTATTAAGAGAATTTTAGTAAAGCACAAAAGACTAAAGAAATGTTTTTCACAACATCAACTCACTATGCATTGAGCATTTCTTCATAAAATTGAAATAGCAATGTAAGCACATCTGTTACATAAATATGTAAGTATAAGACATTTTTGAAAATATTGTCAAGCTGTGTTTCATTTTTTTAAAAATAGCCTTGAATTAAACCTCAAAAGATGTTTCATTTTTAATAGTAACCAACTTAATTAAAGTTATAGGAACTCAACTTAAATTATTATTAATAGGCCCATCTTCATTTGACGGCTGTTTAATAGAGTAATGAAAAATACTCAGAAATTATTTTACAAACTGAGAATCACAAGTAGCTATGTGGTGTATGGGGTTTGCACATCTGGTGTAGTGGTCTGTCAAGTCCTTCAGCTACACCCTGGTAAACTACTTTGGCAGGCAAGCTAAAGCAGGTGATGGTAACCGTTGGATCTGAAACCTTGATGAGTTAGGGGATGTCTACTCAAAGCATGCAAAGACTGGTGTTGGCAGACTGGGCAGGAGAGACCAAAAGAGGGTCTGGGTCTAACGGCCATGAAGGTGACTCCAGCAGGCTAAGAACACAGCATAAACAAACAAAAAGCCCTGGTCATCTGCAGCAGGTAGAATGGACTCAATAGCTGTGGCAAGCAACCTTTCTAGGAGGGTAGACCAAGCTCTTTACAACCAAGCCCTGGCAGGCAATCAGTCTTAGGGGAGGGACCCCTGATAAACATCCAACGGCTGAAGACCGAGATGCAGGATCCCAATGGTGGCGTAAACCTTTGCATCATGCTTTTTTGCTTCATGAGCATTCAACAAAGAACAACAAGTAGCTATGAGGGGAAGGGGGTCTTCAATTCAATGCCTGAGATTAGTGTTACCTGTGGGGTACCTACACAATATTATTTGTTTTCATATACATGGCATTGATACTAGAATCACTAACAGTATTTTACAAATCTGAAATGTCATTTAAATATGTGGTAGAGTCACCAAAATCAGATGTTAAGAATATGTAATCTAATTTAGATCATTCAGCTGTACCAAATCAGGCTTGAGGAAATGTTAATAGATGTATCTCATGTATTAGGTGAATCCCTTTATACTTCCTTTGACAAAATAGGCGCTATATAATTCTTTCCTACTCTGACTCCCATGTCTACTAGCAAACCTGCTCAGGTCTATAAGGAGTGTGTATAGAAAATCATTCATTTCTCGCATCAGGGGTTTGAGAACATCGGGGATCTGCTTCTAGCCCATGATGGTACCATAAAAATAACTCTTTGGGGGCATCATCGGGGTGTACATGTACACACTAGTGACATCTTTATGCCCACTGAGGGTCCAACCTCCTCCTCTTTCTTTTTAAAATACAGTCGTGGTAACAGTAGAAGTTAACGAATACCTGCTTCCTGGTACGAGTGCCCTCGCCTCCGTCACCGGTGTGGCGGCAGGACTGACTATAGGGGAGGGGAGGGGACAAGAGTCGTCCCCTTACCTTATTTTATTTATCGGTTTAAACGACGACAAATAATTAATATAAATAAATAACAAACGTAGCTGGCGAAGGCGCAGATTAACATTCGGGGTCCCCGGTTACCTTCATCTTGGTTGGGCCCCCCGAGAGAGAGAGAGAGAGACTCGGAAGTGTTTCGGGGGATTCCAAATAAGTCACCATCAGAAACACCGGGAGGGGTGGGGTGGGGTAGGGGGTTAGTTAGTTAGTTAATTAATTAATTAATTAATTAAGAACCCCCCCCGAATCCACGGTGGAGTCAAACGGAACCAGGTTCGCCGACCGACATTGAAGACATTAAAGGGGGATTTTTTTTTTTTTTTTTTTTAGAATTTCGATTCAATTCCGGTCCCCACAAAACAAAGGCTGATAATAGTAATAATAGTAGTAGTAGAAGGTAGACCGCGGGTGATGCGACGACCTACCTCCTTAGCCATGGAATCCAGCCCGTTGTCCTTGTAATACCGCATGAATTCATCCTTCAGCTCGGTTCCGTTGTTGTTGTTGTTGTTGTGGCTCTTCGAGGTACTGGGGATCATCTTGACAGGACTCCCCTGGCCTGGAAGGAAGGAAGGAATGCAGAGAGGGTTCAGAAGGCGACCAGTTAACAAAAGGGGGGAGGGAGGGAGGGAGCCGGGTCGGTACGAGGGGCCACCCGAGTGTTTACAAAACATCGCCGCCGCCGCCGCGGATAAAGGGGAGACACGAAATATCCTGGGGGTGGGGAGACGACGACCACACGAACCTTTCCTCCCTCCTCCACCCACACAAAAAGGGGACACGGGGCTGAAAGTGGCGGAGGAATTAACAGGTAAAAAAATAATAAAAAACAGACAGAAAGAAAAAGATGAAAAATTCAGAAAAATAATTCAAAAAATTGTTGTTGTTGTTGTTTGTTTTGTGTTGTTGTTGTTGTTGTTGTTTGTTGGTTTGTTTACCGTCGTCCACCCAGAGACTGGCCAGGGTCGTGTTGGAGGAGCTGGCCATGCCCGCGAGATCCCGTCCGTCCGTCCGTCCGTCGCGCCGGTGGTGGGGTGGCGTTGGGGGAGAGGGGGGGGAGGGGGAATTCCGAGGCGCCCCAGGCAGCAGGGGAGGGGGGAGGCCTTGCGAGTGAACCCACACGAGGCGATGTCGAACCGAAAGGCCGTCCGGAGATGATCCTCCTCCTCCTCCTCCTCTCTCTCGCTCGCTGCTTCTTCTTCTTCTCAGCGAAGTAATCCCCTCGTCGACAAAATGGCGTCCATTCAAAAAAAAAAAAAAAAAAAAAAAGACGTGGAGGAGGGGGGGGCGATCCTCCTCCTCCCCCTCTCCCCTCCCTCCACCACCGCCGAGTGTCGGAGGAGACGCCGGGGGGGAAAAAACAAAAAAAAAAAACACGTATGTGTGTATGTGTATGTGTGTGTGTTACAGATATCGGGCTCGGCAGCCGGAGGATCGACCGACCCGGCGTCGGGTACCGACCGGGTCTCCCGCCCGCTTTCCAACAGGGTCGCCGGTTTCCGAGCATTTCGGGGTGGGGGGGGGAGTTCTTTTTTTTGTTGTTTTGTTTATTGTTTTTTTTTCCCGCCTTTTGTCGTCGTCGTTCGTTGGGTTTTTGGTGGGTTTTTTTTTTTTCTTTTTTCAAAAAAAAAAAATCCGATTTCCGTCCACCGAAAAGTTTCCCCCCTCGAGTTCTGCTCTCTCGAAAAACGAGCTTGGCGGCGAGACAGCACGCCGCGCAGCCATTGGTCGACGGCGTCACGTGGTCGCTCCCCCCTCCCCCCCGAGCATGCGCGTCGGTCCGCGAGTAGTATTCCTACGGTGCAGGTGGTTTGGTTAGGGGAAGGTGTGTGTTGTTGTTGTTGTTGATGATGATGATGATGATGATGATGATGGTGGTGGTCGCCGTCTTTTCGGAAAAGTGAACGGTTTTACGAGCGAGCGATCAGGAACACGGCCAACCGCTGTCGTGCGGTCAGAATATTATTTCTGTAAAGTTTTAACGTTTTTTTTTTCTCTCTCTGAAATAGGAGTAAAATGTCCAGATTAATGGATAATCCGCTGTAGTTTGAATTTAAAAAGAAGATAAAAGAATGAACAAAAATTTTTTTTCCCCTGTATATATATATTCCGATAATTGGCAAGGTGAATATCTCCAATTTGACCAGTTTAGACCATCATTAAATATATATCTGTTCAACGAAACCGAAACTACAATTGTCTACTGTCATCGCTCATTTGCATAATATCACTTCCGTGACTATCATAACCATGAAACATCTTAATCGAAAAACTCGCGTTATCCTTTTTTGTGTGTGTGTGTGTGTTTTGTTTTATACGTTACAAGTAAATTAAATATTCCGCAATAATCTAGAATTTAAATGTTTCCAATTAAAGGATAGATTTTAGAATGTGAGCGCTTCACTCGTGTTTCCAGTCTACCCGTTCAAGAGGAGGTAATCGCGATGCTCTTAGCCGTCCATAAAAGTTAAATGCCTTTTTTTTTTTGTTGAAAATCTGGCTTCAAGTTACAACTTTATCATTGGCAAGGACAACTTGTTCCATTCTGAAATTCTGTTAAACTCAACTAAGAATCTATCAGAAACAAACCTTTTAGTTTTGGAGGGGGTTTGATTAATGTTTTAGTGTATTTTCAAACTCAGGTTTTTCGATATAATTCTCTTCAGATCTTTATCCCACTGACACGAATAAGCATATTTTCAATTGTATGCGGGCAGCGGTGGGTTAACAGCAGACTATGTACGTATACACAACTCATTTCTCAAGCAAGGTGAAGTTTAATTTCTCATTGTTTATTATTATTATTATTATTATTATTATTATTATCATTTTAAAACTAGGTAGAGGTAGAAATGCACTAAACGAGTTCTGGTAATTGTTATTTCATTATTTTTTTAAAAAAATTAATTTTAAGAAAAATATTTTATTTGCCATCAAGAATTGAATTGTGTTTTTCATTGCTTATGACAAGATAACCATAGCAAGCAAAAATTACAATTGAAAAAAAAAAGTTAATAAGCTTTAATAAAAGAACAACCCAGAAAATGCAGATTATCCCCCTTTGGAATTCATCATCAAATTTGGGATATACAGTAGAAAATTTATGAAAAAGAATAGTTTTCTAAAATTGGAAAGCAACATTTTTTCTTTGTTGGGTGGGGGTTGGTGGCATAATAAATAAATTCTATTTTCCACTATGTTATGAAAAATTCCAACATTTTATGGAGGCTTTTTATATAGTGTAGTTTATTTACAATTAATGAAATTTTTTATTTGCTTTATGCAAAAGTTGCATCTGGGTGGAAATAAGGAATTCCTTAATTAATGGCAGATACTTCAGATTCTGTATACCCCATCCCCCATCTTAGCTTCAGAGGGTAGTTCATAATGGTTTTTCTTTATTCTGAAATTAAAGTTCTGGCAGTCAGTCAGCAGGGTCTGGTCTGATAACATCATCTGCGTGTTATTAGCTCTTATACTGCAGAAGCTCATTATTAATGCAACTTGTTAAAGCACTATTAAATGTTTATGTCCAGATATTTATTTTTTTAACGTTTTATGTCATTTCTGCTTTATCATACTTGCAAAGTTGATAATAAGAAATTACATAATAATAGCAGGATTTCAGCAATGGGCAAGATTTTGATGCATAACATCAATGTTTTGGGTGAGAACTTAACATGATGGACATTTTGCAAAGACAAGCTGGGAGTAATCTGTCTGAATTTTATTATATATTTTTGTAAACATATTCCCATAATGTAATGCCATGAAAGCCACCTCTCCCCACTCATTAAACTAAAAATTAAGTACAATTATTTCTCTGATTGTTCAGTCTTCATTATCATTACGGTCATCAACTCATGGGTTCTTAAATGGTCACCTGAGTGTTTTACTAAGTGATGTCACTTCCTGTGGCATTACATCATGGAAACATTTTCTTCATCATCAGATGGAAATGTTTCAAATTCTATACACCGTTAGATCATTTTTAAATAAAATACCTTATGTGAACTCCAAAATAGCAGGCACGTTTTCATTTTTTTTTTTTTGGGGTATATTTGAACCAAAAGTGTTGCAACATGTACAGTTATAGGAAGTTTCACATAACTGACAAAAGAGCAGGAAGTATGGTGACTAACATAAAGCCTGTATCCCTTTTCATATATCAGGTGAATAGCATCCAGTATTTTTAAACATACTGGCAGAAATATACCTGGATATCTGCTTCCGTTTGAGGTGCTTCAGTTCATGAATAAACAAAGTTGGTGACCAGGTCTGTTAGTACAATGCCCTTTTTGCTGGCTACAATCCACAAGTCAGCTTAGTCCATTCCAATTATAAACAAAGTTGTCGCCTTTAATCGAGCCAGTGCTACTAAAATATTTTCAAAAATCAATCAGCAGTTTTTCACTAACCAAAATATATTTGGGCATGGGCATAACTCTCCTGTCAGAAACAACTTTGTATGCATTGTAGTTGTGAATAGGATTGTAATGGCATAAACTGAACTGAGGTATATCATCAAAATTAATGAGAAAAACAGCAAAATAATGATATTATGGAAATGAAGATTAGACATTTTACTATGCTGGCCAATGGAATAAGAGACCAGTTTTTCATGGAACATTTTTTCAACAAATAAAATGCAATTGTCAAAAAAACACAAAAAAAATGTATAAATTTAAATATAATACAAATCAAATGAATTTTGAGACTCAAAAGATTTTGCAAAAAGCAGCTATGCATTGTACTATTCAATTTCTCATATTTCAACTGTAGCAGTGTAGGTAGACACGTGCTGATAACATAATCACTTCCCTTACTGTAAACCACAGATTCCATCAACACCTTGGGGTGGGTGGGTGGGTATTTGTTTTACTAATTGCATCAACTAGAAGTAAAATGTCCAAATACAAAACCCTCGAACACAAAGATGGTTGCCCTAACATTTAGCTTGCAAAGGTAAAAAAAAAAAAAAAATTTAACCCAGATTTTCAGATGACAAAAAAAAATTATACACTGGCGGTAAAAAATATTGAGAGAAATGAATGGTACCCATAAAATACAGAATTTATTGTATGTATTATACATATATATTTTTAAAAAAAGGAAATCTGAGAATCTCATTGTAAAGATTGTCCAACTCTATTATTCATAAAATCAAAGTTTTAATCCATTGTATATAATAAAATAATCAAAATATCTTAAGCGTAGAACATTATCTTACAAATTTTCACTTTTTTAATTCAAAATTTTTTTTAAAAATCAATAACTGAGAAGATGGTCCCCCACAATCTTCCATGCCAGATTTCTCCATTTCTAGTTCAACATAAATTGAAAATATATTTCTATAAAATTTATGGTTTAGAAGTAGAGCAAGGTCCATCAGTTCTTTTGAGAATTTTTGTTTAGGAAGACTGCATTATTATAACATTTTTCTACTTTTTGGTACATTAAGGGAATATAGAGTAACCGTTAGTCTATCTTAATAATGTTTCCTGCAGAGAGTATTTGCTGCGAGAAAGGAAAAAAATGCAATTAGTTATGGACCAAAGGTATAGCGAGGTCTACTTTAAAAACAGCTGGCTCTGTTACTAAGATGTCAATCAGTTAACAATATGAAAATTTGGGGTAGTTTCATTTGTTCGAGTAATTAATATAATGCTCCCTCCTAGAATAATGAAATATTGATGGATTGTTTTCCTTTAAATGAGTAACAGGTTTTCTCCCCACCCTGAATTCTGCTTTAAAATTTGTAATATCAACACTTGTAGATGATTTTGCTAATTTACAAATTCTCTTTTCTGCTGATGAATAAAAAAAAAATAAATATTTGTTTAATATCTTTCTATTTATCACTTTTTAGAAAAACAATAAGATGCATCTTTCTACTATTAAACTTCTGCATTTCTGGTTGTCCTGTATAAAACTTTATAGAATCCTTTTGGTGTGTGGGTTCCAGCATGAAACATGCTTTATATTAATGATATAAACTTTACTAGAGTGATTAGAATATACCTGAATCATTCAAATGAAACCTGGACATACCATTACAGCAATACTGTTTCAGGCAGGTTTCATCTGAACATCCTTAGTACATTGTCACAATTATGAAGGTTAAAGCAACATTAGTTGCCTTGATTTCCCAACAGACATTTTCATGGTGACATGACAGTTTTACAAATTCTTTCTGGAAACAAATACACACACATTTTCAATACTAGTTGCATGATATATCACTAGGGATAGTAAGTATATAGATACAGATGAAACAGCTTATGATATCTATTTGGAACGTTTTACCAAACTAAGTTAAGACAGAAAATGGAGTAGATGTGACCCCCATCTATTTTCTTTTATAATTTCATAAGAGAAGGCTGTTTTAAAAACTTAATGCTCCATCAACCTTTCTACATGTTTGTTTACTTGTAAAATTGGTGAAGAACAAAAGAACTTCAGTTTTATAGTTTGCCTGAAATCATATGTAAGCTTTAATGTTCATCTATAATAAAGTCAGAGAAACAGTCTCCAAGATGGCTGTGAGCCTTAAATAAATCAGGGTAATGTGACAAGGACTTTTGCCTTTATCCAAATAAACATGAAATATAATTCTGTTTTTACAGATCAGTTACTATTGGCAAGGGATGAGATAGAAAACTTGCAAGAAATCCAATTTCAGACATCAACTTTTAATGTAACTATTCATAAAATTAAATTCTACATCTACTTAAAGATCTTAGCAATATTTCCTTTTTCTTTCATGTCTGCTAGGTCCTTTTATTCATTGATGTATCAGGGGTGGGAGGATATACAAATCTATGCATCTGCAAATTTGAGAACATCTGCATCAAGGATTTTTAAAAATATGCTTGTTTCCTTTTCTCATTTGAAATGTTTCTTGTTAAAAATTAACTAGGTTACAGGTAAAAATCTTTCAATCCATTTTGTTTTGCTTAACCTTTCTTGATTAGCGTTGACTCTATTATTATTATTATTATTATTTAATGTATTTTTGGAGCCATATAAAATTGCCATAAACACTGCTAATTTTTGTAGAAGGGAATCTCTAACCTTTAAACACTGCTTTTATAAAGCATTTTATTTTGCATAACATTTGGTGAAATGCAGGATAAAGAAATAAAGGTCCTTTTAGTTTAGATATCTATACACATCACAAAGGTAGACTAAGAATGACAAATTAAAGTTTCCACTGGTGAAGAGATGCACTGAGTCTCTTCTGAGATTTGTGTCTGGCTTTCTATACACTCAGTCTCAGCAGTTATAAAATTAACATATGTTGTTTCAGCATCAGCATCATTATCAGCAACCAAGGAAGACTCTTCCTGTTCAGTGATCATTGGTAATGACTCTTTCACTGATGCTTGCTCTGCAACTAGCAAGAGGCTGGCAATGTCCTGGACATCTGTGTCCACTTTGCTAAAGTCACAATCTTGACCCTCAGCATGCTGGATTACATAATGGATGGTATTGTTGCTGTTGGCAACCTCAACAAGTAGTGAAGCAGCAGCTGCCGTAACTTCAAAAGTATTCTTGTTGGCATGTGGTGCAGCTATAGTCTGAGTGGAAAGACTAGGGAGTATTGTGTAGACAGGAGCACTGGAGTCACTGCATTTCTGTTGTTTTTTAGCTCCCTTTCCAGACAAAAATGTCTGTGTTCCATTCTCACAAGGGTCTGTGTCATCTTCAAGCTCAACAGTAATGCTGTGTGCTTTCTTCAGATGGTTGTTCAGGTACTTCTTCTCAAGGAATCCCTGATTGCAGTCTTCACACTTATGTGGAAACTCCGATGCATGTTCCTGATGCATATGCTCAACAAGCTTGGCTTTGTAGTAGAATCCCTTGCTACAGTATGAACAATAAAGCAAGTCTTCTGCAGTTCGGTTGTACTTGAAACGTTTGTGTGGGCCCTTCACAATGACAAAATCAGTCTTGTCATGGAACTGGCTCATGTGTGCCTGCAGATTCTTTGAGCGAGTAAAACCCGTTTTACATAGCTTGCAAGTAAATGTGTACAAGTTGAAATGCACTAGTTGCACGTGAGTTACCATGCTGTTTTTCTGATGAAAGCCTCTCCCACAGTAAGAGCAATGAAACTTCTCCTCTTGTGGCTGATGCATCACCCTCAAGTGGCGATGATAGTTATTAGCAAACCAAAACCCTTTCCCACACAAAGAACACACAATTCTTTTTGATGCATCAGTTCCGTGTATCCTTTCATGTCGTGTTAGTTGTGACTTTCGGTGAAATTCCTTGCCACAAAACTTACAGCAAAAGTCCCGAATTCCTTCATGTATTTCCTCTATATGCTGTTTCAGTGTTGTTGCCCACTTAAATTTTGCAGGACACAGGTGACAAAGATGTGGCTTCCCTTTAACAAAATGCACAGATCGAATGTGATTTCGAAGGCTTTTCAAGTTCTTGTAGATCTTACCACAATGATCACATTTTAACTTTGTCACCTTAAAATGTACTCTGTCCTCATGATCTTGCAAAAGGTAGCGATTCTGTAAAGTTGCATCACAACTTTTGCATTTCACAATCTTTAATTTCTTCAATTCACTAAAATAACATTCAATATCATTTTCATCTGCATGAAACTTCTTAACATGGTCACCTACACCTGTAAAATCACAGAACAGTTTTTTGCAGTATTTACACTGTGCAACCCTAGAATTGTTCCTTTTCCTTCGTTCAAATTTTGGCATATCAATGCTGCCAAGGTCTAACTTCTTTCGTCGTTTTGATTGTGGATATTTAGTGTAATTAGGTTTGCTCTGCTCTGAACTCAAATGAGAACTTCCTCTCTTCTTGACATGTAAACTCTCTCTTTTATCTTCATTTTCTTCTGACATTCTTTCATCTTCAGTTTCTCTTTCTCTGTCTATCAAATACTGTGGTGTTTTAACTCCACGTAACATATACCGTTTTCCTCGGATATCTTTTTTAGTTTCTTCCACTCCTGTTTTCGGCACTGAAGACGACTTGGGTTTTCTTCCTCGCTTTCGACCAGACTTTCTCGACAAAATCAAAGCACTGCCATCATCTTCGGTTGTGGTTTCTAAAGTCTCACTAACGGTACTCTTGCCGCTCTCTGTACGTTTCCTTTCAGTCAAATTTTCATCAGAAATTACAGGCACTGTTTCCTGACTCCCTGCAGCGAAGTTCAAAAGCATCTTCACATCCTCTCCACAACTTCCATCCGCTTTTTCCCTCCCAAGATCAACGATATCGCCTTCACCCAACGATGTTTCTGAATCGTCGTTTTTAACTCTCGGTGGCTTCCCAACGTCGTTAGATAGCTTACTATCGCCATCTGTTCTGATATCCTTTAAACTGAGTCCACACTGGCCCTCCAAAACATGCAAGCACACGTCAGAAAAAGACATAAAGAAGGTACCATCGGGGCCTGGGCTCGTGTGAATCGTAGACACATTCTCCTCTTCGCCTTCGAATACCATCAACGAGATGGTATTTCTAGCCATGCCCCTCCAGACTCGCGACTCGTTTTGCAGGTAATCATCTAAACACTTTCTTAAGAAATCATTAGGCAAACAAATATCCAAGCGACTGATGCCTCCGTTCATCTTTAACGCGATGTTTCACACGAGCAGGACTCAACTTCTACAAAAGCCTAAAGCCACGCCGCCATTTTTTTACATCTTATATACCTCCGTATTCAAAAGATCAACCTACGAACCATAACTCTACTTCCCTACATGCAGAACTCTCACGAAATAAATTTCGAAAAGAGGTGGATGTCTATAAAACAATGCATAGGTAAATAAATACAGGTTAAAATATTTGTTCAATTTAACTGGCAAAAGTACACAAAAAATATATTCCTAAAATATATCCGAGGTCCGTGGTAACTTATGGCTGCTTTCATTTCTCCAAAAAATGCAAGCATCTACAAATAGAATGTACAAATATTCTTTTTAAACCTAAGAAAAATTCTAGATGAATTTATATTCCGAACTAACTTTAGTCGTATACATTTTAAAATACGATGTAGTATTTTATAAATTAATAGTGTATTATAAAATTATCACAATGAGTTTTTAGTGATATAATAACTGTTATGAACATTAGCCAAAGATCATCAAGAATAGCATTGTATCAGTTGGACTAATGGATTAACCGCAAAGAAAAATACTTTAAACTATATAATATAATGTTTATATTTAAGCAAATATTCGGATTGAATACAGCGAAACACCTCAAAATATATGGGATAAAACCAAATTTGTGAAAAGGGGGGGGGCAAAATTGTATAAATTATAATACTGCATCGAACATTGGATTGGGTTTATAGCCATAGTCTTGATTAGAAGTAAGAATTATTTAATTGCTTGATTTCTGACTGGCTGGCATCTTGTTCCTACAAGGTCTTACGGTGAAGGTATTATTTCCTCCTTCAATATTCTTCAGGGACAAACACTTCGTTCAGCCTTTGTTTTAATCAGCAAATGAAGCGAATACACCGTATCACTTTCGTGTTGGCCGGGGGGGAAGGGGGTAGACAGATCGTTTTGGAGGCGATTCCCTGACACCGAAACCAGTCCAAGGCAGAAGAAAGGCTCCGCCATGTTTCAGTAGCTTTCGTAATGGCCGATTCCCCGCCCACTCCCAGAGTTATAATCTTTCTACGCATCAGCCCGAATTATGTGTCTTTTTTTTTTTTTTTTTTTTGTGGTTTCCTCGGACCCCGGCCCGGCGAGTCTTCTTGGTAGTTTTACTCGTCAGGGCATCTCTAATCGTACCGTTTCTTCGAACGATCTCACTGGAGACATCGCTCTCTTGTAACCAGCACTCCAACCGAGAGTGCGAGGTTTTAAGGGCTGCATCCCTTAAAACCTTGATTGTGCATTATTAAAATCGTCGTTTTTATTTCAGACTTAGCAACTAAAGCGCAGTAGTTGGCCCGCGGGTAGAAGGGGGGGGGGTAGCAGAATGTGACAGCTCAGGGCAAGTTAAATGCCGATTGTAATCTGAAGACTGGGCGCCGGAGAAATAAACATTGGACATTCTAGTCTCTCAAAACATCAGCTGCCTTTGCAGTGGCTAGACGAATGATACGGAAAGGTAACATCAGTTAAAAGAGTAGAGGAGAATGGTGGAATGTTACTAGTATCATTTGCTAGCCACAGAAGATATTATGAGAAAACATCGTTTTCTAAGATTGTAGAAAAATATAATATTAATAATAATAATAATAATAATAATAATAATAATAATAATATAATAATAATAATAATAATAATAATAATAATAATAATAATAATAATAATAATACCTGTTTTAAAATTAATAATATTCTTTTTGCCTTTTTTGTGATACACATTAAACTTAAACAAAATAAAATAATAAATGTATACTTTTTTTTTTTTAAGAACTTGAGAAATTTTCAAGCAATCAACGTTAGGTAACTGTGAATTATTTATAACCGGAATTACTGCCCTTGTCCTGCGATAAAAGGAAAAACTAATTGAAATTACATTTTGGTATGTTTTAATTATTATGATGTTATTATTTTTTAATAATCTTTAAATACATTAAACTTATTTAAAACTATAGTTATTTATTAATTTGTTTCAAGTTAAATTATTTACCCATGAGCCTACGCGCGGAAATAGTATTTCCGCTTTCGGATGTGTTGCATAACACGTGCTCTCTTAATAGAGTGGAAATTCGTGTAAAAGTTCCCGAAGGATGAGTGGAAAAGCTGTTAAGGGACAGTTCGACGATGCCGAGTGCGACTTTGGGGTTGATGGAGCAGGATCGGAACGCGTGGAAGGGAAAGAGAAGGAAAGTGAAGATTATGGGGGGGATGGTAGTAGTGATGAGGATGATGAGCTGGAGGAGGCTGTCGGGTTTCCTGATTGGGAAAATGAAACCAGGGATTTCACGAAGAAATATAATGTGATGACATCGGGCCTGCGACAGATGAACGTGGCTGGCGGGCAGCAGGGCTCCACCTATCAACCGGCTGACAACGCCTTCCAGAAGTTCGCCCACAGGATTAACACCAACAGGTACAGCGGGCCCGGGGTGGATGCCGTGGCGAAAATGGACCGAAAATCGGAGGCGGCGCGGTTCCGAGGCAAGGACAAGTCCGACCGGGCCACCAGCGAGCAGGTGCTGGACCCGCGCACGCGGATGATTCTGTTCAGGATGCTCGGCAAAGGAGTGATAACGGAAATAAACGGCTGCATCAGCACGGGAAAGGAGGCGAACGTGTACCACGCCACGTCGACGGATGGAGCCGACAGGGCGGTGAAGGTGTACAAGACGTCCATACTGGTGTTCAAGGACAGGGATAAGTACGTGGCGGGAGAGTTCCGCTTCCGACACGGCTACTGCAAGCACAACCCGCGAAAGATGGTGAGGACGTGGGCGGAGAAAGAAATGCGGAACCTGACGAGGATTCACCAAGCTGGCATCCCGTCCCCGGAGCCAATTTTGCTCCGTAGTCACGTGCTGGTAATGGGGTTT
Source organism: Nautilus pompilius (assembly GCA_018389105.1). Taxonomy (NCBI): domain Eukaryota; kingdom Metazoa; phylum Mollusca; class Cephalopoda; order Nautilida; family Nautilidae; genus Nautilus; species Nautilus pompilius. The sequence continues at coordinate 167,951 of JACATO010002437.1, forward strand.
ATCGGAACCGACGGCTGGCCCGCGCCGAGACTGCAGGATGTTAACATCTCGGAATCGAAGGCACGCGAACTGTATCTTGATTGTATCCATATGATACGCACGCTCTACCATCAGTGCAGGCTGGTGCACGCAGATCTGAGCGAGTTTAACATGCTGTACCACAACGGTAAAGTCTGGCTGATTGATGTGTCACAGTCGGTTGAGCACGACCATCCTCGCTCTCTTGAGTTTCTCAGGCAGGACTGTACCAACGTGACGGAATACTTCAAGAAAAAGGCCGTGTGTACTATGACTGTCAAGGAGTTGTTCAACTTTGTAACAGACTTGACCATCACCAAGGAAAACATTGATGACTATATTGACAGAGCCATGGCTGTTGCTGTGAGCCGAACTGTAGAGGAAGTAACCGAGCAACAGAAAATTGATGAGGAAGTGTTCAAGCAGGCGTACATACCGAGGACTCTGGATGAGGTTATTGACTTCGAACGTGATTTCCTGGAGACATCCAGAGGAACAGCTGGTGACCTGTTTTATCAGATAGTGACTGGTCTCAGACCAGATCTGACCGGTGCACAAGAGAAACCATTGCTGTTGGAGAATGAGAGAGAAGAAACGAGTTCAGAACTGAGTAGTAGCTCTGGGTCTGACTCTGGAGAGAATGGAGCTGGACATAATGGTGAAAATTTACCAAAGGAAATGCATTATAGGCCTAAAATTGAATCATCTAGCAGTCGGAAGGAAAGAAAGAAAGAAGTCAAGGAAGCTCAGAGAGAGAAAAAGAAAGACTAAGACCCCAAAGCACATTAAGAAAAGAAAGGAAAAACTTGCTAAGCGGGGGAATAATTCAAGGCACTAGCTTTGTTTGGTTCTATAGACATTCTGCTTTTGACTGTAACAGATTTAAAGCAACCTTTAACCTGTGTTAAATAGTTTTTTAATCATTGATATATGTTACTCAGCCACTTACCATTACTGCTAGCCCATAAACAGAACACTGGAAATGCACAAGAACAAATGTCATTCCAGTGATTATTGGCACAATCTGCGTATTCAGGAATGACTTGAAACAATTGATGTAGACACCTAAGTTAACACACTCCAGATAGCAAAAGCATGACCACCATGTGAGCAGCCTTGGCCAATTTTGATACCTGACAAAGTCATTAAGCTTTAGCGAAAGGGTTTTGGCTGGCATTCGTTACTGGTGCGCTACTTTCTTTTGTTTAAGGGAAATAATTCTTGATAACTGCAATTGTCTTAATTTTTTTTTAAAGTTTTATTTGACCTAAAAGCAATACGTAAAATTAGTGTACTGAATTTTCAAGTTGAATAAATGCGTAAATTTGGTACACACAAAAGTATCGTTTACATTATATATATATGCTGTGGATCATAATTGTGATGTCACCATTTCATGAAGCATGAATATTTTGATATGAAAGACCTCAGGTGACAAAACTTTGAAAATAAACTTTTTTTACATGTTAGAAAATCAAGTCATATGCTTATATACATGTAACTGCACTAATAAATTATATATGTATATAAAATATTGAATTTACAGCTCTGTTGACTAGTGTGATGAAGCTGTTTGCATTTACTGAAAGATGTAGATTTTCCATGATAGTATCTTTTAAGTATACTTTACGATTTTATTAAGATGCCTATAGTTGTAAATCCACTTATGGGCTCAAGGCTGTGATATGTTGTGATTCATTACATTAGTCATTCTGGAAATGTTGAAAATGCACACACTTCCAATGATGAAGAACCAATTCATGTTGAGAGAGATTAATTCTCTGTTTTATATCATATGTTAGTTTTATAAAATGGCTTCATATTGGAACTACATCTCTCGTTTCAATTATATACCAGAGACCATCAGTGATTCCTTTTAAGCTGCTTAGAAGTGGTGATTTAAATTTGGTGATATCATCCACTAGAATGAAGTTATATCCTTGGATCTTGTAATCCAGTTAGTGATTTTGTTGTCATCCTTATATCAACCAAGGGAGATAACTATAAACTATCACCCAAAAATGGTACAGAAACTGCAATGTCCACTGTCATTGAAATCAACTGATAATGGCAGCTTTTGAAAAGCCATCGAATAAATTCAGTATCCGAGGGAAATTAAAGAATGTAAGTACGAGAGAAAAAGAAAGCATTCAATTAAATGAATGCTGCTAATTGCATGCAGTATCTCGGGTATGTTAATTTACTGTAGTGCTACTCTGAAAATATCTGTATATATTACACAGTTTGGAAACTAAAAACATATACCACCAGAATGGTTTATATTTTAGTTCCACTAAACAATCTATTCTGTAATGACCAAGCCAAAACTTGAAAGACTTTTAGCTGTAAAACTTATATTTAGGATGAGTCAAATCAGTATGTTTAGGTATGGGTTATCTTTTCTTCTTCTACTATATCATGTTGAGTTTTCTTATCCAGTGTGTCTTATATTAGATGCTCCATGAATGAAAAAAAAAAAAAAATATATATATATATATATACTTGTGTTCAAAACTATAGCCAACCTTATAAAACTATCACTTTCCTCTTTACAGATGTAAATGTATAATATCTGCTAAAATAAAAGCAACAACATTAAATATGAACCATGCATCAGAGCATATAAACCATTCGATTTTATTTTGTTTTTGTTATCACTTTTGAGTCTTTTTCATTTCATGTGAATATAACTACTGCCTCTGTTTTGGAAAACATCCTTGTAATTCCCATTTATTTTGCAAGTTGTTCCATAGTTTACATTGGTTGGACCCTTTTCTTTTCAACTCTGTTCACTCACAGGCTTAACGATATTTGGCTCTGGATCTAAACTATGAATTTTTTCCAACTGATTATTTTCTAGCAAGATATTATTGGGCATTTCGTCTTTTACAGGGCCCTTAGATCATCATCTTTTTTGCAATACAAATCCAACAACTATCAAACGATGCTATGATTGTGCTGTTGCAGGATATTGCAGGAATTCCATCAATTTTTATCAAACGATTAGGCAGATGAACAAAAAAAACTACCATGCTGAATTGCATAGCAAACAAAGCACTCTTTCTAATATTCTTATCATTCCAACTGCCATTGAGTCGAACTAAATATTTTGAAACCTGCTCTCATCCAACCCCAATACACCACAATTGCTGTAAGGCGTAGTTATGATGCTTAGATCAGTCAAATTATCTTCTGTTATCATCTAGGAGGGCTTTCCAGTTCTGATGGTCCATCTTGTTTGGTGGTAGAGTTTAACGTGCTGGCTGCTGTAGAAGGTTTATATGGCAGCAGTTAATTAGGTACTACCTGTCAAGAAAGAATTTGCACGAGACTTTCAAAGCAGAAACCTTTGCTTCTGTTCCATGATGCTTCTCTCTCACAGAAATGGAAGTTTACAGCTGAGCCAATTGATTGCACTTAATAAAATGGTTGCACATCACAAGTCCGGCTTTGGCATTTTTTTTTTTTTTTTTAGAGAGGGGGGGTAGTGAGATCTAGCGTAATTGCGAGATTTTGAAATATTTCTGAAAGCACAAAGAAACTGAAAACAAACTACATTTAACATAATCTATCTCCCATCAGAGAAATAAAAGAACACAAAAGCTGCTGTCTGTGTTTAGATTTAAAAAGCAAAATCGTTGGCAATGGCAGAAAACTGAAGAGAATCAGTATCCTCTCTATGGATCTCTGAAACCATTAAATGGTTAAATCTGTCTGCCACATAGCACCGCAAAGGTTTGACCTCACTCTGTTCGAGGTGCTGAAGGAACAACGCTTGTCACTGGCATAACTACAGTCAAATCAACGGCTTGTATACTTTGGATACCAATGGCCGCTTTGCAAGGTTTAAAAAAATGTACAGAGCCAAACTTCCACTGTCCTGGGTTGTTAACTGGACTTTGAGTAGTTCAGAAACCAAGTTTATACCAAAGAAATGTATTACTTTCTCGAATGCCTGCTAATCCAACAGTAATTTCTTGGCTGTGTTAAGTAGGGGCACTTGGAAGTCCTGTTCGAAGCAGTCGCAGATCCAGTTTGCAATAAGATCCACAGCCTTGTAGTACACTTGTCGGTATTGGTCTCTAGAGCTTCTCTGAATTCAAAGCGGGTAAGCACTCCCTGTTGTTGGAAGAGAGAGAGAGAAGGCAGTTCAAAATCATAATCTTTTGCTAGTGCATTACCTTTGTCAAAACTGATCAAGCGACTTATCATTTCTCATTCTGTGCAGAGTTGCCATGATTATCTTGACAATTTTCTGGCTCTCATCGGCAGAAAAGCTACTCATTCGCAGTAGTAGCCGTTTTAGGGAGAGTGTACCACTCAGTTGCAGACCAAAGAAATATTCAAATTTGTGCAGTTATGCTTGGACACCACCAAGAAGACCCGCTCGGATTCCAGAGTTTCCGCAGTTCTTTTTTTTTCCAGGGCCCATTCCTGCAGTGTCTGTAATGCTGAGTAACTGCGGATGGCACCGCTGTGTGTCGCCTCTCTCACTGTCCATCTGGCGGGGCAAGGAATTCCGAGTCGGGGCGCTGTGACGTCGTCCGTGACTTTCTCCTGGCTCTGTCGTCCACCGTGTAGAGTTGTTGGAAAGGGTCTCTGTACAAACTTTTTGGGGTGTGTGTGTGTGTGTGAAGGGCCCGCCTGGCAAACCCGAAGTCCGTCCGGCCGCTGTCACCGAAGACTGCTCTGCACTTTCACTTTTTTTAGGAAAAAAGAGTAATGATAACCTATTTGCAATGTTGTGAAAACCACCAGGGTCTTTTAAAAGTCAGTTTACGCTAAAATATTCAATTAATCCATTAAATTGAACAATCAATACGAAAAAAGCACCGTACGACATCAAAATCCGGTTGACATCTACTTGCTGATTAAAAGACTTCCCCGGGCGTAGGTGACACCCCAGCGGATACACCGTCTGTCAAAAAATAACGGGATAAGGTTTTCAGCAAATTATTGGAAGGGGAGATAATACCCATCGCGGCACCGGCCCTTAATTGCTCTGTCTGGTATAAATCCCATTATTGGGAGTAATTAGCTTCATGAAGGGAAGTAACGGATAGCCTTTGTTTAATGTGGAATTTGAGTAATCGGGTCCATTAACATTTATGCAAAAGCATAGTATGAACTGACAATTATTCAAGTTTATAGTAAGAAATGATACGGGATGACCACGATGACATTCAATTTTTTTATCTGAACTAAATTTAACATTCATGAAAATAACTTTCTGGATTCATAATTATTAGGGGTAATGGCATCATAATTAATGACTTATGTTCTGATACATATTTCATTTTATTTTCAATGATTTTTAAAGGGATTTCGCGTTTTTGTTAACGATAAAGTATTACGTATACGAGGTCTGTCGAAAAAGTATCCGACTTTTTTTTTTTTTTTTCCCCGTGGGAAGTAATGACGTTAGGGAGGCAAAAGTGTGCATAGTGGAGCCGGATGCCTTCACGCGCATGCGTGGTTTTTGACGGGCTCGCTGGATGCGTCAGTCAGCCAGCGTGTGAGGTGCTATACTACTTACTCCGTGATGACGGAACGTGTGGAGCAACGATCTTCTATCAAGTTTTGCCAAAAGCTTGGAGATACCCGAGCGGAAACAATTCGGAAAATTCAACAGGCTTTTGGTGACAATGCCATGGGTGTTACCCAAATAAAAGAATGGCACAACAGGTCCAAAGATGGCCGCACACCGGTGGAGAGTGACCAGCGTTCCGGGGGGGGGGGGTCGTCAAAAAGCCGCAATGCAGTTGTTATCGAGAGAGTGAGGACCTTGATAATGGAGGATCGTCGTTTGACGGTGCGGGAAATTGGTGACGAGGTTGGGGTCAGTGAAGATTCTGCACATGCAATTTTAAAGGAGGATTTGGGCTTGAGCAGAGTGGCAGCGAAATTTGCGCCCCAGCTGTTTTCTCAGGAACAACAACAACTTCGTCTTGAGGTTGTGCAGGACCTGCTGGATACTGTCAACAGGGATCCTGAGTTCCAGGATACCATGATAACTGGAGATGAGATGTGGGTGTACAGGTACGACCCGGAAATCAGAGCTCAGTCATCACAGTGGAAGCACCCAACGTCGCCAAGGTCCGGAGAAAAATCAAGGTGACGCTGACTGTTTTCTTCGACTACCGAGGCGCTGTGCATCATGAATACGCACCAGAAGGACAAACAGTTACAAAGGACGACTATCAGCAAGTCCTCCGACGTCTTCGTGATGCAGTTCGGCGCAAGAGACCAGATCTGTGGGCCTCGCAAAACTGGCAGCTGCATCAAGACAACGCCCCGGCTCATTCGTCGCAGCTGATCCAAGGTTTTTTGGCAAAGAAAGGCATTTCGCTCATTCGCCAGGCTCCCTACTCTCCAGACACGGCTCCTTCTGACTTCTTTCCCAAAAATGAAGATGCCACTGAAAGGCTCCCTCTTTGAGAGCCGAGAGGACATCATACGGAATGCGACGGCGGAGCTGAGAGCCATTCCGAAAGAAGCATTCCAGACGTGCTTCGAACAGTGGAAGGATCGCTGGACTAAGTGTGTGGAGGCACACGAGGCCTACTTCGAAGGGGATTAGCAATTGCACCCCAGCAAGTACGTAATTTTTTTTTCCAGCCTAAGGTCGGATACGTTTTCGACAGACCTCGTATATATATATATGGTAATCCCATATTTTTGACCGCCATTATATACAAACTTCACATGTGAAAAGACGCTATCTGAGAATCAAATATAGAACACTTCGATTCACATGATAAGCACATGATCGCAAGCTATGAGAAAATAGTCACGCCGGGGGAAGCCTCAGTCTGAGGCCGCAATTCTAAGAATAAAGGCTTCACAGAAATTGGTGAATTTTCCGTATTGTTGGGCAATAGGAGGTTGGCAGAGAGTAGTTAGGGGGAAATCTCCAAGGCACTGAATATTTCGCTGCTGAGTTGATAGTATATTGCCCAGTTCCAGAGAAGCCATGAGTTCGTGTACATTCTGGATGCCCACAGCTAACAGAAATATTTCTGTGTTCTAAAGATGAGCGTGGAAACAAAACCTCGACAGATGGCTACAAATGTGGCAGAACATGCAAGTGGTAACCATCGGGCATCTTCTCTATACCACGGGGCACATTCGAGGAACGGCCGAGATGAGAACCACAAACCCTATGCGATGTCGTCGTTAGTGTTTTAATAGCATAAAATTGTAGACGATCTTAGATAGGATCGGAAGTTCAGAATTAGAGGAGGGATCCAGATAATCTATGGTTCTAGTTTTTGATAAGATGACTCTACGTACCACTCAAATATTTAACAAATTCTGCTGTAGTTATCTATAATGTGTGAATATATTTAAGTCAGAATTCCTGAATAATTTTATTTCAAATAGTGTTGATATAAAGACTGTTTTTGTTTTTTTTTTTTGATAAAGGGTCCCAGAGTTAGAATAAGGGTGCATTTTAAAAACTGGCGTGGTGTGATCTCTAAAGTCACGTATTTCACACGGGAGTTGGGTAAGCGCGGCGCGATCTCAGTTTTCTTTGAATGAAGAGTGTCTGTCTGTGTGTCTGTCTCTCTCTGTGCGTGTGTGTGTTTTAAGAGCTGTTTAAATATCAGCTCCGACGAGCCTCCACGTACACGCTGCCAGACTAGTATTCTTTGGCGACAAGGCCAGACCTCCCCATTGCAGCTGCAGTGTTGCGATATCATTAGGGCTGTGGAATGCTATTCTTTGGTCATCCTCTACATGCGCATGAAATTAAGTATGACAAATAATGTCGGTCGTTAGAGATGAAGTAAAGATGGATCTTTCCTTTAGTAATTCTCTGCCTAGACCACGAGGACAGATCTGGTGACTGACGATATGCTGTCGTCGTCCATTGCCCGCCCTGTGGCCTTGGAGCCAACGTTAAAGCTGTTAGCCACACTGATGAAAGTTACTAGTCGTTGGATCCGCTTTATTAGGTGGATTCCATCCAAAATCATACAGAACTTTTATCAATTCGTAGTTCTACTGCAGCATTCCCATCGAAAGATCTGCCTATAATTAACGAAGCCTTAGAACGTATGAGTAAAGACTGGTGGGACAAATTTACCAACATTATTGAATATTGAAGAAAAAAAATTCTGCCATCTTTGGGTGCTATAGCCACAAGTTTTCTTTGAGGTAGAGTTCCTGTTAGTGGAGAGAGGGGAGAGTTAGTGGGAGACGCAGACAAAGGTTTATACTTAAAAAGTGAGAGACTGTTTTTAAAGATATTACATCTAAATATATATATATATATATATAAGACACTAAATTTAAAAAAAGAAGATATTTACATATTTACGTAGTGGTATTTGTAAATATAGAAAGATAAAAACTAAATAAGTTAGGTTTATCACCCATACTTAATTTACCGTTTTTTAAATGTTCCAATAAAAGGCATAGTTCTAAGACTCTCAACCATTTCTCAGGTCTCTTATTATTATTTTTTTTTATGTTTTGAGATATCACGTGACTTATCATGTCCGCCACTGAGACATTAAAGGACACAGCATCAGCCGTACATTTATTTTTCTTCTTATAAATAAAATGGTGGAGCCGTCAACTTATTTTGAAATTTCGAAAATATGGTAAAAACGCAAACATTTAGCGAGAGATATTTTTCCAAGTAAACCCAATAAAGTAGGACGGATCCAAATTTAAAACGCCATGGTTTAAGATCCAAGTTCAATATGGAATTGTCGGTATAAGTATAATTTTGGTTTACCATTTTTTAGAAATGTGTAAAATAACATAATGGAAATATTATTTATTACGCGTCTGAAATTCAAAAAGAGAAGCAGGTGCTGTTTGGGGGTCAGTTGTAGTTTTACTGAATTTAGTAAAATAACTAAAATTTTACTAACAGGTAAATTCCCAATAGGTTACGTTGAGATTATTAACCGAATAAATGGGAAGTTATAGGTGGAGAATTAAATCGCTAGATGATGTAAATGGAAAATGTAGTTTTGTTGTTCCAAGTGAAATAGATGAGATAGATTAGAATCATTTTTTTTAGAAAGAAAAAGAAAGTTAATTTAAAAACAAAAAAGGAAAAACAAACGCACTGGACTAAGACAGTTTATATGATTAGCACCGTTGTTTCTAGTTCGCTTTCGTGTGGCGTTCTCTCCACCTACAATTACATCGATTACCACTGGTGTATTCGGTTTAGCATCTTCTATAATGGCCATATTATCAAGCAAATTGAAGATATTAGCACAAGTATAATAACTCTACTATTCAGTGATAGGAAAGATTATTATTAAACAGCAAAAAGGTATGGACGGTTTGCAATTAAAAGAAGCAAAACAGACACTTTTCTGTCGTATATGATTTATATCTTCAAAATATACAACCAATTTTGGCTCAGTTTCAGATAGACATTATATAATATAAAAGTAATTTTAACTTCACAATAAAACGGAGTTTAATTCTTACGCCCTGTCGATACTAAGCATGGTAAGACAGTAACCATGCACCCCCACCTGATACATTCAATAAATGAAATAGATTGCTTTCGATCAGTATTAATACTGTAAGACAGTAGCCATGTACCCCCCACCTGATACATTCAATAAATGAAATAGATTGTTTTCGATCAGTATTAATACTGTAAGACAGTAGCCATGTACCCCCCACCTGATACATTCAATAAATGAAATAAAATAGATTGTTTTCGATCAGTATTAATACTGTAATTTTTTTTTTTAGAATTCTAGTCAACGGGGCACGTATAATTTTTTTGCATATTTTAAACCAAAAGTATATATATATATATATATATATATATATATAATGAAGTAATACTTTGTATAGATACAACAACAGCCATCTTTTTCCTAATCTAAACATTAATTCTATCGAGCGCCGCCTGCCGGTAAAACACTCCATCACAGCGAGAATGTTTGTCTGCTGAAAGAATAGCCGGTACTGCCAAGTGATTCCCGCTTTAGAGTTGCTGGAGAGAAAAAAGAATAACCAGAAGAGTGGCTAACCCTTGAAAGCGGGTAACCACACGTCAGTCGCAACAAGGCATCAAAGAATTGTTTTGAATTTAAAAAAACAGAAAGAAGAAAATGTAGATAAATGGAGAAAAATAAATAATCGTGTCGAGCCACCCCACACTATTATTCCCATAGCCTGAGACAGGCACTATGCCCAAAGGTGCCATATATATGCGACTGTTAAAGAAAATCTAAACCAGTACAGTTTAGGTTTTAAATAGATTAATATATATATAAATTCTGGACATTCAATTTGAGTTTTTCCTTTTCACTTAAAGCTTTAGCCAGTTTCGAATATAAATTAAATTTAATACCGTTTGTGAAATAAGCCCATATATCATATACCACCATCTATAAAACGTTCACACTGAAATAAAGTTTCATTATACTAAGACACAGCTGTAAATTTGGCAGTTCAAAGGGAATAGCGAAAAAAATAATACTAAAAACAAAAAAACAAACTAATTTTACTATAATAAGTATAGCTTTCGCTTTAAGAGAGTGGGAAGGGAAATCGTCTTTTTTGTTAGCTCCAGTGAAACTAGAATTTCTTTGAATAACAAAAAGTCAAGGTAAATTATAATTATGTATCTCCCTAAATCCGATCGTTCTTTTTTTTTTTTTTAAATAATAAGATATTTAAAATATTTGTACTTCGTCTAAGGGGCCCCCCCTCCTCCTTTCTTCCAGTGGCAGCTCTGCGGATATTTTTTTCAGTAATATCGCGCAATTTGCACGTCTTTCGACAGATTTCGGACGCACTTAATACCCGTGCGAGGGGCTAGGTCTGTGATGAACTTTGAAATTATCACGCTTCATGTACACTGAACGTGTGCACTCTGAAGTGTGTAGAATTACGCTCAGTCATGCTATATTTACGGTTTGTAGTAAAGGTTATCTATATCAAACTATGACCGGGGGAAAGAGATCGATAGTTAATAAAACTGATTATTTTAAAAAAAAAAAGTCAGTTACAAAAAGTTTGAAAAGTTTAAACTCTTTCTGTTATCGGTTTATGAAAATATATGTAGGGGAGACTACCGGGGACAAATGGAGGAAAATATCTCCAAATATCTGTTTCCGAGCCAAGTAAGTAACTTTTACTTATCATAGAACAATTTGGCATGCATCATACTACAGGAATATTTGAATCTCACTGTTGTTATAAGGAGGAAATATGGGTTTGGGGCTACTTTCCATCAGTTTCTTTTGGTGAGAGTGGATGAAAAAACTGGGTCACAAGATGGACGACTGTGTCAGGGTCAATTGTGACAGCTACCCCAGCATATACTAAGTAGCTGAGCATGATTTTTACACTGGAATATGTAGGGTTTAAGTATGTTTAGTCAGAATTTTCCATTGGTATATCAGTAGCTATCAATTAAAAAGTCTTAACAAATGGTTAATTTAATTAGGCCTTCGTAATTAAATGATGGTCTACCCTAGAAAAGGAAATTTAAGTTAATTTCAGATAGGCCTTGTTATACAAAAAAGATGATTACGCTTCTTTGATATTCTAAGAGAAACATGGAATATTAAAATAAAATATTTTTCTTTTAGGATGCCACGCAACAGACAACGTAAGACTGACAGAGGAAAAAATTTTGAGTCTATGGACAGGGCTGCCCATATTGTAAAATCTGAGGGCAGAGCTGTAAGAGAAGTGGCAAGAGAGTTTGACATCTGTCATGTAAGTCTTCATCGATACCTGAAGAAGCTCACAGATTATGAGCAATCCAAGACAGATATCCAACCAAGGGTAGGCTACAACCCTCACACAAGAGTATTCAATGAGCAAACAGAGAAGAAAATTGTTGCTTATCTTCTTCAAGCAGCTGATCTCTACCACGAGCTTTCTCCAAAAGAAGTTACATGTTTTGCTTACAATTGTGCCTCTTCGTTGGATCTGAAGTGTCCAGAATCCTGGTCTGATAAAGGGATGGCTGGTACTTATTGGTTTTCTGACTTTTTAAAGAGACATCCAGAACTAGCAATCAGAAAGCCACAAGCTACAAGCCTGGCTCGAGCAACAAGTTTCAACAAAACAACAGTCAATGAGTTCTATGATAACCTTGAAACCGTGATAAGAAGACATAAGTTTGAAAAGAGTGATATCCATAATATGGATGAGACTGGTGTCACAACTGTTCAAACACCCGACCATATAGTTGGGAGAAAAGGAAAGAAACAGATTGGTGCAATGACATCACAAGAGAGGGGTGTTCTAGTTACCTGCGCTGTTTCAGTAAATGCAACTGGCAATAGTGTACCACCTTTCTTCATCTTTCCAAGGAAAAAGTTCCAGGATCACTTTGTGCGAGATGGGCCTACAGGATGTGATGGAACTGCCAATGGATCTGGTTGGATGCAGGAGGATGTCCTCATGTATATGAAACACTTTGCCAAGCATGTTAGATCAAGTTTAGACCACCCTATTCTTCTTACACTTGACAACCACGGATCTCACCTCTCTATAGAGGTCCTTGATTTCTGTGAGGCAAATGGAATCACATTGCTGTCCTTTTCACCGCATACATCGCACAGACTTCAGCCACTTGATAGGGGAGTCTTTGGGCCATTTAAGAAAGCGATCAACAGTGTTTGTGATTCCTGGATGATGAGCAATCCTGGTAAGACTATGACCATCTATGACATAGTCAGGCAGGCCTGGCCAATAGCTGTCACACCAGCAAATATCTTGTCTGGCTTCTCCTGTACAGGCATTGTGCCATTCAACCGAAACATCTTTGATGATTCTGACTTTGCCCCTTCACAGGTAACAGATCGTGAAATGCCTGGAAATGCCAATCATAATGAAAACAGCAGTGGTGCAGACGTTCCTACCTTGCCTGAAGCACCTGGCATCAATAACACTGATGTTCCAAATGGAGGAAACCAGGAAATTCCTCAAAAGGAGAGCCAGCCCATCCCATCAATATCAGGAACTTCATCCAAAGCACTACCATCAACCCTGCAGTCATAACTACACCCGAGTCATTTTCACCTGCAGAGCTAAAGCCATTCCCCAAGGCACAGCCAAGAAAAACACAGAGAACTGGAAGGAAAAGGAGAAAGACTGCTATCCTAACTGATACACCAGTGAAGGCAGCATTGGAAGAAGAAGCAAATCGTGCAAAGAAAAGAAAGGCTACAAAAGCATGTAAGAAATTGATATCAGATAAGAGGCCAGTATCAACTGCCAATTCAAAAGCAAAATCTGTAAGTAAGGGAGGAAAACCAGGAAAGGATACAAGAAAAGTACAAGAGGAAGAATCTGATGAGGAATTTAATATATGCCTAGTATGCTGTGAACACTTCAATGACAGTCGGCCTGGTGATGATTGAGTTCAGTGCATGGCATGCAGGCACTGGGCACATGAAGTCTGTACAACTGGAGAGATATGTTTATTTGTCAGAACTGTGACTCTGACAATGATTTGTACTAAAATCCATTGATTTCCAATCAAATAGCCCCATTGACAATTGTGTTACAATTGACTCAGAGGTATGTTACAACTGACCCACTATATGGGGTCAAATGTAACATGGGACATAGTGTGTTGAGATGACAATTATACATAAACTATATGGGCTTAAATTGCTTTGGAATATGTAAACGAGATATTGTTTCATATTTTAACAAATATTTGTTTACACCAGTCACATTAAATGTTGAGTTATGAACCAACTTCTAAATTTTGTTACAATTGTCCCTGGTCTCCCTTATATATGTCTGAACAAAGAGTTAAGCGCAAATACCTGGGAACTGGGTAGTTTTTAGTCAGATTTACAATCAGGTTCGATCCAGCCGGATAATAAAAATCAATACCAGTTCGTATTTTAAAAAACAAAAACGAAAAATTCTTCCTAGCAGCTGATAGAATTCACGTTCCATGTAGATTTAATCCCAACAGTTAAAAGAGGAAGAAATAAATCTGAACAATAACAGCAAAGTGAAAAGACTTGATAATATAATAATACCATGTATATCTTAAAGATGAACTATCGCAGTCTGGTTCCAAAAGCCCTCGCAAGCTAATCTCCTAAACCACAACTTACTAAAATTATCTATGTTTAAATAATAGTTTGTTTTTTTTGGTCAAATTTCTACGGATAAATCTCTTTTAAAAATATTCCAATAGCTGAAAAACAAACAAAAAACATCATAAGTTAAAAATTAAGCTAAAAAGTGGTTTCCTTCACAGAGAGCACAGCACGGGGAAGTAACCCGTCGCAGTGTTCGCCTTAAGCTATGTTTTGCCTTCTTGAATTTTTTTTTTTAAACGTTCAAGGTGAAAGGGGTATTTCTTGCCATGTTCAAGCATAAATTGCTGCCAGTAATATCAAGTAAACGTGTAGTATAGTTTTTCCCAATCCCGATAAAGGACGGCGGCCGTAATCGCGGAGTCACCGATGACAATTAAAAAAAAAGAGAGAATATTTTCATGAAGGTTTCTTCCCAAGATAAACCCTCTAAACATTTTCCTATTTTCATTTGTAATTAGTTATACGCAGTTGCAAATGTGTGCTCCAGCAAACTTATTATATATATATATATATATATGCTGTATGGAATATTTGATTAGTCAGTCCGCAATTACGCCCGCCGGTGTACGTCTTAAGAACAGGCTGCCCAGAGCGGCGCCTGGTCTGATCCATTGAGTACCGCAGGAAGGCTGTCTAGTAGTTCTTATTGTTCAATATTTTTCTGGATATCTCGTAGTTGTTGAACGAATTTCTCTGGAATGTTGGATAAGAAACTAGGGCCGCATCCGCTGTATTCCAGTTATGGAAGTTCTCCTTGTACCACGCAACTGCAATTTAAATTTTTTTTTTTTTAAAAAAAGATTAGATAAGTAATCTGGTATAAAACGAAAATACAGCAAGCTATGTACTTTTACTAATTTAAGACGGGTGTGTTAACTAATTACTGCATCCGTAATATGTTACAAGCGAGTAAAACGGTCTCCGGCCACCCTCCAATCTATTCATAAGATTAATACAGTAGGAAACTCCACGATCGGACTGACCACACCACTGGAGAACGATTCGTCCCCTCTCCATCCTTAATAACTGACATAAATAACTAAAAGTACATCGTCACATGATACATTTCCTTTCACCTGTAATGGCGTATAAATAGTGCACGTTCGAATGGACTTTCGACTGTTCATACCAGTCTTTACAGATAAACAGTCCACGCCGGAATCCAAAAGGTTCCCGTATCGCCCTAACACATTGTTTGCTCAAATGCCAGGCTTGGGTAATTAAAAAGCAGTTAAAGTTATTTGTTTTTAGAAGTCATTGCTAAGACTAAGATTAGAGATGTGACGATTTTCCCATATCTCTCTTAAAAAAATAACAAAGCTATACGGAAGTGACGTCATTGGTACTGTCAGTTGTCTTTACTGGTGCCATCTGAAGCACCGCCTATACGGAAGTGACGTCATTGGTACTGTCAGTTGTCTTTACTGGTGCCATCTGAAGCACCGCCGCAGATTGACATGACTATTTTATCCGCTGAATCTTTAGGGTGGGGAAATAGCGTTCATTTTTGTGCTTACTCGTGGCCTCAATTCCATCTTCCCATTTCACCCGGGGAAGCCAGCCGAGTTTGGTAACCTTCGCGTAGTCCATGGGGTATCTCAGGTCGTTGAAGACTCTGTCCTCTACAAAGTCGAGATAGGCGTTCTTGTCTTCACCTTCGAGGCCCTTCATCTGTGCACGACGAGGGTCAGAGGAGCAAAAAGAAACAGCAATCGATATGCATCTGTTATTTTGCTTATCTAAACAGAAACAACAACAAAATACGTAACAACAAAATGGCGTCGTGTAAAATACTGTGCAGAAGAGACACAGAGAGATTACGTTAGTACACAGAGAGAGAGAGAGAGAGAGAGGGAGGGGGAGGGGAGAGAGAGAGAGATGGAGAGAGGAGGGAGGGAGAGAGAGAGGAGGAGAGAGAGGGAGAGGGAGGGAGGGAGAGAGATGGAGAGGAGGAGGGAGGGGGAGAGAGAGGAGAGAGAGAGAGATGGAGAGAGGGATATGGAGAGAGAGAGGGAGGGAGACAGATGGAGAGAGAGGGAGGGGGAGAGAGAGATGGAGGAGAGAGATGGAGAGAGGGAGGAGGGAGAGAGATGGAGAGAGATGGAGGGAGGAAAGAGAGATGGAGAAAGAGAGGATGGAGAAAGAGGGAGGGAGGAGAGAGAGAGATGGATAGAGACAGATGGAGAGGGGGGAGTTGGGTGAGCGAGGGAGTTTTGGGGTTCGAAAAGATTGTGAATTTCTTTAGAGAGAAGATCGGGAGTCTTTATTAGTAGCTGGGTGATCTCTCGAGGGGGAAAGATGTTTTCTTTAGAGATATATCGAGTTACCTTTAATTATTTAATTTAAATCCTTCCGAGTACTGTTTTTTTTTTTTTTTTTTTTTTCAGCCGAGGTGAAGTTCGGAATTTAGCATACTGTCACCAAACGAAGTTGTCATTTATGGACACAGTAAAGTAATAAAGTCCTGTTCGCATCTTCAGCTGAACGTTAATCTGGTACTTGGAAGAAAATTGGCAAAAATGTAAAACATGCCCACATTCACGGAGGACACCCCGCTCCACAATCATCTGTATAATGGCCTTCAGCCCAGCCCAGCCCAGCCCGAGGACGAACCAGTGTATAACGGAAAGAGAACCGTGGAAAAGCAAGTCTTGTCCATTTGTGAAGCTATATTAAAAGTTAAATTCTCACCACATCACGTCAAAAATGCTACATTTTTGTATATAAAAATAAACCAAATATTTGGTTTTCATCTTATTTATCTACAGAGGATAATGTGCTTAAAAGCACATACTTGACTTGTGCAAAATGGTATTTCATTTGATACAGTATTTATCTTAAAAAAAAAGATGATTTCACCCACCTTCCATATTCCAATTTAGCCCCAAAGGTTATGCTTTTGTCCAAAATACAAAACTGTAATGATTCTAATCACCCTGTATATATCTACATTTAGACCAGTTGTGAAGAATATGGTTCAAGCAGTGGTTTCAGTTGTCTAGTTAGGCCTAAAAATGTTTTTATGATATCATGACTGAAGTTTATGAATTTTTTTTTTTCTGTGAAGAAATGCAAACATTATTCAAAACTAGTGCCACATCTCACTATCTGGGGAATTACAAGACAAGCAGCAGCATTATTAATCAGAAATGGATTAGTATTTTCCTGAAATGTTATGCCAAACTAGTTAGGGAACAGATAGTGGTGCACTCCTCAGAAAAATATTTCCTGCTACTTCTGATGTTTTATGTAGCGATTCTTATTGGAAGAGCAGTTAATGACATGCTCCACCAAGGCAGGCCGGTCAAGCACAGAAAACGATTCAAAGAACTGCCTTTTTAAAATTTTCCTACAATGCAGACATATTTAAAGAGAGAAATATCTTTGGAAACTGAAATTGAATTATTTAGAAAGGTTCTGACAATAATATAAATTAATGGTAGATGGGAAATGCATTATCTAAATAATTATTCAGCAGAAAAAGCGGCATAGCACATCATTTTAAAATAATTTTTTTAATTCTTTCCATCAGGCTGTAAAGGTATCACGGTAGCGTGAGTGGTAGTGGTGAATAGTGCATACACAACTCAAATCAGATGCCAGTCATGGAAAATAAGACAGTCATTAGCATTAGAGTAAAGAACAAAAAAAAATGTCCTTATGCTAATTTAATGTCAAAAGTACATTTTCGTTAAATACTGAACAATGATCAAGAGATGGGGAGGAGGAAAAAGCTGGGATCACTCATCTCAGTCCATCAACAAGTATCCAAGCACTTGCTTGTTTTAGCATTTACTCCAACAGTAAATATGAATGAAATCTTTATAAAAGAATCATAACAGCTACATGCCAGTCTCTAATTTTTTTTTTTAAAAGATTGACCAGAAACTGATACAAAGAAACTTCAATAATGATACCATTTCACCATAAATGAATGTAGAACATACAAAATACTTATAAATAATAGTATGGCTTTAATATCTTTCCAATGCCTGTAAGTTTAAAAAATTAGGGAAAAATTGTCAATTTAATTAGATTCAACAAAAATCCAGAAAAAGCATGTAACATTTTTTCTACATAAACCTTAAGCTTTGACTTTCTTTGCATCCCTATTAATGTATTTAATAGGTTTATCTCAAAATTCTAATTTCATTAAACTATTTTCTCTTGACAGACAAAAACGAATATTAATACTTTTTTGATAAACATTTTACCTAACCAGTCATTCCAACTTTGAAATGGAGATGAAAAGTGAGAGTCAACAAAATGAGATTTCATAAGTACACTGTACTCAAGTTTGCTGCTGTAGTCCAAGAATGATCGAGCAGATTTTTTTTCTATGTTTACCTAATCATCCTGAGAATTTCCAATCTAGTCAATATTGTGTCCAAAACTAATTACGCCTATTTTTTCAATAAAACAAATTGTCAGTTAATACAAACTCAAATTATCAGTGCCAAAATGGATGCAGAAAAAAGAGGATGGGGGGGGGGGCAATTGGTAAAATTCACTTGGAATCTTTGAAACAATTTTTTTTTGAATGTACTAGTGACTCTGCAAATGCTGATCTGTGCATACCCACAGGCACTGTGACAAATAGGTCTACTGTTCCCTTGAATAAAACAAATGTAAACCATTATGTAAATCAGCATCATAAAAGCTCATCTAGAGAATGAGTTTGCCTTTCAAAATATTTTAGGAGTCTCACCAAACTTCAGGAGTATCTCCACTATGAATGAAGTTAACAGATTCAAGATTTGTTACTGTGTGGTTTTGAAAAACAAGCAGAACGGCGGATCAAAGTTGAATAAGTATGCTTGCAGACATTGTCTTCACAAGAAACAATCTGCTAGATGTAGATCTATACCATGTGCATTATTTAGGAAGTAGAGGGTTAATTTGGACAGTTTCCATCACCTTACTAGTAGTAAGATACTGAGAGCAGCAACAGGAAGAGACGTCTGAAATATAGGTTCACAAATTAGTTCAGTTACTATAACCAAGATGATAAACACTTCAACCCTATACTTTTGTTTTCTTGCACCAATAAAAAAGCACTATAGTCACATGTTATTAAAACTCATAAGCTGAGAGCAATTAGTGCTCTTTTAATGCAATTTCAATAATTTCCATCTGCCACCATGCAAACTCCCCTAGTTAAAATGCAAAGGGGCACTACACTTAAAACAGAGAATTTGGAAATATTCTTAATGTAGCCTTTCTTTATTTAGAAATCCACTAGTATTCTTGTGATGATTCATTTTGAAGATGGCTTCCGGCTTTTAGCTACACTGCC
This sequence comes from Nautilus pompilius, assembly GCA_018389105.1. Lineage (NCBI taxonomy): Eukaryota > Metazoa > Mollusca > Cephalopoda > Nautilida > Nautilidae > Nautilus > Nautilus pompilius. Next base: position 187,337 of record JACATO010002437.1, read on the forward strand.
CGACCGTTTCAGTTGTCAGAAGTGAAAAAAAAACAAAAACTAATTAACCTTAATCACAACAGAAGCATCTTAACATGGTAAAATGTCACAACCCATTGCTTTCAGGAAAAACTATAGAAAATAAGGGTACTCTATTAAAAAAGCTTTAAAATGTTCCTTTTTTATTTTAGAGACTTGCTAAGTAAATTAAACCTCTACAATCTTACTAATACTGTGACAAGAAGTATTAAGTACAGCAAAATTTGAGTCTGTCTAAAGTCGGGCTTAGCACTAATCGTCAGACAGTAGCCAAACATTACTTCGCAATGTGCACAAAGCACTATCAGCAAGCCAGATGCTGTTGTTGAAAAATGCACATCGGAACAACTGGGATTATACGATAGATGGTGCAGAATTCAGGTTTATATAGAAAAGAATTCGTAAATGCCTTTCCTGGTGAATTTTGAAAGAAAAAATACAAAAGATATGCAACCATTTACAACATTCTTAAAACTGATCTGTACTTTCCACATTCACCCATAACAAAATGGCTGACTTATTCAACACTTTTTTTCATTTGTATCAGTTTCTGATCTTTTATTTAACTTTAAAGGCTTGGCATGCAGCTGTAGAGAGTGACGGACTCATTGCTAGGATTCTTTTTCTGTAAACATCCTGTCAGATTTGGAGTGGAGACAGAACCATCACTAACGGAGTCAATGCAGAAACAGGCTAGGCAGCACTGGACACTGGGTGACAGATGGTTCATCAGGCTGCTAACAGTATAGTCAAGATACAAAATGGCAAATTTTATATCACCTTGCCACATTTTAAAAAAAAAAAAAAAAAAGAAGAAGAAAAGGAAGAAAAAATACAGTAATGAAAAATTCAGTGAAGGACAACATGCATATTGAATTCAGTGTCTGTTCCATTAGTGTTTTAGTTTTTGTTAGTGAATTTCTCTTAAAAGAACGAAATATTTTCTGAAGTTTCCACTATTTTGTTACTTCAGGAAGTTAACACGATGAAAATAAATGTTGATAGATAAAGATTTCTAAACAATGAACATGGTAATACAGTTACCAACTTGCTTCATTTTTAACTGGACAATAATACAAGGTAACTTAGTATTTTTCTTTCTTTAAATGTCTATATATTGATCCAGTGCATGTAAACCAATTATAATTCTATATCCGGACATAATTAAACAAAAAGTATATTTTAATCATAGGCTTATCACCAATAAAACAGTAAATACTATATCATTAAAAATTTTTAAACATTTTATTTAATGAGATTATTATTATTATTTAAGAATTTTTAAAATTATCAGTAAAAAGTAATTTACAATTGAGAGAGAGAGAGATGGAGAGAGAGAGAGAGAGAGAGGAGAGAGAGAGAGAGATGGAGAGAGCGCGATAGCGAGATATGGAGAGAGATGAGACGAGAGCGCTGCTTGCGCGCGCTAGCGAGAGATGAGCGCGCACTGGATAGCGAGATTTCGAGCGATGGCGCATGGCTCCTCGCGCGCGCGCTCTGTCGCGCTTTCGCGCGATCGCGCTGGAGCGAGCGACGCGCTGCGCATAGCGCGCCGATGGCGAGCTTTGCGCGCTCTGGCGCGCGCGCTCCTGGCGCTAGCTGACAGCGCGGGGGCGCGGGCAGCGCGCCTGAGCTCTGGCGCAGCTGCCTGGCGCGCGCGCGCAGAGCGCGCTCTGGCGCGAGCTCTCGCGGATGGCGCGCGCGCGCGCTGGCTAGCGAGCGCCCGCGCTGGCGAGCGCGCCGCTCTGGCGCGCAGCTGGCCTAGCTCATGGCGCGCTGGCGCGCGATGGAGCTCGCTGGCGCGCGCGCGCGGCGCTGGCGCGCTCGCTTGGCGCGCGCTCGCGCGCGCTGGCGCTCGCGGGCGCGCCTGGCTCGCGGAGCGCTCTGGCGCGCTCGCGCGCGCGCTGGCGCGCGCTGGCCTCTGGTCGCGCGCGCGCGCTGGCGCGCTGGCGCTGGCGCGCGCTGGCGCGCTGGCGCGCGCGCTGGCGCCTTGGCGCTGGCGCGCGCTGGGCGCGCGCTCCTGGCGCGCGCGCGCTGGCGCCGGGCGCTGTCGCCGCGCTGGCGCGCGCGCGCCTGGCGCGCTGGCGGCTGGAGCTGGCGCGCGCCTGGCGCGCGCGCGCTGGCGCGCGGCGCGCGCTCGCGCGCTGGCGCGCGCGCGCTGGCGCCGGCCGCGCGCAGCGCCGCGCCCGCTGGCGCGCGCGCTCGCTTGCGCGCCGCTCATGCGCGCTGGCGCGCGCGCGACGCGCGCTGGGCGCGCGCGCGCTGGCGCGCTCGCGCTGGCGCGCGCCGCGCTGGCGCGCGCGCGCGCGCGCGCGCTGGCGCCTGGCTCGCTCGCTGGCGCGCGCCGCGCTGGCGCGCGCGCTGGCGCGCGGCTGCGCTCGCGCGCGCGCGTGGCGCGCTGGCGGCGCGCGCGCGCCCGCTGGCTCGCGCGCTGGCGCGCTGCGCGCTGGCGCCGCGAGCGCAGACTGGGCGCGCGCGCTGGCTGGCGCGCGCTGGCGCGAGCGACGCTGGCGCGCGCGCGCGCTGGCGCGCGCGCGCTGGCTGGGCGCGCCTGGCGCGCGCGCGCTGGCGGCGCCGATGGCTGGCGCGCGCTTGCGCGCGCGCGCTGCTGGCGCCGCGCTGGCGCGCGCGCGCTGGCTGGCGCGCGCGCGCTGGCTGGCGCGCGCTGGCGCGCGCGCGCTCGGCGCTGGCGCGCGCGCGCCGCGCGCTGGCGCGCCGCGCGCGCGCGCGCGCGCGAGCGCGCTTGCGCGCTTCTCCTTCCCCTTTCCTTTCTCTTCCCCCTTTCTTGTGTGTTTTTGTTTTGTGTGTCCTTCCCCTGCGTGTTTCCTACCCTCTCTCTGGGGCCCCTCCTCCCTCTCCCGCTCTTCTTTCTCCCCTCCCCCAAAGCCCACCCAACCTCCCTTTTTCCCTCCCCGTCCCACATTCCCGATTCCTGTCCCCTTTGTCCTTTGGTTTTCCCTGCCCTCCCTTTTTGCTTTTCCCCCAAAATTCCCGCCGCCCCTCCCCCTTTTTAAAATTTCAATTACCCAGCAATCGGCCACACCCGTAGCCTTTGCTCAGCGTAACAAGCCTCAAGAAAGGTTTTTTTCTTACCTCTAGATAGCACGCCCTACCCGCCCTATTAAGAGAATTTTAGTAAAGCACAAAAGACTAAAGAAATGTTTTTCACAACATCAACTCACTATGCATTGAGCATTTCTTCATAAAATTGAAATAGCAATGTAAGCACATCTGTTACATAAATATGCAAGTATAAGACATTTTTGAAAGTATTGTCCAGCTGTGTTTCATTTTTTTAAAAATAGCCTTGAATTAAACCTCAAAAGATGTTTCATTTCTAATAGTAACCAATTTAATTAAAGTTATAGGAACAACTTAAATTATTATTAATAGGCCCATCTTCATTTGACGGCTGTTTAATAGAGTAATGAAAAATACTCAGAAATTATTTTACAAACTGAGAATCACAAGTAGCTATGTGGTGTATGGGGTTTGCACATCTGGTGTAGTGGTCTGTCAAGTCCTTCAGCTACACCCTGGTAAACTACTTTGGCAGGCAAGCTAAAGCAGGTGATGGTAGCCGTTGGATCTGAAACCTTGATGAGTTAGGGGATGTCTACCCAAAGCATGCAAAGACTGGTGTTGGCAGACTGGGCAGGAGAGACCAAAAGAGGGTCTGGGTCTAACGGCCATGAAGGTGACTCCAGCAGGCTAAGAACACAGCATAAACAAACAAAAAGCCCTGGTCATCTGCAGCAGGTAGAATGGACTCAATAGCTGTGGCAAGCAACCTTTCTAGGAGGGTAGACCAAGCTCTTTACAACCAAGCCCTGGCAGGCAATCAGTCTTAGGGGAGGGACCCCTGATAAACATCCAACGGCTGAAGACCGAGATGCAGGATCCCAATGGTGGCGTAAACCTTTGCATCATGCTTTTTTGCTTCATGAGCATTCAACAAAGAACAACAAGTAGCTATGAGGGGAAGGGGGTCTTCAATTCAATGCCTGAGATTAGTGTTACCTGTGGGGTACCTACACAATATTATTTGTTTTCATATACATGGCATTGATACTAGAATCACTAACAGTATTTTACAAATCTGAAATGTCATTTAAATATGTGGTAGAGTCACCAAAATCAGATGTTAAGAATATGTAATCTAATTTAGATCATTCAGCTGTACCAAATCAGGCTTGAGGAAATGTTAATAGATGTATCTCATGTATTAGGTGAATCCCTTTATACTTCCTTTGACAAAATAGGCGCTATATAATTCTTTCCTACTCTGACTCCCATGTCTACTAGCAAACCTGCTCAGGTCTATAAGGAGTGTGTATAGAAAATCATTCATTTCTCGCATCAGGGGTTTGAGAACATCGGGGATCTGCTTCTAGCCCATGATGGTACCATAAAAATAACTCTTTGGGGGCATCATCGGGGTGTACATGTACACACTAGTGACATCTTTATGCCCACTGAGGGTCCAACCTCCTCCTCTTTCTTTTTAAAATACAGTCGTGGTAACAGTAGAAGTTAACGAATACCTGCTTCCTGGTACGAGTGCCCTCGCCTCCGTCACCGGTGTGGCGGCAGGACTGACTATAGGGGAGGGGAGGGGACAAGAGTCGTCCCCTTACCTTATTTTATTTATCGGTTTAAACGACGACAAATAATTAATATAAATAAATAAACAAACGTAGCTGGCGAAGGCGCAGATTAACATTCGGGGTCCCCGGTTACCTTCATCTTGGTTGGGTCCCCCCCCCCCCCGAGAGAGAGAGAGAGAGAGACTCGGAAGTGTTTCGGGGGATTCCAAATAAGTCACCATCAGAAACACCGGGAGGGGTGGGGTGGGGTAGGGGGTTAGTTAGTTAGTTAATTAATTAATTAATTAATTAAGAACCCCCCCCGAATCCACGGTGGAGTCAAACGGAACCAGGTTCGCCGACCGACATTGAAGACATTAAAGGGGGATTTTTTTTTTTTTTTTTTTTAGAATTTCGATTCAATTCCGGTCCCCACAAAACAAAGGCTGATAATAGTAATAATAGTAGTAGTAGAAGGTAAACCGCGGGTGATGCGACGACCTACCTCCTTAGCCATGGAATCCAGCCCGTTGTCCTTGTAATACCGCATGAATTCATCCTTCAGCTCGGTTCCGTTGTTGTTGTTGTTGTTGTGGCTCTTCGAGGTACTGGGGATCATCTTGACAGGACTCCCCTGGCCTGGAAGGAAGGAAGGAATGCAGAGAGGGTTCAGAAGGCGACCAGTTAACAAAAGGGGGGAGGGAGGGAGGGAGCCGGGTCGGTACGAGGGGCCACCCGAGTGTTTACAAAACATCGCCGCCGCCGCGGATAAAGGGGAGACACGAAATATCCTTGGGGGTGGGGAGACGACGACCACACGAACCTTTCCTCCCTCCTCCACCCACACAAAAAGGGGACACGGGGCTGAAAGTGGCGGAGGAATTAACAGGTAAAAAAATAATAAAAAACAGACAGAAAGAAAAAGATGAAAAATTCAGAAAAATAATTCAAAAAATTGTTGTTGTTGTTGTTTGTTTTGTGTTGTTGTTGTTGTTGTTGTTTGTTGGTTTGTTTACCGTCGTCCACCCAGAGACTGGCCAGGGTCGTGTTGGAGGAGCTGGCCATGCCCGCGAGATCCCGTCCGTCCGTCCGTCCGTCGCGCCGGTGGTGGGGTGGCGTTGGGGGAGAGGGGGGGGAGGGGGAATTCCGAGGCGCCCCAGGCAGCAGGGGAGGGGGGAGGCCTTGCGAGTGAACCCACACGAGGCGATGTCGAACCGAAAGGCCGTCCGGAGATGATCCTCCTCCTCCTCCTCCTCTCTCTCGCTCGCTGCTTCTTCTTCTTCTCAGCGAAGTAATCCCCTCGTCGACAAAATGGCGTCCATTCAAAAAAAAAAAAAAAAAAAAAAAGACGTGGAGGAGGGGGGGGCGATCCTCCTCCTCCCCTCTCCCCCTCCCTCCACCACCGCCGAGTGTCGGAGGAGACGCCGGGGGGGAAAAAACAAAAAAAAAAAACACGTATGTGTGTATGTGTATGTGTGTGTGTTACAGATATCGGGCTCGGCAGCCGGAGGATCGACCGACCCGGCGTCGGGTACCGACCGGGTCTCCCGCCCGCTTTCCAACAGGGTCGCCGGTTTCCGAGCATTTCGGGGTGGGGGGGGGGAGTTCTTTTTTTTGTTGTTTTGTTTATTGTTTTTTTTTCCCCGCCTTTTGTCGTCGTCGTTCGTTGGGTTTTTGGTGGGTTTTTTTTTTTTTCTTTTTTCAAAAAAAAAAAATCCGATTTCCGTCCACCGAAAAGTTTCCCCCCTCGAGTTCTGCTCTCTCGAAAAACGAGCTTGGCGGCGAGACAGCACGCCGCGCAGCCATTGGTCGACGGCGTCACGTGGTCGCTCCCCCCCCTCCCCCCGAGCATGCGCGTCGGTCCGCGAGTAGTATTCCTACGGTGCAGGTGGTTGGTTAGGGGAAGGTGTGTGTTGTTGTTGTTGTTGTGATGATGATGATGATGATGATGATGATGGTGGTGGTCGCCGTCTTTTCGGAAAAGTGAACGGTTTTACGAGCGAGCGATCAGGAACACGGCCAACCGCTGTCGTGCGGTCAGAATATTATTTCTGTAAAGTTTTAACGTTTTTTTTTCTCTCTCTGAAATAGGAGTAAAATGTCCAGATTAATGGATAATCCGCTGTAGTTTGAATTTAAAAAGAAGATAAAAGAATGAACAAAATTTTTTTTCCCCTGTATATATATATTCCGATAATTGGCAAGGTGAATATCTCCAATTTGACCAGTTTAGACCATCATTAAATATATATCTGTTCAACGAAACCGAAACTACAATTGTCTACTGTCATCGCTCATTTGCATAATATCACTTCCGTGACTATCATAACCATGAAACATCTTAATCGAAAAACTCGCGTTATCCTTTTTTGTGTGTGTGTGTGTTTTGTTTTATACGTTACAAGTAAATTAAATATTCCGCAATAATCTAGAATTTAAATGTTTCCAATTAAAGGATAGATTTTAGAATGTGAGCGCTTCACTCGTGTTTCCAGTCTACCCGTTCAAGAGGAGGTAATCGCGATGCTCTTAGCCGTCCATAAAAGTTAAATGCCTTTTTTTTTTGTTGAAAATCTGGCTTCAAGTTACAACTTTATCATTGGCAAGGACAACTTGTTCCATTCTGAAATTCTGTTAAACTCAACCAAGAATCTATCAGAAACAAACCTTTTAGTTTTGGAGGGGGTTTGATTAATGTTATAGTGTATTTTCAAACTCAGGTTTTTCGATATAATTCTCTTCAGATCTTTATCCCACTGACACGAATAAGCATATTTTCAATTGTATGCGGGCAGCGGTGGGTTAACAGCAGACTATGTACGTATACACAACTCATTTCTCAAGCAAGGTGAAGTTTAATTTCTCATTGTTTATTATTATTATTATTATTATTATTATTATCATTTTAAAACTAGGTAGAGGTAGAAATGCACTAAACGAGTTCTGGTAATTGTTATTTCATTATTTTTTTAAAAAAATTAATTTTAAGAAAAATATTTTATTTGCCATCAAGAATTGAATTGTGTTTTTCATTGCTTATGACAAGATAACCATAGCAAGCAAAATTACAATTGAAAAAAAAAAGTTAATAAGCTTTAATAAAAGAACAACCCAGAAAATGCAGATTATTCCCCTTTGGAATTCATCATCAAATTTGGGATATACAGTAGAAAATTTATGAAAAAGAATAGTTTTCTAAAATTGGAAAGCAACATTTTTTCTTTGTTGGGTGGGGGTTGGTGGCATAATAAATAAATTCTATTTTCCACTATGTTATGAAAAATTCCAACATTTTATGGAGGCTTTTTATATAGTATAGTTTATTTACAATTAATGAAATTTTTTATTTGCTTTATGCAAAAGTTGCATCTGGGTGGAAATAAGGAATTCCTTAATTAATGGCAGATACTTCAGATTCTGTATACCCCATCCCCCATCTTAGCTTCAGAGGGTAGCTCATAATGGTTTTTCTTTATTCTGAAATTAAAGTTCTGGCAGTCAGTCAGCAGGGTCTGGTCTGATAACACATCATCTGCGTTATTAGCTCTTATACTGCAGAAGCTCATTATTAATGCAACTTGTTAAAGCACTATTAAATGTTTATGTCCAGGTATTTATTTTTTTAACATTTTATGTCATTTCTGCTTTATCATACTTGCAAAGTTGATAATAAGAAATTACATAATAATAGCAGGATTTCAGCAATGGGCAAGATTTAGATGCATAACATCATTGTTTTGGGTGAGAACTTAACATGATGGACATTTTGCAAAGACAAGCTGGGAGTAATCTGTCTGAATTTTATTATATATTTTTGTAAACATATTCCCATAATGTAATGCCATGAAAGCCACCTCTCCCCACTCATTAAACTAAAAATTAAGTACAATTATTTCTCTGATTGTTCAGTCTTCATTATCATTACGGTCATCAACTCATAGGTTCTTAAATGGTCACCTGAGTGTTTTACTAAGTGATGTCACTTCCTGTGGCATTACATCATGGAAACATTTTCTTCATCATCAGATGGAAATGTTTCAAATTCTATACACCTTTAGATCATTTTTAAATAAAATACCTTATGTGAACTCCAAAATAGCAGGCACGTTTTCATTTTTTTTTTTTGTGGGGTATATTTGAACCAAAAGTGTTGCAACATGTACAGTTATAGGAAGTTTCACATAACTGACAAAAGAGCAGGAAGTATGGTGACTAACATAAAGCCTGTATCCCTTTTCATATATCAGGTGAATAGCATCCAGTATTTTTAAACATACTGGCAGAAATATACCTGGATATCTGCTTCCGTTTGAGGTGCTTCAGTTCATGAATAAACAAAGTTGGTGACCAGGTCTGTTAGTACAATGCCCTTTTTGCTGGCTACAATCCACAAGTCAGCTTGGTCCATTCCAATTATAAACAAAGTTGTCGCCTTTAATCGAGCCAGTGCTACTAAAATATTTTCAAAAATCAATCAGCAGTTTTTCACTAACCAAAATATATTTGGGCATGGGCATAACTCTCCTGTCAGAAGCAACTTTGTATGCATTGTAGTTGTGAATAGGATTGTAATGGCATAAACTGAACTGAGGTATATCATCAAAATTAATGAGAAAAACAGCAAAATAATGATATTATGGAAATGAAGATTAGACATTTTACTATGCTGGCCAATGGAATAAGAGACCAGTTTTTCATGGAACATTTTTTCAACAAATAAAATGCAATTGTCAAAAAAACACAAAAAAAATGTATAAATTTAAATATAATACAAATCAAATGAATTTTGAGACTCAAAAGATTTTGCAAAAAGCAGCTATGCATTGTACTATTTAATTTCTCATATTTCAACTGTAGCAGTGTAGGTAGACACGTGCTGATAACATAATCACTTCCCTTACTGTAAACCACAGATTCCATCAACACCTTGGGGTGGGTGGGTGGGTATTTGTTTTACTAATTGCATCAACTAGAAGTAAAATGTCCAAATACAAAACCCTCGAACACAAAGATGGTTGCCCTAACATTTAGCTTGCAAAGGTAAAAAAAAAAAAAAAATTTAACCCAGATTTTCAGATGACAAAAAAAAATTATACACTGGTGGTAAAAAATATTGAGAGAAATGAATGGTACCCATAAAATACAGAATTTATTGTATGTATTATACATATATATTTTAAAAAAAAGGAAATCTGAGAATCTCATTGTAAAGATTGTCCAACTCTATTATTCATAAAATCAAAGTTTTAATCCATTGTATATAATAAAATAATCAAATATATCTTAAGCGTAGAACATTATCTTACAAATTTTCACTTTTTTAATTCAAAATTTTTTTTAAAAATCAATAACTGAGAAGATGGTCCCCCACAATCTTCCATGCCAGATTTCTCCATTTCTAGTTCAACATAAATTGAAAATATATTTCTATAAAATTTATGGTTTAGAAGTAGAGCAAGGTCCATCAGTTCTTTTGAGAATTTTTGTTTAGGAAGACTGCATTATTATAACATTTTTCTACTTTTTGGTACATTAAGGGAATATAGAGTAACCGTTAGTCTATCTTAATAATGTTTCCTGCAGAGAGTATTTGCTGCGAGAAAGGAAAAAAATGCAATTAGTTATGGACCAAAGGTATAGCGAGGTCTACTTTAAAAACAGCTGGCTCTGTTACTAAGATGTCAATCAGTTAACAATATGAAAATTTGGGGTAGTTTCATTTGTTCGAGTAATTAATATAATGCTCCCTCCTAGAATAATGAAATATTGATGGATTGTTTTCCTTTAAATGAGTAACAGGTTTTCTCCCCACCCTGAATTCTGCTTTAAAATTTGTAATATCAACACTTGTAGATGATTTTGCTAATTTACAAATTCTCTTTTCTGCTGATGAATAAAAAAAAAATAAATATTTGTTTAATATCTTTCTATTTATCACTTTTTAGAAAAACAATAAGATGCATCTTTCTACTATTAAACTTCTGCATTTCTGGTTGTCCTGTATAAAACTTTATAGAATCCTTTTGGTGTGTGGGTTCCAGCATGAAACATGCTTTATATTAATGATATAAACTTTACTAGAGTGATTAGAATATACCTGAATCATTCAAATGAAACCTGGACATACCATTACAGCAATACTGTTTCAGGCAGGTTTCATCTGAACATCCTTAGTACATTGTCACAATTATGAAGGTTAAAGCAACATTAGTTGCCTTGATTTCCCAACAGACATTTTCATGGTGACATGACAGTTTTACAAATTCTTTCTGGAAACAAATACACACACATTTTCAATACTAGTTGCATGATATATCACTAGGGATAGTAAGTATATAGATACAGATGAAACAGCTTATGATATCTATTTGGAACGTTTTACCAAACTAAGTTAAGACAGAAAATGGAGTAGATGTGACCCCCACCTATTTTCTTTTATAATTTCATAAGAGAAGGCTGTTTTAAAAACTTAATGCTCCATCAACCTTTCTACATGTTTGTTTACTTGTAAAATTGGTGAAGAACAAAAGAACTTCAGTTTTATAGTTTGCCTGAAATCATATGTAAGCTTTAATGTTCATCTATAATAAAGTCAGAGAAACAGTCTCCAAGATGGCTGTGAGCCTTAAATAAATCAGGGTAATGTGACAAGGACTTTTGCCTTTATCCAAATAAACATGAAATATAATTGTTTTTACAGATCAGTTACTATTGGCAAGGGATGAGATAGAAAACTTGCAAGAAATCCAATTTCAGACATCAACTTTTAATGTAACTATTCATAAAATTAAATTCTACATCTACTTAAAGATCTTAGCAATATTTCCTTTTTCTTTCATGTCTGCTAGGTCCTTTTATTCATTGATGTATCAGGGGTGGGAGGATATACAAATCTATGCATCTGCAAATTTGAGAACATCTGCATCAAGGATTTTTAAAAATATGCTTGTTTCCTTTTCTCATTTGAAATGTTTCTTGTTAAAAATTAACTAGGTTACAGGTAAAAATCTTTCAATCCATTTTGTTTTGCTTAACCTTTCTTGATTAGCGTTGACTCTATTATTATTATTATTATTATTTAATGTATTTTTGGAGCCATATAAAATTGCCATAAACACTGCTAATTTTTGTAGAAGGGAATCTCTAACCTTTAAACACTGCTTTTATAAAGCATTTTATTTTGCATAACATTTGGTGAAATGCAGGATAAAGAAATAAAGGTCCTTTTAGTTTAGATATCTATACACATCACAAAGGTAGACTAAGAATGACAAATTAAAGTTTCCACTGGTGAAGAGATGCACTGAGTCTCTTCTGAGATTTGTGTCTGGCTTTCTATACACTCAGTCTCAGCAGTTATAAAATTAACATATGTTGTTTCAGCATCAGCATCATTATCAGCAACCAAGGAAGACTCTTCCTGTTCAGTGATCATTGGTAATGACTCTTTCACTGATGCTTGCTCTGCAACTAGCAAGAGGCTGGCAATGTCCTGGACATCTGTGTCCACTTTGCTAAAGTCACAATCTTGACCCTCAGCATGCTGGATTACATAATGGATGGTATTGTTGCTGTTGGCAACCTCAACAAGTAGTGAAGCAGCAGCTGCCGTAACTTCAAAAGTATTCTTGTTGGCATGTGGTGCAGCTATAGTCTGAGTGGAAAGACTAGGGAGTATTGTGTAGACAGGAGCACTGGAGTCACTGCATTTCTGTTGTTTTTTAGCTCCCTTTCCAGACAAAAATGTCTGTGTTCCATTCTCACAAGGGTCTGTGTCATCTTCAAGCTCAACAGTAATGCTGTGTGCTTTCTTCAGATGGTTGTTCAGGTACTTCTTCTCAAGGAATCCCTGATTGCAGTCTTCACACTTATGTGGAAACTCCGATGCATGTTCCTGATGCATATGCTCAACAAGCTTGGCTTTGTAGTAGAATCCCTTGCTACAGTATGAACAATAAAGCAAGTCTTCTGCAGTTCGGTTGTACTTGAAACGTTTGTGTGGGCCCTTCACAATGACAAAATCAGTCTTGTCATGGAACTGGCTCATGTGTGCCTGCAGATTCTTTGAGCGAGTAAAACCCGTTTTACATAGCTTGCAAGTAAATGTGTACAAGTTGAAATGCACTAGTTGCACGTGAGTGACCATGCTGTTTTTCTGATGAAAGCCTCTCCCACAGTAAGAACAATGAAACTTCTCCTCTTGTGGCTGATGCATCACCCTCAAGTGGCGATGATAGTTATTAGCAAACCAAAACCCTTTCCCACACAAAGAACACACAATTCTTTTTGATGCATCAGTTCCGTGTATCCTTTCATGTCGTGTTAGTTGTGACTTTCGGTGAAATTCCTTGCCACAAAACTTACAGCAAAAGTCCCGAATTCCTTCATGTATTTCCTCTATATGCTGTTTCAGTGTTGTTGCCCACTTAAATTTTGCAGGACACAGGTGACAAAGATGTGGCTTCCCTTTAACAAAATGCACAGATCGAATGTGATTTCGAAGGCTTTTCAAGTTCTTGTAGATCTTACCACAATGATCACATTTTAACTTTGTCACCTTAAAATGTACTCTGTCCTCATGATCTTGCAAAAGGTAGCGATTCTGTAAAGTTGCATCACAACTTTTGCATTTCACAATCTTTAATTTCTTCAATTCACTAAAATAACATTCAATATCATTTTCATCTGCATGAAACTTCTTAACATGGTCACCTACACCTGTAAAATCACAGAACAGTTTTTTGCAGTATTTACACTGTGCAACCCTAGAATTGTTCCTTTTCCTTCGTTCAAATTTTGGCATATCAATGCTGCCAAGGTCTAACTTCTTTCGTCGTTTTGATTGTGGATATTTAGTGTAATTAGGTTTGCTCTGCTCTGAACTCAAATGAGAACTTCCTCTCTTCTTGACATGTAAACTCTCTCTTTTATCTTCATTTTCTTCTGACATTCTTTCATCTTCAGTTTCTCTTTCTCTGTCTATCAAATACTGTGGTGTTTTAACTCCACGTAACATATACCGTTTTCCTCGGATATCTTTTTTAGTTTCTTCCACTCCTGTTTTCGGCACTGAAGACGACTTGGGTTTTCTTCCTCGCTTTCGACCAGACTTTCTCGACAAAATCAAAGCACTGCCATCATCTTCGGTTGTGGTTTCTAAAGTCTCACTAACGGTACTCTTGCCGCTCTCTGTACGTTTCCTTTCAGTCAAATTTTCATCAGAAATTACAGGCACTGTTTCCTGACTCCCTGCAGCGAAGTTCAAAAGCATCTTCACATCCTCTCCACAACTTCCATCCGCTTTTTCCCTCCCAAGATCAACGATATCGCCTTCACCCAACGATGTTTCTGAATCGTCGTTTTTAACTCTCGGTGGCTTCCCAACGTCGTTAGATAGCTTACTATCGCCATCTGTTCTGATATCCTTTAAACTGAGTCCACACTGGCCCTCCAAAACATGCAAGCACACGTCAGAAAAAGACATAAAGAAGGTACCATCGGGGCCTGGGCTCGTGTGAATCGTAGACACATTCTCCTCTTCGCCTTCGAATACCATCAACGAGATGGTATTTCTAGCCATGCCCCTCCAGACTCGCGACTCGTTTTGCAGGTAATCATCTAAACACTTTCTTAAGAAATCATTAGGCAAACAAATATCCAAGCGACTGATGCCTCCGTTCATCTTTAACGCGATGTTTCACACGAGCAGGACGCAACTTCTACAAAAGCCTAAAGCCACGCCGCCATTTTTTTACATCTTATATACCTCCGTATTCAAAAGATCAACCTACGAACCATAACTCTACTTCCCTACATGCAGAACTCTCACGAAATAAATTTCGAAAAGAGGTGGATGTCTATAAAACAATGCATAGGTAAATAAACAGGTTAAAATATTTGTTCAATTTAACTGGCAAAAGTACACAAAAAATATATTCCTAAAATATATCCGAGGTCCGTGGTAACTTATGGCTGCTTTCATTTCTCCAAAAAATGCAAGCATCTACAAATAGAATGTACAAATATTCTTTTTAAACCTAAGAAAAATTCTAGATGAATTTATATTCCGAACTAACTTTAGTCGTATACATTTTAAAATACGATGTAGTATTTTATAAATTAATAGTGTATTATAAAATTATCACAATGAGTTTTTAGTGATATAATAACTGTTATGAACATTAGCCAAAGATCATCAAGAATAGCATTGTATCAGTTGGACTAATGGATTAACCGCAAAGAAAAATACTTTAAACTATATAATATAATGTTTATATTTAAGCAAATATTCGGATTGAATACAGCGAAACACCTCAAAATATATGGGATAAAACCAAATTTGTGAAAAGGGGGGGGCAAAATTGTATAAATTATAATACTGCATCGAACATTGGATTGGGTTTATAGCCATAGTCTTGATTAGAAGTAAGAATTATTTAATTGCTTGATTTCTGACTGGCTGGCATCTTGTTCCTACAAGGTCTTACGGTGAAGGTATTATTTCCTCCTTCAATATTCTTCAGGGACAAACACTTCGTTCAGCCTTTGTTTTAATCAGCAAATGAAGCGAATACACCGTATCACTTTCGTGTTGGCCGGGGGGGAGGG
Source organism: Nautilus pompilius (assembly GCA_018389105.1). NCBI lineage: Eukaryota > Metazoa > Mollusca > Cephalopoda > Nautilida > Nautilidae > Nautilus > Nautilus pompilius. The sequence goes on from JACATO010002437.1 coordinate 202,549, forward strand.
GGGTAGACAGATCGTTTTGGAGGCGATTCCCTGACACCGAAACCAGTCCAAGGCAGAAGAAAGGCTCCGCCATGTTTCAGTAGCTTTCGTAATGGCCGATTCCCCGCCCACTCCCAGAGTTATAATCTTTCTACGCATCAGCCCGAATTATGTGTCTTTTTTTTTTGTTTTTTTTTTGTGGTTTCCTCGGACCCCGGCCCGGCGAGTCTTCTTGGTAGTTTTACTCGTCAGGGCATCTCTAATCGTACCGTTTCTTCGAACGATCTCACTGGAGACATCGCTCTCTTGTAACCAGCACTCCAACCGAGAGTGCGAGGTTTTAAGGGCTGCATCCCTTAAAACCTTGATTGTGCATTATTAAAATCGTCGTTTTTATTTCAGACTTAGCAACTAAAGCGCAGTAGTTGGCCCGCGGGTAGAAGGGGGGGGGTAGCAGAATGTGACAGCTCAGGGCAAGTTAAATGCCGATTGTAATCTGAAGACTGGGCGCCGGAGAAATAAACATTGGACATTCTAGTCTCTCAAAACATCAGCTGCCTTTGCAGTGGCTAGACGAATGATACGGAAAGGTAACATCAGTTAAAAGAGTAGAGGAGAATGGTGGAATGTTACTAGTATCATTTGCTAGCCACAGAAGATATTATGAGAAAACATCGTTTTCTAAGATTGTAGAAAAATATAATATTAATAATAATAATAATAATAATAATAATAATAATAACAACAACAACAACAACAATAATAATAATAATAATAATAATAATAATAATAATAATAATATAATAATAATAATACCTGTTTTAAAATTAATAATATTCTTTTTGCCTTTTTTGTGATACACATTAACTTAAACAAAATAAAATAATAAATGTATACTTTTTTTTTTTTAAGAACTTGAGAAATTTTCAAGCAATCAACGTTAGGTAACTGTGAATTATTTATAACCGGAATTACTGCCCTTGTCCTGCGATAAAAGGAAAAACTAATTGAAATTACATTTTGGTATGTTTTAATTATTATGATGTTATTATTTTTTAATAATCTTTAAATACATTAAACTTATTTAAAACTATAGTTATTTATTAATTTGTTTCAAGTTAAATTATTTACCCATGAGCCTACGCGCGGAAATAGTATTTCCGCTTTCGGATGTGTTGCATAACACGTGCTCTCTTAATAGAGTGGAAATTCGTGTAAAAGTTCCCGAAGGATGAGTGGAAAAGCTGTTAAGGGACAGTTCGACGATGCCGAGTGCGACTTTGGGGTTGATGGAGCAGGATCGGAACGCGTGGAAGGGAAAGAGAAGGAAAGTGAAGATTATGGGGGGGATGGTAGTAGTGATGAGGATGATGAGCTGGAGGAGGCTGTCGGGTTTCCTGATTGGGAAAATGAAACCAGGGATTTCACGAAGAAATATAATGTGATGACATCGGGCCTGCGACAGATGAACGTGGCTGGCGGGCAGCAGGGCTCCACCTATCAACCGGCTGACAACGCCTTCCAGAAGTTCGCCCACAGGATTAACACCAACAGGTACAGCGGGCCCGGGGTGGATGCCGTGGCGAAAATGGACCGAAAATCGGAGGCGGCGCGGTTCCGAGGCAAGGACAAGTCCGACCGGGCCACCAGCGAGCAGGTGCTGGACCCGCGCACGCGGATGATTCTGTTCAGGATGCTCGGCAAAGGAGTGATAACGGAAATAAACGGCTGCATCAGCACGGGAAAGGAGGCGAACGTGTACCACGCCACGTCGACGGATGGAGCCGACAGGGCGGTGAAGGTGTACAAGACGTCCATACTGGTGTTCAAGGACAGGGATAAGTACGTGGCGGGAGAGTTCCGCTTCCGACACGGCTACTGCAAGCACAACCCGCGAAAGATGGTGAGGACGTGGGCGGAGAAAGAAATGCGGAACCTGACGAGGATTCACCAAGCTGGCATCCCGTCCCCGGAGCCAATTTTGCTCCGTAGTCACGTGCTGGTAATGGGGTTTATCGGAACCGACGGCTGGCCCGCGCCGAGACTGCAGGATGTTAACATCTCGGAATCGAAGGCACGCGAACTGTATCTTGATTGTATCCATATGATACGCACGCTCTACCATCAGTGCAGGCTGGTGCACGCAGATCTGAGCGAGTTTAACATGCTGTACCACAACGGTAAAGTCTGGCTGATTGATGTGTCACAGTCGGTTGAGCACGACCATCCTCGCTCTCTTGAGTTTCTCAGGCAGGACTGTACCAACGTGACGGAATACTTCAAGAAAAAGGCCGTGTGTACTATGACTGTCAAGGAGTTGTTCAACTTTGTAACAGACTTGACCATCACCAAGGAAAACATTGATGACTATATTGACAGAGCCATGGCTGTTGCTGTGAGCCGAACTGTAGAGGAAGTAACCGAGCAACAGAAAATTGATGAGGAAGTGTTCAAGCAGGCGTACATACCGAGGACTCTGGATGAGGTTATTGACTTCGAACGTGATTTCCTGGAGACATCCAGAGGAACAGCTGGTGACCTGTTTTATCAGATAGTGACTGGTCTCAGACCAGATCTGACCGGTGCACAAGAGAAACCATTGCTGTTGGAGAATGAGAGAGAAGAAACGAGTTCAGAACTGAGTAGTAGCTCTGGGTCTGACTCTGGAGAGAATGGAGCTGGACATAATGGTGAAAATTTACCAAAGGAAATGCATTATAGGCCTAAAATTGAATCATCTAGCAGTCGGAAGGAAAGAAAGAAAGAAGTCAAGGAAGCTCAGAGAGAGAAAAGAAAGACTAAGACCCCAAAGCACATTAAGAAAAGAAAGGAAAAACTTGCTAAGCGGGGGAATAATTCAAGGCACTAGCTTTGTTTGGTTCTATAGACATTCTGCTTTTGACTGTAACAGATTTAAAGCAACCTTTAACCTGTGTTAAATAGTTTTTTAATCATTGATATATGTTACTCAGCCACTTACCATTACTGCTAGCCCATAAACAGAACACTGGAAATGCACAAGAACAAATGTCATTCCAGTGATTATTGGCACAATCTGCGTATTCAGGAATGACTTGAAACAATTGATGTAGACACCTAAGTTAACACACTCCAGATAGCAAAAGCATGACCACCATGTGAGCAGCCTTGGCCAATTTTGATACCTGACAAAGTCATTAAGCTTTAGCGAAAGGGTTTTGGCTGGCATTCGTTACTGGTGCGCTACTTTCTTTTGTTTAAGGGAAATAATTCTTGATAACTGCAATTGTCTTAATTTTTTTTTAAAGTTTTATTTGACCTAAAAGCAATACGTAAAATTAGTGTACTGAATTTTCAAGTTGAATAAATGCGTAAATTTGGTACACACAAAAGTATCGTTTACATTATATATATATGCTGTGGATCATAATTGTGATGTCACCATTTCATGAAGCATGAATATTTTGATATGAAAGACCTCAGGTGACAAAACTTTGAAAATAAACTTTTTTTACATGTTAGAAAATCAAGTCATATGCTTATATACATGTAACTGCACTAATAAATTATATATGTATATAAAATATTGAATTTACAGCTCTGTTGACTAGTGTGATGAAGCTGTTTGCATTTACTGAAAGATGTAGATTTTCCATGATAGTATCTTTTAAGTATACTTTACGATTTTATTAAGATGCCTATAGTTGTAAATCCACTTATGGGCTCAAGGCTGTGATATGTTGTGATTCATTACATTAGTCATTCTGGAAATGTTGAAAATGCACACACTTCCAATGATGAAGAACCAATTCATGTTGAGAGAGATTAATTCTCTGTTTTATATCATATGTTAGTTTTATAAAATGGCTTCATATTGGAACTACATCTCTCGTTTCAATTATATACCAGAGACCATCAGTGATTCCTTTTAAGCTGCTTAGAAGTGGTGATTTAAATTTGGTGATATCATCCACTAGAATGAAGTTATATCCTTGGGTCTTGTAATCCAGTTAGTGATTTTGTTGTCATCCTTATATCAACCAAGGGAGATAACTATAAACTATCACCCAAAAATGGTACAGAAACTGCAATGTCCACTGTCATTGAAATCAACTGATAATGGCAGCTTTTGAAAAGTCATTGAATAAATTCAGTATCCGAGGGAAATTAAAGAATGTAAGTATGAGAGAAAAAGAAAGCATTCAATTAAATGAATGCTGCTAATTGCATGCAGTATCTCGGGTATGTTAATTTACTGTAGTGCTACTCTGAAGATATCTGTATATATTACACAGTTTGGAAACTAAAAACATATACCACCAGAATGGTTTATATTTTAGTTCCACTAAACAATCTATTCTGTAATGACCAAGCCAAAACTTGAAAGACTTTTAGCTGTAAAACTTATATTTAGGATGAGTCAAATCAGTATGTTTAGGTATGGGTTATCTTTTCTTCTTCTACTATATCATGTTGAGTTTTCTTATCCAGTGTGTCTTATATTAGATGCTCCATGAATGAAAAAAAAAAAAAAATATATATATATATATATACTTGTGTTCAAAACTATAGCCAACCTTATAAAACTATCACTTTCCTCTTTACAGATGTAAATGTATAATATCTGCTAAAATAAAAGCAACAACATTAAATATGAACCATGCATCAGAGCATATAAACCATTCGATTTTATTTTGTTTTTGTTATCACTTTTGAGTCTTTTTCATTTCATGTGAATATAACTACTGCCTCTGTTTTGGAAAACATCCTTGTAATTCCCATTTATTTTGCAAGTTGTTCCATAGTTTACATTGGTTGGACCCTTTTCTTTTCAACTCTGTTCACTCACAGGCTTAACGATATTTGGCTCTGGATCTAAACTATGAATTTTTTCCAACTGATTATTTTCTAGCAAGATATTATTGGGCATTTCGTCTTTTACAGGGCCCTTAGATCATCATCTTTTTTGCAATACAAATCCAACAACTATCAAACGATGCTATGATTGTGCTGTTGCAGGATATTGCAGGAATTCCATCAATTTTTATCAAACGATTAGGCAGATGAACAAAAAAAACTACCATGCTGAATTGCATAGCAAACAAAGCACTCTTTCTAATATTCTTATCATTCCAACTGCCATTGAGTCGAACTAAATATTTTGAAACCTGCTCTCATCCAACCCCAATACACCACAATTGCTGTAAGGCGTAGTTATGATGCTTAGATCAGTCAAATTATCTTCTGTTATCATCTAGGAGGGCTTTCCAGTTCTGATGGTCCATCTTGTTTGGTGGTAGAGTTTAACGTGCTGGCTGCTGTAGAAGGTTTATATGGCAGCAGTTAATTAGGTACTACCTGTCAAGAAAGAATTTGCACGAGACTTTCAAAGCAGAAACCTTTGCTTCTGTTCCATGATGCTTCTCTCTCACAGAAATGGAAGTTTACAGCTGAGCCAATTGATTGCACTTAATAAAATGGTTGCACATCACAAGTCCGGCTTTGGCATTTTTTTTTTTTTTTTAGAGAGGGGGGGTAGTGAGATCTAGCGTAATTGCGAGATTTTGAAATATTTCTGAAAGCACAAAGAAACTGAAAACAAACTACATTTAACATAATCTATCTCCCATCAGAGAAATAAAAGAACACAAAAGCTGCTGTCTGTGTTTAGATTTAAAAAGCAAAATCGTTGGCAATGGCAGAAAACTGAAGAGAATCAGTATCCTCTCTATGGATCTCTGAAACCATTAAATGGTTAAATCTGTCTGCCACATAGCACCGCAAAGGTTTGACCTCACTCTGTTCGAGGTGCTGAAGGAACAACGCTTGTCACTGGCATAACTACAGTCAAATCAACGGCTTGTATACTTTGGATACCAATGGCCGCTTTGCAAGGTTTAAAAAAATGTACAGAGCCAAACTTCCACTGTCCTGGGTTGTTAACTGGACTTTGAGTAGTTCAGAAACCAAGTTTATACCAAAGAAATGTATTACTTTCTCGAATGCCTGCTAATCCAACAGTAATTTCTTGGCTGTGTTAAGTAGGGGCACTTGGAAGTCCTGTTCGAAGCAGTCGCAGATCCAGTTTGCAATAAGATCCACAGCCTTGTAGTACACTTGTCGGTATTGGTCTCTAGAGCTTCTCTGAATTCAAAGCGGGTAAGCACTCCCTGTTGTTGGAAGAGAGAGAGAGAAGGCAGTTCAAAATCATAATCTTTTGCTAGTGCATTACCTTTGTCAAAACTGATCAAGCGACTTATCATTTCTCATTCTGTGCAGAGTTGCCATGATTATCTTGACAATTTTCTGGCTCTCATCGGCAGAAAAGCTACTCATTCGCAGTAGTAGCCGTTTTAGGGAGAGTGTACCACTCAGTTGCAGACCAAAGAAATATTCAAATTTGTGCAGTTATGCTTGGACACCACCAAGAAGACCCGCTCGGATTCCAGAGTTTCCGCAGTTCTTTTTTTTTCCAGGGCCCATTCCTGCAGTGTCTGTAATGCTGAGTAACTGCGGATGGCACCGCTGTGTGTCGCCTCTCTCACTGTCCATCTGGCGGGGCAAGGAATTCCGAGTCGGGGCGCTGTGACGTCGTCCGTGACTTTCTCCTGGCTCTGTCGTCCACCGTGTAGAGTTGTTGGAAAGGGTCTCTGTACAAACTTTTTGGGGTGTGTGTGTGTGTGTGAAGGGCCCGCCTGGCAAACCCGAAGTCCGTCCGGCCGCTGTCACCGAAGACTGCTCTGCACTTTCACTTTTTTTAGGAAAAAAGAGTAATGATAACCTATTTGCAATGTTGTGAAAACCACCAGGGTCTTTTAAAAGTCAGTTTACGCTAAAATATTCAATTAATCCATTAAATTGAACAATCAATACGAAAAAAGCACCGTACGACATCAAAATCCGGTTGACATCTACTTGCTGATTAAAAGACTTCCCCGGGCGTAGGTGACACCCCAGCGGATACACCGTCTGTCAAAAAATAACGGGATAAGGTTTTCAGCAAATTATTGGAAGGGGAGATAATACCCATCGCGGCACCGGCCCTTAATTGCTCTGTCTGGTATAAATCCCATTATTGGGAGTAATTAGCTTCATGAAGGGAAGTAACGGATAGCCTTTGTTTAATGTGGAATTTGAGTAATCGGGTCCATTAACATTTATGCAAAAGCATAGTATGAACTGACAATTATTCAAGTTTATAGTAAGAAATGATACGGGATGACCACGATGACATTCAATTTTTTTATCTGAACTAAATTTAACATTCATGAAAATAACTTTCTGGATTCATAATTATTAGGGGTAATGGCATCATAATTAATGACTTATGTTCTGATACATATTTCATTTTATTTTCAATGATTTTTAAAGGGATTTCGCGTTTTTGTTAACGATAAAGTATTACGTATACGAGGTCTGTCGAAAAAGTATCCGACTTTTTTTTTTTTTTTTCCCCGTGGGAAGTAATGACGTTAGGGAGGCAAAAGTGTGCATAGTGGAGCCGGATGCCTTCACGCGCATGCGTGGTTTTTGACGGGCTCGCTGGATGCGTCAGTCAGCCAGCGTGTGAGGTGCTATACTACTTACTCCGTGATGACGGAACGTGTGGAGCAACGATCTTCTATCAAGTTTTGCCAAAAGCTTGGAGATACCCGAGCGGAAACAATTCGGAAAATTCCACAGGCTTTTGGTGACAATGCCATGGGTGTTACCCAAATAAAAGAATGGTACAACAGGTTCAAAGATGGCCGCACCGGTGGAGAGTGACCAGCGTTCCGGGGGGGTCGTCAAAAAGCCGCAATGCAGTTGTTATCGAGAGAGTGAGGACCTTGATAATGGAGGATCGTCGTTTGACGGTGCGGGAAATTGGTGACGAGGTTGGGGTCAGTGAAGATTCTGAACATGCAATTTTAAAGGAGGATTTGGGCTTGAGCAGAGTGGCAGCGAAATTTGCGCCCCAGCTGCTTTCTCAGGAACAACAACAACTTCGTCTTGAGGTTGTGCAGGACCTGCTGGATACTGCCAACAGGGATCCTGAGTTCCAGGATACCGTGATAACTGGAGATGAGATGTGGGTGTACGGGTACGACCCGGAAATCAGAGCTCAGTCATCACAGTGGAAGCACCCAACGTCGCCATGGTCCGGAGAAAAATCAAGGTGACGCTGACTGTTTTCTTCGACTACCGAGGCGTTGTGCATCACGAATACGCACCAGAAGGACAAACAGTTACAAAGGACGACTATCAGGAAGTCCTCCGACGTCTTCGTGATGCAGTTCGGCGCAAGAGACCGGATCTGTGGGCCTCGCAAAACTGGCAGCTGCATCATGACAACGCCCCGGCTCATTCGTCGCAGCTGATCCAAGGTTTTTTGGCAAAGAAAGGCATTTCGCTCATTCGCCAGGCTCCCTACTCTCCAGACACGGCTCCTTCTGACTTCTTTCCCAAAAATGAAGATGCCACTGAAAGGCTCCCTCTTTGAGAGCCGAGAGGACATCATACGGAATGCGACGGCGGAGCTGAGAGCCATTCCGAGAGAAGCATTCCAGACGTGCTTCGAACAGTGGAAGGATCGCTGGACTAAGTGTGTGGAGGCACACGAGGCCTACTTCGAAGGGGATTAGCAATTGCACCCCAGCAAGTACGTAATTTTTTTTTCCAGCCTAAGGTCGGATACGTTTTCGACAGACCTCGTATATATATATATATGGTAATCCCATATTTTTGACCGCCATTATATACAAACTTCACATGTGAAAAGACGCTATCTGAGAATCAAATATAGAACACTTCGATTCACATGATAAGAACATGATCGCAAGCTATGAGAAAATAGTCACGCCGGGGGAAGCCTCAGTCTGAGGCCGCAATTCTAAGAATAAAGGCTTCACAGAAATTGGTGAATTTTCCGTATTGTTGGGCAATAGGAGGTTGGCAGAGAGTAGTTAGGGGGAAATCTCCAAGGCACTGAATATTTCGCTGCTGAGTTGATAGTATATTGCCCAGTTCCAGAGAAGCCATGAGTTCGTGTACATTCTGGATGCCCACAGCTAACAGAAATATTTCTGTGTTCTAAAGATGAGCGTGGAAACAAAACCTCGACAGATGGCTACAAATGTGGCAGAACATGCAAGTGGTAACCATCGGGCATCTTCTCTATACCACGGGGCACATTCGAGGAACGGCCGAGATGAGAACCACTAACCCTATGCGATGTCGTCGTTAGTGTTTTAGTAGCATAAAATTGTAGACGATCTTAGATAGGATCGGAAGTTCAGAATTAGAGGAGGGATCCAGATAATCTATGGTTCTAGTTTTTGATAAGATGACTCTACGTACCACTCAAATATTTAACAAATTCTGCTGTAGTTATCTATAATGTGTGAATATATTTAAGTCAGAATTCCTGAATAATTTTATTTCAAATAGTGTTGATATAAAGACTGTTTTTTTTTTTTTTTTGATAAAGGGTCCCAGAGTTAGATAAGGGTGCATTTTCAAAACTCGCGTGGCGTAATCTCTAAAGTTACGTATTTCACACGGGAGTTGGGTAAGCGCGGCGCGATCTCAGTTTTCTTTGAATGAAGAGTGTCTGTCTGTGTGTCTGTCTCTCTCTGTGCGTGTGTGTGTTTTAAGAGCTGTTTAAATATCAGCTCCGACGAGCCTCCACGTACACGCTGCCAGACTAGTATTCTTTGGCGACAAGGCCAGACCTCCCCATTGCAGCTGCAGTCTTGCGATATCATTAGGGCTGTGGAATGCTATTCTTTGGTCATCCTCTACATGCGCATGAAATTAAGTATGACAAATAATGTCGGTCGTTAGAGATGAAGTAAAGATGGATCTTTCCTTTAGTAATTCTCTGCCTAGACCACGAGGACAGATCTGGTGACTGACGATATGCTGTCGTCGTCCATTGCCCGCCCTGTGGCCTTGGAGCCAACGTTAAAGCTGTTAGCCACACTGATGAAAGTTACTAGTCGTTGGATCCGCTTTATTAGGTGGATTCCATCCAAAATCATACAGAACTTTTATCAATTCGTAGTTCTACTGCAGCATTCCCATCGAAAGATCTGCCTATAATTAACGAAGCCTTAGAACGTATGAGTAAAGACTGGTGGGACAAATTTACCAACATTATTGAATATTGAAGAAAAAAAATTCTGCCATCTTTGGGTGCTATAGCCACAAGTTTTCTTTGAGGTAGAGTTCCTGTTAGTGGAGAGAGGGGAGAGTTAGTGGGAGACGCAGACAAAGGTTTATACTTAAAAAGTGAGAGACTGTTTTTAAAGATATTACATCTAAATATATATATATATATATATAAGACACTAAATTTAAAAAAAGAAGATATTTACATATTTACGTAGTGGTATTTGTAAATATAGAAAGATAAAAACTAAATAAGTTAGGTTTATCACCCATACTTAATTTACCGTTTTTTAAATGTTCCAATAAAAGGCATAGTTCTAAGACTCTCAACCATTTCTCAGGTCTCTTATTATTATTTTTTTTTATGTTTTGAGATATCACGTGACTTATCATGTCCGCCACTGAGACATTAAAGGACACAGCATCAGCCGTACATTTATTTTTCTTCTTATAAATAAAATGGTGGAGCCGTCAACTTATTTTGAAATTTCGAAAATATGGTAAAAACGCAAACATTTAGCGAGAGATATTTTTCCAAGTAAACCCAATAAAGTAGGACGGATCCAAATTTAAAACGCCATGGTTTAAGATCCAAGTTCAATATGGAATTGTCGGTATAAGTATAATTTTGGTTTACCATTTTTTAGAAATGTGTAAAATAACATAATGGAAATATTATTTATTACGCGTCTGAAATTCAAAAAGAGAAGCAGGTGCTGTTTGGGGGTCAGTTGTAGTTTTACTGAATTTAGTAAAATAACTAAAATTTTACTAACAGGTAAATTCCCAATAGGTTACGTTGAGATTATTAACCGAATAAATGGGAAGTTATAGGTGGAGAATTAAATCGCTAGATGATGTAAATGGAAAATGTAGTTTTGTTGTTCCAAGTGAAATAGATGAGATAGATTAGAATCATTTTTTTTAGAAAGAAAAAGAAAGTTAATTTAAAAACAAAAAAGGAAAAACAAACGCACTGGACTAAGACAGTTTATATGATTAGCACCGTTGTTTCTAGTTCGCTTTCGTGTGGCGTTCTCTCCACCTACAATTACATCGATTACCACTGGTGTATTCGGTTTAGCATCTTCTATAATGGCCATATTATCAAGCAAATTGAAGATATTAGCACAAGTATAATAACTCTACTATTCAGTGATAGGAAAGATTATTATTAAACAGCAAAAAGGTATGGACGGTTTGCAATTAAAAGAAGCAAAACAGACACTTTTCTGTCGTATATGATTTATATCTTCAAAATATACAACCAATTTTGGCTCAGTTTCAGATAGACATTATATAATATAAAAGTAATTTTAACTTCACAATAAAACGGAGTTTAATTCTTACGCCCTGTCGATACTAAGCATGGTAAGACAGTAACCATGCACCCCCCACCTGATACATTCAATAAATGAAATAGATTGCTTTCGATCAGTATTAATACTGTAAGACAGTAGCCATGTACCCCCCACCTGATACATTCAATAAATGAAATAGATTGCTTTCGATCAGTATTAATACTGTAAGACAGTAGCCATGTACCCCCCACCTGATACATTCAATAAATGAAATAGATTGTTTTCGATCAGTATTAATACTGTAAGACAGTAGCCATGTACCCCCCACCTGATACATTCAATAAATGAAATAAAATAGATTGTTTTCGATCAGTTTTAATACTGCAATTTTTTTTTTTAGAATTCTAGTCAACGGGGCACGTATAATTTTTTTGCATATTTTAAACCAAAAGTATATATATATAATGAAGTAATACTTTGTATAGATACAACAACAGCCATCTTTTTCCTAATCTAAACATCAATTCTATCGAGCGCCGCCTGCCGGTAAAACACTCCATCACAGCGAGAATGTTTGTCTGCTGAAAGAATAGCCGGTACTGCCAAGTGATTCCCGCTTTAGAGTTGCTGGAGAGAAAAAAGAATAACCAGAAGAGTGGCTAACCCTTGAAAGCGGGTAACCACACGTCAGTCGCAACAAGGCATCAAAGAATTGTTTTGAATTTAAAAATAACAGAAAGAAGAAAATGTAGATAAATGGAGAAAAATAAATAATCGTGTCGAGCCACCCCACACTATTATTCCCATAGCCTGAGACAGGCACTATGCCCAAAGGTGCCATATATATGCGACTGTTAAAGAAAATCTAAACCAGTACAGTTTAGGTTTTAAATAGATTAATATATATATAAATTCTGGACATTTAATTTGAGTTTTTCCTTTTCACTTAAAGCTTTAGCCAGTTTCGAATATAAATTAAATTTAATACCGTTTGTGAAATAAGCCCATATATCATATACCACCATCTATAAAACGTTCACACTGAAATAAAGTTTCATTATACTAAGACACAGCTGTAAATTTGGCAGTTCAAAGGGAATAGCGAAAAAAATAATACTAAAAACAAAAAAACAAACTAATTTTACTATAATAAGTATAGCTTTCGCTTTAAGAGAGTGGGAAGGGAAATCGTCTTTTTTGTTAGCTCCAGTGAAACTAGAATTTCTTTGAATAACAAAAAGTCAAGGTAAATTATAATTATGTATCTCCCTAAATCCGATCGTTCTTTTTTTTTTTTTTAAATAATAAGATATTTAAAATATTTGTACTTCGTCTAAGGGGCCCCCCCTCCTCCTTTCTTCCAGTGGCAGCTCTGCGGATATTTTTTTCAGTAATATCGCGCAATTTGCACGTCTTTCGACAGATTTCGGACGCACTTAATACCCGTGCGAGGGGCTAGGTCTGTGATGAACTTTGAAATTATCACGCTTCATGTACACTGAACGTGTGCACTCTGAAGTGTGTAGAATTACGCTCAGTCATGCTATATTTACGGTTTGTAGTAAAGGTTATCTATATCAAACTATGACCGGGGGAAAGAGATCGATAGTTAATAAAACTGATTATTTTAAAAAAAAAAAGTCAGTTACAAAAAGTTTGAAAAGTTTAAACTCTTTCTGTTATCGGTTTATGAAAATATATGTAGGGGAGACTACCGGGGACAAATGGAGGAAAATATCTCCAAATATCTGTTTCCGAGCCAAGTAAGTAACTTTTACTTATCATAGAACAATTTGGCATGCATCATACTACAGGAATATTTGAATCTCACTGTTGTTATAAGGAGGAAATATGGGTTTGGGGCTACTTTCCATCAGTTTCTTTTGGTGAGAGTGGATGAAAAAACTGGGTCACAAGATGGACGACTGTGTCAGGGTCAATTGTGACAGCTACCCCAGCATATACTAAGTAGCTGAGCATGATTTTTACACTGGAATATGTAGGGTTTAAGTATGTTTAGTCAGAATTTTCCATTGGTATATCAGTAGCTATCAATTAAAAAGTCTTAACAAATGGTTAATTTAATTAGGCCTTCGTAATTAAATGATGGTCTACCCTAGAAAAGGAAATTTAAGTTAATTTCAGATAGGCCTTGTTATACAAAAAAGATGATTACGCTTCTTTGATATTCTAAGAGAAACATGGAATATTAAAATAAAATATTTTTCTTTTAGGATGCCACGCAACAGACAACGTAAGACTGACAGAGGAAAAAATTTTGAGTCTATGGACAGGGCTGCCCATATTGTAAAATCTGAGGGCAGAGCTGTAAGAGAAGTGGCAAGAGAGTTTGACATCTGTCATGTAAGTCTTCATCGATACCTGAAGAAGCTCACAGATTATGAGCAATCCAAGACAGATATCCCACCAAGGGTAGGCTACAACCCTCACACAAGAGTATTCAATGAGCAAACAGAGAAGAAAATTGTTGCTTATCTTCTTCAAGCAGCTGATCTCTACCACGAGCTTTCTCCAAAAGAAGTTACATGTTTTGCTTACAATTGTGCCTCTTCGTTGGATCTGAAGTGTCCAAAATCCTGATCTGATAAAGGGATGGCTGGTACTGATTGGTTTTCTGACTTTTTAAAGAGACATCCAGAACTAGCAATCAGAAAGCCACAAGCTACAAGCCTGGCTCGAGCAACAAGTTTCAACAAAACAACAGTCAATGAGTTCTATGATAACCTTGAAACCGTGATAAGAAGACATAAGTTTGAAAAGAGTGATATCCATGATATGGATGAGACTGGTGTCACAACTGTTCAAACACCCGACCATATAGTTGGGAGAAAACGAAAGAAACAGATTGGTGCAATGACATCACAAGAGAGGAGTGTTCTAGTTACCTGTGCTGTTTCAGTAAATGCAACTGGCAATAGTGTACCACCTTTCTTCATCTTTCCAAGGAAAAAGTTCCAGGATCACTTTGTGCGAGATGGGCCTACAGGATGTGATGGAACTGCCAATGGATCTGGTTGGATGCAGGAGGATGTCCTCATGTATATGAAACACTTTGCCAAGCATGTTAGATCAAGTTTAGACCACCCCATTCGTCTTACACTTGACAACCACGGATCTCACCCCTCTATAGAGGTCCTTTATTTCTGTAAGGCAAATGGAATCACATTGCTGTCCTTTCCACCGCATACATCGCACAGACTTCAGCCACTTGATAGGGGAGTCTTTGGGCCATTTAAGAAAGCGATCAACAGAACAGTGTTTGTGATTCCTGGATGATGAGCAATCCTGGTAAGACTATGACCATCCATGACATAGTCAGGCAGGCCTGGCCAATAGCTGTCACACCAGCAAATATCTTGTCTGGCTTCTGTACAGGCATTGCGCCATTCAACCGAAACATCTTTGATGATTCTGACTTTGCCCCTTCACAGGTAACAGATCGTGAAATGCCTGGAAATGCCAATCATAATGACAACAGCAGTGGTGCAGACGTTCCTACCTTGCCTGAAGCACCTGGCATCAATAACACTGATGTTCCAAATGGAGGAAACCAGGAAATTCCTCAAAAGGAGAGCCAGCCCATCCCATCAATATCAGGAACTTCATCCGAAGCACTACCATCAACCCTATCGATTGCAGCAGTCATAACTACACCCGAGTCATTTTCACCTGCAGAGCTAAAGCCATTCCCCAAGGCACAGCCAAGAAAAACACAGAGAACTGGAAGGAAAAGGAGAAAGACTGCTATCCTAACTGATACACCAGTGAAGGCAGCATTGGAAGAAGAAGCAAATCGTGCAAAGAAAAGAAAGGCTACAAAAGCATGTAAGAAATTGATATCAGATAAGAGGCCAGTATCAACTGCCAATTCAAAAGCAAAATCTGTAAGTAAGGGGGGAAAACCAGGAAAGGATACAAGAAAAGTACAAGAGGAAGAATCTGATGAGGAATTTAATATATGCCTAGTATGCTGTGAACACTTCAATGACAGTCGGCCTGGTGATGATTGAGTTCAGTGCATGGCATGCAAGCACTGGGCACATGAAGTCTGTACAACTGGAGAGATATGTTTATTTGTCAGAACTGTGACTCTGACAATGATTTGTACTAAAATCCATTGATTTCCAATCAAATAGCCCCATTGACAATTGTGTTACAATTGACTCAGAGGTATGTTACAACTGACCCACTATATGGGGTCAAATGTAACATGGGACATAGTGTGTTGAGATGACAATTATACATAAACTATATGGGCTTAAATTGCTTTGGAATATGTAAACGAGATATTGTTTCATATTTTAACAAATATTTGTTTACACCAGTCACATTAAATGTTGAGTTATGAACCAACTTCTAAATTTTGTTACAATTGTCCCTGGTCTCCCTTATATATGTCTGAACAAAGAGTTAAGCGCAAATACCTGGGAACTGGGTAGTTTTTAGTCAGATTTACAATCAGGTTCGATCCAGCCGGATAATAAAAATCAATACCAGTTCGTATTTTAAAAAACAAAAACGAAAAATTCTTCCTAGCAGCTGATAGAATTCACGTTCCATGTAGATTTAATCCCAACAGTTAAAAGAGGAAGAAATAAATCTGAACAATAACAGCAAAGTGAAAAGACTTGATAATATAATAATACCATGTATATCTTAAAGATGAACTATCGCAGTCTGGTTCCAAAAGCCCTCGCAAGCTAATCTCCTAAACCACAACTTACTAAAATTATCTATGTTTAAATAATAGTTTGTTTTTTTTGGTCAAATTTCTACGGATAAATCTCTTTTAAAAATATTCCAATAGCTGAAAAACAAACAAAAAACATCATAAGTTAAAAATTAAGCTAAAAAGTGGTTTCCTTCACAGAGAGCACAGCACGGGGAAGTAACCCGTCGCAGTGTTCGCCTTAAGCTATGTTTTGCCTTCTTGAATTTTTTTTTTTAAACGTTCAAGGTGAAAGGGGTATTTCTTGCCATGTTCAAGCATAAATTGCTGCCAGTAATATCAAGTAAACGTGTAGTATAGTTTTTCCCAATCCCGATAAAGGACGGCGGCCGTAATCGCGGAGTCACCGATGACAATTAAAAAAAAGAGAGAGAATATTTTCATGAAGGTTTCTTCCCAAGATAAACCCTCTAAACATTTTCCTATTTTCATTTGTAATTAGTTATACGCAATTGCAAATGTGTGCTCCAGCAAACTTATTATATATATGCTGTATGGAATATTTGATTAGTCAATCCGCAATTACGCCCGCCGGTGTACGTCTTAAGAACAGGCTGCCCAGAGCGGCGCCTGGTCTGATCCATTGAGTACCGCAGGAAGGCTGTCTAGTAGTTCTTATTGTTCAATATTTTTCTGGATATCTCGTAGTTGTTGAACGAATTTCTCTGGAATGTTGGATAAGAAACTAGGGCCGCATCCGCTGTATTCCAGTTATGGAAGTTCTCCTTGTACCACGCAACTGCAATTTAAATTTTTTTTTTTTTAAAAAAGATTAGGTAAGTAATCTGGTATAAAACGAAAATACAGCGAGCTATGTACTTTTACTAATTTAAGACGGGTGTGTTAACTAATTACTGTATCCGTAATATGTTACAAGCGAGTAAAACGGTCTCCGGCCACCCTCCAATCTATTCATAAGATTAATACAGTAGGAAACTCCACGATCGGACTGACCACACCACTGGAGAACGATTCATCCCCTTCTTCATCCTTAATAACTGACATAAATAACTAAAAGTACATCGTCACATGATACATTTCCTTTCACCTGTAATGGCGTATAAATAGTGCACGTTCGAATGGACTTTCGACTGTTCATACCAGTCTTTACAGATAAACAGTCCACGCCGGAATCCAGAAGGTTCCCGTATCGCCCTAACACATTGTTTGCTCAAATGCCAGGCTTGGGTAATTAAAAAGCAGTTAAAGTTATTTGTTTTTAGAAGTCATTGCTAAGACTAAGATTAGAGATGTGACGATTTTCCCATATCTCTCTTAAAAAAATAACAAAGCTATACGGAAGTGACGTCATTGGTACTGTCAGTTGTCTTTACTGGTGCCATCTGAAGCACCGCCTATACGGAAGTGACGTCATTGGTACTGTCAGTTGTCTTTACTGGTGCCATCTGAAGCACCGCCGCAGATTGACATGACTATTTTATCCGCTGAATCTTTAGGGTGGGGAAATAGCGTTCATTTTTGTGCTTACTCGTGGCCTCAATTCCATCTTCCCATTTCACCCGGGGAAGCCAGCCGAGTTTGGTAACCTTCGCGTAGTCCATGGGGTATCTCAGGTCGTTGAAGACTCTGTCCTCTACAAAGTCGAGATAGGCGTTCTTGTCTTCACCTTCGAGGCCCTTCATCTGTGCACGACGAGGGTCAGAGGAGCAAAAAGAAACAGCAATCGATATGCATCTGTTATTTTGCTTATCTAAACAGAAACAACAACAAAATACGTAACAACAAAATGGCGTCGTGTAAAATACTGTGCAGAAGAGACACAGAGAGATTACGTTAGTACACAGAGAGAGAGAGAGAGAGAGAGGGAGGGGGAGGGGAGAGAGAGAGAGATGGAGAGAGGAGGGAGGGAGAGAGAGAGGAGGAGAGAGAGGGAGAGGGAGGGAGGGAGAGAGATGGAGAGGAGGAGGGAGGGGGAGAGAGAGGAGAGAGAGAGAGATGGGAGAGAGGGATATGGAGAGAGAGAGGGAGGGAGACAGATGGAGAGAGAGGGAGGGGGAGAGAGAGATGGAGGAGAGAGATGGAGAGAGGGAGGAGGGAGAGAGATGGAGAGAGATGGAGGGAGGAAAGAGAGATGGAGAAAGAGAGGATGGAGAAAGAGGGAGGGAGGAGAGAGAGAGATGGATAGAGACAGGAGGGAGGGGGGAGTTGGGTGAGCGAGGGAGTTTTGGGGTTCGAAAAGATTGTGAATTTCTTTAGAGAGAAGATCGGGAGTCTTTATTAGTAGCTGGGTGATCTCTCGAGGGGGAAAGATGTTTTCTTTAGAGATATATCGAGTTACCTTTAATTATTTAATTTAAATCCTTCCGAGTACTGTTTTTTTTTTTTTTTTTTTTTTAAGCCAGGTGAAGTTCGGAATTCAGCATACTGTCACCAAACGAAGTTGTCATTTATGGACACAGTAAAGTAATAAAGTCCTGTTCGCATCTTCAGCTGAACGTTAATCTGGTACTTGGAAGAAAATTGGCAAAAATGTAAAACATGCCCACATTCACGGAGGACACCCCGCTCCACAATCATCTGTATAATGGCCTTCAGCCCAGCCCAGCCCAGCCCGAGGACGAACCAGTGTATAACGGAAAGAGAACCGTGGAAAAGCAAGTCTTGTCCATTTGTGAAGCTATATTAAAAGTTAAATTCTCACCACAGACGCCTACAACCTCTGACACTTACTGCAGATGTGCAGCGAAGTTTTCCTACGGCTCAGGTAGCATATGACAGGTGCGCGCGCATGCGCCGAATCAAATGTTTGTGTTCGAGGGTTAATTCGATTAATCCAGCAAATTGCAAAGATTCTTTAAGGAAAAGGTAAAAAAAAACAAACCCCCAACAATGTTGTGCTGTAGTACAGGGCATTCATCCACACAGACTCAATATTACCCTTTATAAGCCCTCTTGGGTGATCACACAGCCATGTCTATAGACAGAGGTTACCGAGCGCCTTTAAAGTAACAATCTTGCTTCTTCGTGTAAAAATCATAGAAACGAAGAACAACAATGGCTGGTGGAGTGTAGAACCATCCTGGGTCTGTTAAAGCGCCGCCAGACAATGATCCCCCCCTTTTTTTTAAGACAGGGTTTACTCACCTTCTGAATAAGAAACTTGGCCAGGTTAAGAACCGAGATCTCGAACTCGCAGCCGATGTTGTACACCTCGCCAGGCGAGCCTCTGTGCAGGATGACATCAAAGGCTGACACGACGTCCGACACGTACAGGAAGTTGCGGATGGCGCTGCCTTCTCCGTGGATACAGCTGTTTAATTCAAAATGAGTTTTAAATCACAAGTTTGGGGAAAATAAAG
>JACATO010002438.1:0-161126 GCA_018389105.1 Nautilus pompilius
TAGCGTGTGTTTTTTTAAAAAGTCGCGTTTCGTTGCTGTCAAACGGTGACACAGGCTTATACAAAACAACGGAGTGCCCAATAGAAAAGGCGTGCTTAAACGTTTTAGTCGGCTTGGTGGTAATACGTATGTAATGTTTCACAGTTCTGAAAATCAATATCAGTGACCATTTCAATTATTAAGGCTAATTTTAGCCTGTTATTTTATTCGGTTCTATGACAATGCCCGCTACGAGACATAAAGTCTGATAAGAGCCTCAGAAGAAAAAGAAATTCTTTTCCTGTGTATAACGCTATAGCTTAGCAGAGAACTAAAGAAAAGAAAGGGCGCAGTTGTTTGCTTACTGCACCGATATTGATATAACTGAATGGAAATATTTCAGTTATTTATGAAATCTTCATTTATGTAGCACTGGAGAACAGCACCTTCAGAGATTTCGCATTAACACACACGCACACGCACGCACACGCACACACACACGCACACACACACAACACACACACACACACACACACACACACACACACACACACACACACATTTTTAAAAATAAATTATCGCGAATCATCAGTTTGATTGCTGCGCTGCCTGGAGCAGTTTTTGATTTCTAAAACCCTGACACAAGAGGTTTTTCGAAATGCTTTATTTAGAGTGAAACCCTCGTTCATCAAGCAGCATCATCTTTCTACGACGACGCTCATAGATTTATAAACAGCCGCTATACACGACAACAGTACTGCAGTAATGGCACAGGCCTCTAAAAGCCGTACGTCTACAAAGACAACAAATCTTTCTTAATATCATAGTTCCCCCCTCCATGTATAATGCAGCTAAGCGACACCTTGCGTCACACGAATGAAACTTTTCACTCCTGTGTCTTGGTCTGTTTTACACATTTAATTATTCTGAATTCGTTTTCTTTTCTTAAATTTTGAACACAATTTTGTTGGCATTCTTAGAAGTCGCTATTAAAGTGCTACTGTATTTAGTATAAAAGTTTGTTGTACAAAGTAACAGTAAATTATTAAATTGGCATCCTATATTATATCACGATTTCTTTAGTTACCTTTTAGGGTATATTCTGGTTTTTAACAAGGTCATTCTTACTAAAATAAAAGCTGTGTTCAATGTTCTCGCTCACATTCGCTATATTTTAAGCAACGAATTAAAATATCTAATACAAGTTACTTTTTTTCCTTCTCATCTACAATTCTAGGTCACGTAAGAATTTAACGTGATTTTCCTTTTATTTTGACGTTATACTGTTGTCTTAAATGAAATAAGTAAACGCAGCATTGCCTACAGACAGATCTTATTAAGAAATCATTTTAAAATTAGGATAATGCGTAAAAAAATGACTGCCGACCCATTGATTCTAATATAAGAGAGCTGTCATTAACTATCTACGGGAGGTAACTCATACTACCATTTAATTTTAGTCACGAGGTTTTATACAAAAACGACCGTAAACTGAAGTTAGCTTGGATGAATCGGGCAATATTACCTTGACTGAAATTATTAGATCATCTTGTGGTTGGAGAATTACGGGCATGAAACAAATCCTTTGATGCAAGTACAAGTGTATCTGAAATTCTTAAATAAGTTTTCTCTTTGTACCCTTTGGAGAGGCTTTTATTCCCTAAAAAATAATACAACCATTTTTTTACAAAGCACAAGCTAACTTTGAATAAGTTATTCGTTAGGCCACTATAAAATTCACAAGCATTAAAATGGAAAATACATTTAAAAGAGTTGCCTTTGATATGGGAATATAATTTATTTTCAGACTTTCTCAGTAATAAGATACTATTTTAGTTATCTAAGGAATTTATCTTTGCTCACTTATTTTTATATTTTGCATTATTCAAGATTATTTCTCTATACAATTTACACGCAAGAAATTTTAAAAGAAAAAATCAGTATAGTTGAATTATAGATTTAAAAACTGACAAATTTTGTTTCTCTTTTCTATTATTTAATTCTCTTTTTTTCTTTCTGGAAAGGGGGGAGCAATGGACGTATACAGTTGTCCCCCGGTATTCGCGGGGGTTACGTCCCTTGAGCACCCGCGAAGAGTGAAAAACCGCGAATATTGGACGTGGTCCATAAAAATGCCTATAAACGTCAAAATATAACGTAAAATATAAGTAAATATATAATAATAATTTAATAAAAAATACAACACTCAGAGAAACACTCGAGATAGCTACACGCGGTAAACTGGGATGATGCTGGGCTGCACCTGGCTGAGACAGCGCCTCGTGGGCAGCAGCCAATCAGCAGCGAGGAGAAATGAATAACGCTCTCGGATTGGCTACTTTCAAACCTCCAGCCAATAGCGTTTATTCTATATTGATATTTTGCTGAATTTACATTAGTATTTATATTACAAAATTAGTAAATTATATTATTATTAATAATTTAGCATTAAAAAGCGTGAAAAATATATATTGCCACGAAAAAAGCCATTAAAAGATCGCGTAAGATGTTTGCGATTCCGCGAATATGCGGAGGTTTCCACGAACAATTATTAGTTAGGTTCTAAGGAAAATTCCGCGAATAACCGGGGGCCGCGAATGCCGAACCGCGATTACGCGGGGGTCGACTGTACTCTCAAAGAAACCTTTAACTTAGTCTTCTAGATTACTCTCAGGAACCAAACACTTTTTATCTGTGTATTCTGACTATGCGATTCACAAGTTCTGCCTTACTCGCAGTCTATAATTTAATTTTAATTAAATACGTAAAGTTTTCGAATTAGCCGGATGTTAACACGAAGTTTTATTTATGAAGTCTGCGTGATATCTGACGCAGCGTGTCATAACCGGAAGCACTTTGGATGGAGTATGTTCCTGCCGGAATAGCTTTTAAAACGATCTGGGGTTTCTCTTTTTGACTATTCGCGGTTCACTGTCCCTGACTATCACCGCCCCATTTGAGAGAGTTGCGCCCCTTTCCCCGAACTAATGACTTTTTGTATCAAGTGCTTACCAAATGTTCTTGTATATACATTTAAGTCAATTTCACGTAATTTATTAAATGTTAAGATTTAAACAAATATTTAACCGGAAAAAAAAGATTACCACATGGATAAAAAGACTCGTAAACGTCTACGCTAAGTCCCTGATACCGAAAAGAGTTAAGCTAACAGGAGAATACGCTGGATGCTTCGTTTTCTTTCTCAGTATTTGATGATAATTTTATGAGAAAGAAACACCAACATCAGGCAATTCATCTTGCATCAGTTGTTTACGACCGACCGGTAAGCCTAGCGATCTAAGCATCACGCAAGTTATAAAAACTGAAGACGTCGTGCTGCCGTGACGAACGTCACTTCCGGAAATGTTCTCGTGCGACTTGATAGTCTGAAATGTATCCGTTAAACCATCAACTGTGTACAAATATAAATAACAGTTCTGGACCACGTTTTTAGGTAAGGACACACCCCCTCATGAGATTACACAGATGATGAAGGATTAACGTTTATTAGCTTATATTTATTTTTGTTCATTCTCGCTTTGGTGAAGTTCAGATGAAGCAAGTTCATGCGGTGCCTCTTCCGGTTTAAAGCGTCAGCTCTTCACTATTTGTCATGTTTACAGAATAATAGGTATTACTTCAAGTACGCACTGCGCAAGAGTTTATCTTTTTACGCTCGTCTTAGTGACTGCATTTTATGTAAAAACCATCATCACACGGAATTTACATTACTCTTACTGCTCTCATAGTTAATGTCATGTAAATATCACTTAAATGTTAATCTTTTGTTCCGAACGTCAACCATTAAAGACAAAGTAAAGATGATATTTCGTTTTTTGGAAGAAACTGTACGTGTTCGTTTGGATCGTCGTTCACTTCCGCTCTTCAATACGTTTTCCACAACAATTACAAGTGCCACTCTAAGGCAGGGATTAATTAATTAAGCTTTCGTGGAGAAACAAGTTAGCTTGCATATAAAGCATAGAAAACGACCAAAAAACTGATCGATAAGCAATATCGTGATATATAAAAATACACAAGAAGCATATTAACAAAAAATACAAGAGACGTTGCCGAACTCGTCTCTGTAAATATAGCCCCGCCTAACAACCAGGATTTTTTTAAAAAGTTCCACAAAATTTATTTTATTTATGTTTGATTCACATCTGACAAATTAATTTTCTTTATCTTAGGAATTTGGAATTAAACTAACTGTTAAGAAACAAGACTTAACATACGCCATAACTAAAAACGTTTTTGATTTGTTTTATTTTACAATAACTCAGCTCTGTTATTTATTTCATGAGAAATTCTATAAATTCAAACTTCCGGTACTTTTGAAATATGTATTGGTGACGCCATAACTCTTCTGACATGAAGAGCACAAATAATTTCGTCTGCATCATAGTTGTGCAAGGTGGCATGGTGTCTAGCATTTGTATCGATTCTTTTGTCATCACCGTTTTATTTTTATTTTAGAATAGCTCCAAACACAAGATTTTGGTGATCTCCGAAGTCTCACGAGGCAACAGACAATTTAACCCATAATAATAAGAAACTAGTACTAATGTATATTGTACATGTCAAATATGCGTAGACTTCGGAGATTTTTAAACGATTTCAAACTATTTCAGAATTTTAAGCTTAGAATTTTCGCGAAATTGATTTATTTATTTATTACGTCCAAAGAAAAGCAGAGATTACGCTTAACTCATAAAGCGTATGGACGGTACGTGATTACCACGGTCGCCGACCCGAGATCGATATTCGCGGTGGATCTGCTCAGCTCGGCAAATCTCTCTTCCATGGCTTCTTTTCCGCATTATTATTTTTTTTTTTTAACCAGCCGGTCGCGCGGTTTCACCCAAATTTAAACAATGAAGATTTTTAGTCCGAACTTTCACTATGGTTACCCGCCATTTTGCGCAGCTACACAAGTGCTGCGCGCGCCGAGAATGAACAACTCGTAGGAGACAGGGTTGTGTAAGCAAACGGATTTTGAAGTTTGTTCAAAACGTTTCCTTTAGTTTATCTACTCTTTGTTTTTTTTTACCCCGCAAGCCGGAGAGCCACGGACAGCGAAGAGATGCTAATGGCGTCAGTCTTGCGTAGTGGGGCCGAGATTAATACTTGGTATGTGGATATCTACTTTACAGACTGTTAATGTAACTGGATATTATCGTTTGAAAATATTTTAAGAAAGAATCAAAACCAAAAACACAGCCGCATTAGTAATGTAGGTTTTAAGCAAGGCTTCATCCAATAGCGCCACCGTGGTGCAATTCTTATCCAACTTGGATGTCTTACCTATTGAGGACTGGGTCCGACCGTCCGGTGCGGTGTTTGTGTTCAGCGACTGGTGACGAAGCTGTCTTGGCTAGCGCAGTCTCACTCTCCATCCAAAAGGTTTCCTTCCCCGCCATTTCGTGCCGACAGAAAAGACCGTGTCGGTTGCATAAATTTTTAAAGATGAAATTTTAACGGTTGGATGTTATTTAAAACTAAAGATACACGTCAGCTGACCTCATCGTCATAGTTGAATACAATTTTTGAAGCTGTTACTATTCGATAACATATAATTAAAACGCATATGAATATCTCTTTAAAGTGAAATTAGACAACATGTAAGTGTTAAATAACTAACTCGCCGTAAGAAAGAGTTAATGGCTTATCCACTTTCTGAAAGTTAGCTGAAGTGTTTGGCTCCTGTGCTAAAAGATGTGACGAAATACTGGTAAACATTAGGTATGACGAGCTTCCCAGTAAAACCTCTGACTTTAACCACCAGAACTATATATACGAATTAAAGTTTTTGGTTTTTGGTAAGTGCTTAAAATGATGCGTCTGCATCTCACGCGACATTTTCTGGACAAATATAAGCGAAATCCATCCTTGTACGACATTTATGAATAAAGGCAGCTTTAACATGAGAAGATTTACTGACACTACAAATAGGATTCTTTTTCCGGTTATTTTTGTCCATTGATACTTAGCGATCGGGTGATTTGCTAGTAAAATTCTGACCGTGAAAAATATTGCGGTAGGTTGTCGATCGAAGAAGAAAAGGTCAATTTACTACGATTGATGCCTTTCTAAGGCGTGTCTACTTTCTGTTGAAATAATTACAACTTTTCGAGTCTAGTGACTTCAGGTCTGGCTTAGTAAATAGAAAACAGAGGAGTTTTTCATTTAGCAGTTGTAGATAAAAGATAATGTATCTCATATCTGTCTTCATTATGGGAGCACAAAATGTTGTAAAAAATGCTACTTTAGTGTAGGCTTATTTCTTTCAGGTTTAGTGTTAATTATAAGTTGTAAAAAAATACTGGGTTACCAGCAAACAACATTAAAGTATCAGGCATTATTAACCTGACGTCTCGACCCTCTTCCCTCAGCAAGTTGTATCTGAGTTGCTGAGGCCCACCGCAGAGTTGTGTTGTTTGTTGCCAAAGAAAGACCTTACTAGAACTCTTCATTTCCGGGTGAAGGTGGAAACCATGCCAACGGAGCTACGCCAAACCGAAACAGTATCTCAGCCTTGGTAGTCCAGTAGTCGAACTACTAGGCTACTGACAAAAATAATAATAAATGGAAAAGTGAAATTAAAGATTTTAAGTGTTTTTAATTAAAATGTAAGATATGGCTAAAGCTTGCTTCGCTTGTGAATTGAACTTGAACACACACACACAAACCTATAATGTTGGCCAAATGTATTGAGTGGCCATCGTTTTACAACAAAATACTGCGCTTTCACCGTGTGTGTTACAATGTAAAAATGTATTTTTGACATAAAAATCCGATAAAGCGACATTTTGAATTCAGAGGGTCTCTGTAGTAAACTTCCTCCTTAATGTAAGAATTTCTTGTGGAAATGTATCTATTGCATAATAAAGAAGAAAGCTTCAGTAAATTCACATATTCCAATGTTATTTCAACAGTATAAATGATAAATCAGAAAAATGGAATGCTTAATCTTTGTATAATTAACCTTTAAAACCTAGGATTATTTAGGATGATGCAGAAATTCTGACCACCAATATGCGCGTGTGTAAATAATCAAATGCAAGTGTGTTCTTGCATTAAAGAACTTTGTAAAAAAGAATCAGCTGTTTTTGTCATAAATTCAAATAAAGTTACTCCCTGCAGTCGGTTGCTTATGACTCCCAAACCGTAACACATATGTTAACGTAAGTAAGTGTGCATACACAGGGGGTCTTGAGAAATGCATTGCCAGAATCTTCATATTTTACCACTGCGGGCGCCACTTACGTTATCTGACGTCAAGCCGGAACGACCACGTCAGTTAAAAAAAACAACAACAACAAAAAACCCCAGCATTTCTTGTGAAATCGATGTATAATTGTGACAGAAAACAGTAAAAAATTGAGTTTACAACACCAGTTTATTGAAAACAACCCGCTCTTAACCTTTTTTTGCTGAACTGGTTTAACGCCTTACAGTAAATTAAACCTCTTGTCTGGGTCAGCAGGAAGCAGATTGTTCAGTCTTTGCAGCTTTATCGGGACAGCTTCAGTGTCCTGCGCATCACCTCCGATACAGTTTGCTGGGGTAGGAAGAAGAGAGAGAGAACAGGGAGTTCTGTGCTAAAAACGTTACGCAGTGTTTCTGTTACTCGCCTCGTAGCCCTGGGTACACAGGTATTTATAAACCCCCCCAAAAAAACAATAAAGATCAACGTATCTAGGCTTGCAGAGCTGGTTATAGGAAAACCTGATTTAATTCACTGTATATTCACCTTTCGCTAGTAAAATATCATTTACTTGAATAGATATAAATCAAGCGATGATACAGAAGAAGATTCTTGAAAATGCCAAAGAAACCGGTTAAATTTTGAACAATTAAACTAATGGTCAATAATCATTCTATCCGTATCAAGACTGATTCTTAAGAACTGACGAATAGGCACGCGTTTGTCACAACTAAGGAGCTGCAATGAACAGTGTGGGAAAGGTCACCGTGACACGGTTTTTCGCAATTAGATGCTTTCCTTAAATTGAGAACTATTAACATTAAAGTCGCAAGAACACTGGCTTTCGTCGTCACAACGTTTCCCACCAGGTTCGCCGCGAGTTCGGTTTTAAACTTGCGGTTAATACGTGAAGTGAGCCAGCGCTGGAGCAGCTAATGACCTGCTCTCGCGAACGTTCACGCTATCATAACGCGTTATGAATGCTTCCATTCCCGGGGTGAGTACCATTGTGGACCTATGGCAAGATCCAGTCAACGGAACACGGTAAAAATTAAATTTTAAAAATTGCAAAGGTAATATTAATGTTCCTTCAAGGTGTGTAGTGAGTTTTAACCCTCGTAAACTTTAAGGAAGACGAGCGATCTATTTTACCAGGCACCAGCCCTCTTTCCAACACTCACGCGAGCACTTCACGTTTAAATTGGTGAATCGACGAGTAACCGCTCTCTTATTGTAGCACTCAGAATGAAACGCAATTTTTAAATTGCTTTCCTGGAAAATAGAACAGCTCGAATCGAGTGGTGCTTCAGATTCCTGGGCGTAACGGCTCCTTTAACTCTACTGCTGGCGAACTGACAGGCTGGGGGCTAAGACAGAAAGCTTCCAATGCATTTTATTCTTTTTGATGTCTCCTAATGTCGTCATTTCCCCTCCAGTCTATATTTAAGTTCATCGCCGATAGTCTTTTAGCTGTGGAAATTTATTTTCAGATCCAGTCTAAGACAAACTGTATACTGAACGTCTCTGGAAGCTGTAATTACAAAATGACCCCAAATAACTGTACTCTGTTCGTGTCGCACACGAACTGTGTAGGCGAGTCCGTGATTATTGAAGAAAGGGGTCTCTGAATCTAAGGGTTCAGATATCGCTGAATGACTACCAAGAAGCCCTTGTGAGGCTAAATGTCCCTTTGGGGTTATTTAACTACAAGGTTTGTGTACCTGCTGTCAGTCAGTCGGTCGGTCCCCTCTTAGCTCCCTGTCTGCAGAAACCTTGGGGGACAGAGACCAAGGGAGAAGTGTGTCAGCAAACGATTTGCTTTGCCCGCGGGGAAGAATTGATGGATGGCACGTCTAAGCTCGAAATAGAGCAATGACACGGTTGAATGGTTATATGGGCAAAGGCTGCTTTCATAGTAGTAGTAGTGGAGGCGCTACTGGAGCCCACTGTCAGTGGAGCGAGACAGGTCTTGTTTACTCTGTTGATTAAGGAATAAAAACTGGCGAAGAAAGTGTCGGTAGACAGTAGGCGAACGCCAAGCCATGAAACATATAAGGTCTAGTGATTACGGTGCCTCTGCCGCCCTGTCTGCGCACTGTCCCCAGTAAGACTGACGACACGACTCCCTGCTGGCTCCGGCTGAACAGCTCGCTCCTTTCACCAGTTAGGCTGGGGCTCAGCTATTAGAACTTTGAGCAATAATACTAATGATGTTAAAAAGGAATTAAAGCGCTACTCTTATAGAACCGTTGCACAAATCGTCAAGGACAAAAAAGAATTAACCCCTTTGATGCTATTTTGACTGGTACTTATAATGATTTTCATGACGGAAACCGAAGTTTTTGTTTAGAAAGAGAATCACTGAGAGCAGAAAACTTCCAAGTTTTAGAGAGCGTCCATCTTATCATGGAAGTAACTATACAAAGCGGAACTAAAAGAAAATAATCCGAATACTGTTTTCACGTTTTGTCTGGAAACAATGAAATCTTTTAATGAACAGTCATTATTAACGACACAACATGCTTAAAAAAAGTTACTTATATCATTATTTTAGAGAGATTTTCAGCAAATTGAAACTATGTATACGCAACGTGACTCTCCCATTAAAAATGCCATTAAAACCTTTGCGTGCGTCATAGTTGTGCAGAGTGACGTTTAGCTGCTTACCATAGATGCACAAAATGGGTGTTGTAGGTCGATCACGGGGCTTCAAACATTTTCCTTTTCTATTGTCAATTTTAAAGATCCCAAGAACACAAGAAAGCGGATTTTAAAGTATAAAAATAATTGATTTATTATTCTTTTGCATGCGTTTAATAATTTTTTATGAACATTGAGACAGAAGTAATGTATGTTAAAAAAACCTATGAACTCAAGCTTTCCTGCACTTTTCCTTGGCAAACGTTTTGTTGGTGTTGCTTGCGCGCACAACCACTGTTGAAGGAAAACTCTATTATCGGTGGAAGCGATGAACCGATGATCTTCATCGTGAGGCAAGAAAGGACCGAAAATCGTAATTATAAGACGGTGAAGGCCGAAAATGTTAATGATGGAGCGGTGACGGCATGGAAGGAGCAGGGGTGGTTATGGTGAGGTGGTGAAGGTCGGCGGACGTAATGGTAAGCTGGTAAAGGCAGAGAATCGCAATAGTAATGCAGTGAAAGCAAAAGGTCACGATGGAAAGACGGTAAAGACAGAGGGTAGTAGTGACAGTGTAGTGAAGACCAAAATTCGCAATGGTAAAACGATGAAGACGCAGGTTCGAAATAGCAAAGCGGTGAAGACAGTGCAGACTGAAGGTCGTGAATGGTGAGGTGGTAAAAACAGTGAAGGGCGAGGTTCATCGTAGTGCAACGGTAATGACAACGGTTCACGACGTTGAGCTGGTGCAGACAAAGAGGGTCGTTTTCTAAATAATTAGATATTATGTCGGATCTTGTGCTCGGAAACGTTTTTATGCTATGTATGGTTACTAAACACAAAGAGAAAGTAATTACAAATTACTTAAGATTACTGTATTGTTACACATTAATTTGTTTTGGTAATAGTATTCTTAATGACTTGAATAAGTAATGGGCAAGTGTATTTAATAGCAATAGTATTAATCAGTTTTAAAGTCTCATAGATTGCATTATTCTTCTGTAGCCTCTACCACGATAGCTTATTGTCTTCTAGTTACTATTATGAATAACTAAATCAAAGAAACTAAAGTAAAAGTAAAGGTATCCTATTTGTTTAGAAATTCCTGCTTTAGATTAGTTATTGTTCGGTTAGTTACAAACAAGTTAGACGACTTATAAAAGTTTACTTAACTATGAGTTGCCTCCCCTGATAATTAACAACAGCAAATTGATACGTATACAAAATTAGACTTTGAAACTTTTATTTAAATATGAAAATTTTTACGTCCTCATCAAGAGTTTTACTAAAAATCATACAAATGGCAAATATTATTCATTGAAATCGTAAATTATTCTCTCAAAAATCGTTCATTGATCTTAAAAGATTGCCAATTTGGATTATCGTGTAATATAGTTCAGTTGGAAATGAAAATATCAGTAGCGACCAGGTATAACCCGTGACAAAATTAGTAAGCTTTCACCTTTTTCTAGAAGTTTGTATCTACTTTCGAGAATCTGTTGTTGCTCGGCAACATGATCAGCTGCTTGTCCCGGTTCGTTATTTTTGATTTCGAAGTAACGCCGAGTATTAATATTTACTTACGTGTGTCTCGAGTGAGTATGTAGGCGCTTTTCCCCGTGGTCCGGAACCGAAATCATTTTAATCTTCGGCGATCGGCTGACAGGGTTATCGTCTTTTCTCCCTCAGCCGCTAGGTAGCGGATTCCGTAGTGAGGAATTCAAACGATAAAAACTCCAAGATTACACGATTCTACATATGAAGAGATTGTTTCTCATTTATTAGAGTGCATAAATCAATTCTTCAAAGTTTAAGGCCGTTTGGGTTAGACTTACAATGTTTTTGTTTTTTAAATTTTTTTATTTTAACCGGTATGTCTCTCTTGAGATCATCCCCGCCAGAGCCAGAGTGTGCCCTATCGGCACGTGCATAATAGTACCTCCATAATAACACGGCTGGTGAGAGGTGCTCGCTAGATGATCGTTCTCATCTAACTATCGGACTTATTTCAGTCTCGTGTTTTCTCATTCATTCACATTTAAGTTCCTTCCACTGTCAGTCGCTGATGACTATCGTACGATAGACCTGACCCGCTAGCAGAGCGCTGCTACACGGCGGAGAGAGAGAGAGAGAGAGAGGAGAGAGAGAGAGGAGAGAGAGAGAGAGACTTCCTCCCAGGCCGCTTATCAATGTATATTTGTTTAAGGAAAATATATGCTAACGTTTCCCCCATTCATCGTGATCATATCTCGGTGATTTGTGTTTACGTAAATAAAACCGCAGATTGTTAGCTATAGCGCCGCCAGGCGTTGTTCACTCGCATCGTTTAAAAGATAATATGCGTGGATTTTTTTCACGGTGTAGATGGATAAGATTTCCTTTCTAAAACCCTGTCTCCCCCGAGTTGTAAAAATATATATGCTAATTTTTATTTATTTATTTTTTGCATGGCGTATTTATAAAGATTCCACCCGCGATAATCTTCTTTCATTGAGCTAATAAACCTATGAAACCCCTTAGGTCTTTTTTTTTGTTTTTGGTCCGTTACTTCATTTATGCCGTTAAGTTAATTTAAACATTAGTTATTTATAATACTAAATTATTACTGATCTAAAAATGGTACTTAAGCAGTCGTTGGAATTGTCTCTCCTTTCAAGTTCTGCTAGACCAATGATATGCGTCTTAAGATATAGACTCACTTTGCTTTCTCTAACATTATTGGTTTCTGACGGTTTTATTAATAATTTAATCTCAAAAGATCATTCTATGAGGATAAAGTTACGCATTAAAAGATATCAGTTTTCCAAAAGAACATAGTTTATATTTGTCTAAACATGCTGAAAAATCTTTTAAAATATCTGCAATGAGTTACATGTTTTGTGGAGAACTGTGAGAAAAGTCACACTGTAGTTTATTAGACCGTGTTTGCAATCATTTATTGCGATTAAAGAAAAGAAGCAATTTTAACGAGTAACTAAAATGAATAGACATTCTAGTTTTGCAACATGAGCTGAATAATAATTGTTACTGTTGATTGAGTTCTTGTGGTAACGTTCAGACTACGGCAAAGAATAGTTATTCTTCGTGTTATTTTTAATTTAAATTTTAATTTTTCGCACTGTAATGCTATCATCATTATCGATCATTATTTAATCGGTCTGTTATATGATTACTAAAGTCAGACTTAACTTTCTCTTTGCTAAAAACATTTTTCTAATAACTAATAACTTACCTATATCAGTAACATCAACATATTTTTTTAAAAAAAAACTACACTTTTGAATTTTATAGAACATTCATAAACGGCGCCATACCTCTATCCAAAATACCACAAAATGTTTCGTGTACGTTATAGTTACGCATGGGTGATATATGACGTTTGGCTTTACGTCATACCTGTGCAATATGATGTTTGGCTTTACGTCATACCTGTGCAATATGACGTTTGGCTTTACGTCATACCTGTGCAATATGATGTTTGGCTTTACGTCATACCTGTGCAATATGACGTTTGGCTTCACTTCATACCTGTGCAATATGACGTTTGGCTTCACTTCATACCAGTGCAATATGACGTTTGTGCATGCCATTGTTTTTTTTCAATTTAAGAAAAAAAATTGATTGCGGTTTTTGATGTCACGCGCTTTCTCATTTGAATTTTACCTTAGTTTAATTAAAACAGTTAAAATAGACACATCATTATATATACAATAAAAATTGCATAATGTAAAGCAGTAGAATAAAAAACTAGGAAAATAAATGGTTTTATTTTTTGTGGCACTAAGCAAAAATTATCAAAAAAACAAAAGCAAACAGTAGTAAAAGTATAATTACTATGCTAGAAAACGAAAACAGCATATAATATAAATACGACTTTTCTTTATATAAAAATCTCTGATCGATATAAACGAAGTTGTAAAATTTGGAAGTGATCGGAAATGGTTGAGGATACATTGTTAAAAATTCAGAATTTTTGTCAAGTTAGGTTTGGATTTATCTTGGCATGAACCTGAGTAAAAACGTCAAGTTTCAGTAGGTTTTGAATCCTACACGTTTTTGAGACGGATGTAAAAAACAGCTTGAAGTAGGTCGACACAATGCAGCTGCACACACGGACAAGAAAGACATTGACGTTCTAGTTTTGTCGAACCTCAGAATATGTAGAAGTGAAATACGAAGAACGCTGTGGCGTCGTAGGCAAATCTCTCTGCGCTATAAACGAAAGCCAATATAATAAGAAATGTCATTTTAGAGTCTTCGCAAAACATCGGACACATTCTTAAAATGTTTCCGTCACATTCTAAAGCGTTTGTTTATTTTTATTTCCTTAAATTAGTTCTTATATAACATATTCTTAAAAATTAATACATTTTCAGCGTGTAACGTAACTTATTATAAACGATTAGGAAAATAGATATAGAAGTATAAACCAAGCCAAATTTGTTGGTAGTATGATTTTCATTGGTCCACCTACCAGCGAATAAATAATACATTCTCTTCTGATTTTTAATGTCGATTGATAACGGTAATTTTCCACATTTTATTTATTTATTCATTTATTGATTTATTGTTTTTATTTGTTTTGGTAAACCATGGTTCAGGAACCGTGATACGGGAGACGTTGATAGTAGGAACCGTTGGAACAGCGCAAATCGACATCAGCGGAAGTAAGTTGTCTTCCGGTCAAACCGAGCGGGAACATACAGGTCTGAGTTTGGCGGAAAAATGCATGGAAAACAGATAGAAACTCGTATAATGTACGTGCGCTAACTTTTAAAAGAGAAAAGTGTAAGCCCTGAAAGGAATCGCTGAGTTTTTTTTACCTGTTTGATTCGAATAATGTCCGACAAATACGATGTCACTAATAGAGTCCCGTACGGGGTTCTCGGTGTGTTACCTTAGCAGAAACCGTCCGATGTGGGTAAAAATATTAAAAAAAAACACACACACACACACAACACACACACACACACACACACACACACACCACACACACACACAAAACTTAATAATCTAAAGTATTACGCAGGTGGTGTGGCCGATAAGAAGTACACAATAACCGATAAAGTACTTTCCAGGACAACTTCAAGCGAGACTTAAGACTCACTGGTTTTATCTGCCGGCAGTGCACTGTCCTGTTGATCCCGTTAACACACGGCCACGTGTTTGCTCACTGTGATGTGGAAAGTCCGACCGATCTCCAGTGCATTAAATGGCTCAAATTTCCATGCATCTCTTATTCGTTTGCAAAAGAAAGAGAAAAAAATGTTTGAGAAGTTTTATTTAGCGGTGCTATCCCCGATTCGGTTTACCTTCGCCCTTGATGCTTCGGTAATGAGGTAAGGCGATATTTCGCTTATTTGCTGCACTTTTCTTTTCCGGTGAATTAAAAATCGGTAGAGTCTCTGTCCGAGTCTGCCAGTGGTTTCCGTTGACATAAGCTTGATATTTTATGCAGTATTGTTTTTCTAAAAAATCTGTATAATTTTAAAATCCAACACCGTCAGCTAAGCTGCTCAAATGCACACTAGAGCTATGATTGACCAATTTCGAAACGTTTCGCACTGACCTTCCGGTTTGGCTAAGAGGCTGCTCGCGCACTGAAATAACTAGAATGATTTCGGTGCAAGATGATGTCTCCTTTTCTTTTGCATCCACCCGTGTATTTTCAAACAAGGTCCTTTCGATACCGCGTCTGGGATTTTAGACATACTGTACAAATGATTTCTAAAAGGTGAAATCATAGATAACCGTGTTTCTAGGACAATCCGGCCAAAGAGCAGATCGAACCAACATCACGCACTCTGGCGTGGGGAAGTATCACTAAGAAGCAGTTTAGGGCATTCGAAAAAAAAAGAAGAGAACACTATCGTGTTTATAAACATCTACAAATGAAAATACTAGACTCGTTATTGTTTGCCCATTGAAGTAATTCATATATATGCTAGTTATCCTAAAATTTAGCAGGCTATAGTTACCTTTAGGTCAGGTAGAAAAGAGAGATGATACAAAAATAGTGCAACGTAGACAACATTAAATGATGAAAAACCCAAGATAAATCTCATGTTGAAGGTGGTGCGTTGGTCCAGCCGAGGCGTGTCCAGGTGTTCAAAGGTGAGCATCGAAAACTTTTCTAAACGTTTGCGGGAAAGGCTTAGGGTTAGGGTTAGGATTAGGGTTAGGGTTAGGATGATGGTGTGTTTTAACGACAGCCGATCTTCCTTTGCGAAACAGCTGTGTCGGTTCGAACTGGTAGTTAGTTGAAGACCTAACCCCTTTGTTAGCCAAGCGACGGGTGATCTAAAAATTCACAATATAGTGCACTGTAATACATAATAATATAAAAGTGCAATACCACTGCGTACTTAAACATCATATAGTAGAGTCTCGTGTGTTAAAGTATAGCTTTTGTTTACAGTATAGCGCAATTTGCATAACAGTAAAGTAGCGCGAGCCATACTGTACTGAATTAATCTTTACAATTTTCTTAAATGACTGCATTAAAGAACCAAAAACAACAACAACAAAATATTATTATTAATTGGCGTTTAGATAACATTTAACTTTTTATGTCA
Organism: Nautilus pompilius; assembly: GCA_018389105.1. NCBI lineage: Eukaryota > Metazoa > Mollusca > Cephalopoda > Nautilida > Nautilidae > Nautilus > Nautilus pompilius. Next base: position 16,405 of record JACATO010002438.1, read on the forward strand.
TACAAAAACTACAGGTGGAGGATCCCTTATCCGAATTCTGAAAACCGAAAAGATCCGAAATATTTTTGGAGCTGCCTTAAATCCCAGAAGGTTCCCGGTCAATGAGCGGGTCCCGACACGCTTGACGCATGCGCATTATACACCGTAATTTCTGTGCTTTGTTGTTAGTGAGAATATACTCTGAAAATGTCGAAAAGGCCTGCAAATACCCCTATGGTACCAGTAGGCCTACCGTGGTGATAGCCCACCTTTCTGATGGTTGAATGTACATCTTTTTCTTATGGTTTCATGCACAAAATGATTTTAAAATATTGCATAAAACTACCTGTAGGCTATATCAGTTATAATGTTGTAATGAACTCGTGCCGAGTCCCCACTCCCAGGTGGGTCAGCTACCGAATTATGCCGGTATACCTGTATTCTAAAATCCGAAACACATTCGGCCCCAAGGATTTCGAATAAGGGATTCTAAACCTGTATTTAAAAAGGTTGTTGTTTTTTTTTTGAATTTCTATTGATATCATTAAAGATGAAGTCTAGATGCTTTTTTGTTTAGTGATAATTTATAGGAAATATAAAAAGACACTATAGTGTGAATCGAATATGCATATGGACTTTATTTATCAATTATTTATTATTAAAAGTAGTGAAATTGTTCAGTTTCCATAAAATTATATTTCTAAATTTGCAGTGTGATTCGAATAAAGTAGTTTATGGTTGCCGTGAACCGGTAATGATCACCAAATTAGCTGAAAAAATTAGCAGCAAAGCTTCTGTCACCTGCATAAGAAAAACAATATTAAGAAAGCAAAGCAGCAGGAAGTAGCAATTTGACACGCAAAATCACTTGTCCGTTTCCACAAACGTGGGTAGAAGAAATCGCTGGTGATGTCAGCCGTAAAACTGTTGAGATTTACTGTATATTCAAATACCAGTCGTGGTGCACTTTTTCATAGAACTCATTATGGATATTGTGGCTTCACGCCATGTATATCATCTCATGTGCCTATAACGTGAAATAAAGCCACGACTAATAGTTATAAAAGTTTCGAAAAAATTGAATTATAAAAAAGAGAAAATGACATCATCGTGTAGTGACCATACAAAACCATAGTAGATCAATCAAGCAGTCAGCGTTGTCAGTTTCTCTCTTAAATCTGTACTGCTAACCAACAATATCTGTACACGTCAGTTTCAGCGCGCGGCATTAATGTCAGCTATAATACTACACAAGTAATTTACCATTTATCAAATCCGAAACCTGACATATTTTTGAATTTAAAAATCAAATAAATCACTAAGTTTTCTTTTCGATTACCTTTTTACAATTACTACAATCGTAAATTGATTAACTGCTTAACTATGCAGATTTAAAAATAGGAAATAGAATAGTTAGCAGGTTCATTTAACAAAGAAATTCTGAGTTGCTAAATCCTATCTAATGCACCGTAAATGTCATCAAAGGTTACTTTTGGAGATTCAATAGATACTTTTGTGAGTAAAGATAATATTACTCTCCCCCCCCCCCGTTTTCATAACAATACAACTTTGGTCAGTAATCAAATTTTGATAGAAGTTTTAAAAAGACCACATAGCGATAGAATATTTAAAAATAACAATTAATTTATGTTTGTTTTGTTGTGGTTTTGATTAAGCGGCGGCAAAACTATTACATCGTGAACTTCTAAGCTCAGTATTATTTTGTTTACAATTTAGCGGGCAGGTAATGGTCCAGTGGGTAGCTTACTGAACCGCGAAGGTCGGGGGTCTGAGTTTAAATCCCTGTTGCGGAACCTCTCTGGCGTGGTTCCGTCTCGTTCTTCTTCAAAAGCTGGACACTTCGGTTTCTTTCCTCACCTCAGAAACGAAGAGTTGTAGTATAGATTTTACTGCCAAAGTCGGAAGTGCGGTTATGCCTGTGGCGCTGTATGGGCAACCGCGGCAGTACGCTGCCACCTCAGCAGGGTTGCGAGCATCCGGGACACGTTAAAAGTAAACAAATAGGTTTGGCTACGCATACCCCCCCAAAAAAGACATGGTTCCCCCTCTCTTATGAAAGCTGATCTGATATAATTGCATTTTTAAAGACCGGTTCTGGTTATTATAAAGTGAGAAAAAAATGCAACTAAAACTCTAGATGTTTCCTTACCAATTTCTACTGTTTCTGTCAAAATAGTCATTAAACTCCTAATAACGTTGGACAACTAAACGGGTTTTGTTATTCTCAGTTGACATCAAGTCAAGAATTTTAATATATTACCGATTAATTCATTCAGTAAGAGCAGAATTCGTTTGGTTTGATACTATAGTACTACTGCATTTTGTATTTCATATTTGGATCATAACGCCATACCGGAAGTGATGTAACTGTGATCACCTCGTTTTATTAGCTAGACAGAGAGGATTAATTAATAATTATCGTACATCAACACTAAAATCAAATACTTTATTTCTGTCAGTTTTTTTTTATTACAATATTTTCTATGATGAAAATTATACTGAATATTTATGTTTAATGACTGTGTACGAAATAGAAATAATTTTATTAATTAATAAGAACTTATAAATAACATCACTAAATATAAAAGGTGGAGGCATTTTCTGTAATCTTTTAAATAATAAGTGAACTAAGAGACCTATATTTCGACGATCTTTTGCCGTCCCCATCAGGGGGGTTATGAACTGATTCTGAGTGCAATGATGAGTAAACGTCGTACAGGAGCCGCGATTATTCTGAGATTGTACGAGTTGCCGGATCCGCTTTCGACCTGTTGTTTACTGAATTGTAACGTCGAGTTTTCTTGCTATCTTTGCTTATTTAACCGACGCCCGAGTCCATTGAGAAAACGAAATCCTCTTCATTTCTTATGCCTTTGTAAAAACCAACAATTTGTGACCAAAAAGAGTAAACAAATGGCTTTACAAGCAGTGGTGTAGTGCAAATTTAATGTTCATTAAGTCAATCGTATGTCAGGTATTTTCGGTTTGTCTCAGAGTAAGCTGGTGATTGGTTTGCATAATTTAGCGGTGTGACGTTATTGGTTTTATAAATACGACCTTACGTCACTAGAGGGGTTGTGACGCTGAAAATTGCTAGGCAACTCATTGTTACGATCCGAGAGCAACAACACTTTAGAATATTATTTATATCGATACACATGTTTCGTATTTTTTAAAAATATAAATCAAGAAACGCTAGTACTCGATTCAAAGAGTACAAAACGTTGTTAATAAAATACCACCTATTTGGCGCTAATATATACAATTAATATTAGTAAAGCTGCAAGATGCTGCAGCGCTATCGGCGGAGAGCGAACTCAACAAGCACATACGGGTTTCTCGAGTGCTGTGACATCACACGTGGCAAGAACAAGAACTCGGAAATACCAGTAAAATCAGTTCTTTGTCTAGTATTCACGAGTCTAAATTAAATAAGGGAATGCGGGTAGCATTGCGGAGTCGTATTAACATCACGTAAATATCACACGTCACCTGCACCGCAATAACTGCCACTGAAAGCCGTTACAATTGATTTTAATAAAATAACGTATTTTGCTTAATAAGTACTGTACTTCTGATGTACAGTGTTTTTCAACCCTTACGTCATAAATGATGATTGTGCGAAGTTTCTTTTCGTTTGTACGTTACCTTTTAGTAGTGAATATAAAATCAGAATTGGTTTCTTTCGTTGAACAAAAACTGTAAAACTATGAAGATTAAAGTTTCCGGATACTTTCTGAGAAAGAGAAACAAGATTTTACCGCCCCTTTCCTTTTCTCCAAATGATTCTTGTTTGCAAACATCTCAGTTTTTAAGCATTCAAGTTGTTTCTGGTTTCTGACTAAATAAACCAATATTTTGATTTCACTAATTTTCGAGTAATGTCATACTGAAGAATCGATAAATAAATATATAAATAAATAAACAAAAATTAATTAAATAAGAAAAACGGCGAAATACCGAATTCTATTTTTTTTTTTTAAATAGGTTCACTGTATTCATCCCTGCGTGTTTGTATATTACTAGTTTTCTGTAGTTATGGTAAATAAATAAGGGTTGATAGATGCAATACGAGAAATTTTTAATAATTAAAAAAAAAATTCGATGAAATAATTTATTGATGTATTTTCCATAGGCCTATGATGGTTATTCAGCTGTAGAGCTACATACACTAGTATAAGTCAAGTCTTTCCTGCTAACATTAATCTGTAGGGAATTAGACCTGACAATAAAGTCAGCTTAGTAGTGTCTGGCCTTCTGACGAAGTCAATGCGATGGACACAGATTTTTACCGCACATTTTGTCAAAGAAAAAGCGCAAAATAAAACAATGAAATTTATGAATATGGAGATTCTCCTTATGGGCTTGGTCACTTCCAACAACAAAATAATATGCATTCAAAATGTTTACGGTAAAGGATATGTTTGCGGTTGGTAGCCTTTTGCCATTGTTCATTAGCAAAGTGGATGCATTAGTGTTTTGACACGATTCTCGCATTGCGACTTTGTGAGAGTTATTATCCAGCGTCTGGCGAAGCTGGATTGTCATTGTCGCCCCCGTGACACGACCGGAGACGGACAGCCTGGGCCCTTCAGAGAAGACCCTCACTTTCCATCAGGTAGACGGATATTGCATCACCGGTCAATTGGGGATACTTAACGTGTCAATTTGCCAGACAAAGGGCAGCTAAGCGACGTCTTGTTTTAAACTACCTGGTCGGACAATTGACAATCAGAGCCAACGCTTATGAAATCGTCGCCCGCGATCGTAGGTTGCCTAAGTTATCCTGGTCCATAGATAGGATCTCCGTTGCGTCTCCAGCGGAAACACGTTCCGGTCTGTCACGGTTATCCTATAAAGACTTTTTGACTGCTGGCACTGTTCTTTGTCGTCTTCGAGTCTGAGCGAAGATCAAGCTAATCTCCAAGACGCCTCATTTGGACCAGACATAACCGTGATGTTTTATAGGCACTGGCACGAAAGATTCCTTACTCAAATCACTGTCTCCCACAAACCATTTGTTTGCCAACACACACATATTTAATGATGTTTATAGGTGAATATCTGGTGATACCTAAACGACAAATAAAAAACAAAACAAAATTATTTTGACCATGTATGAGATGAGCAGCTTCATATTACTGGTAATGATTATCAAGATCCAATCTTGGATGAATAACGGACCGCCAATTTAATTTGGGTAGCGCTACAAAATATTGTAATTAACCTCTTTGCAAAACAAAGTTAAGAAATGTTTAAAATTCAAACGAAAATCAAGCTGTTATTTTAACAGCTTGAAAGTCCTAGTAATTTTTCAGACCATTTATGAAAAATTCTCGTTTTCTTTTTATATGTCGAAGACGATACTTTTAATTAACATCAAAACCTAGAAAGGTATACAGCAGAGAAGAGCAACATAATTCACTGCTCCACACTATCGGACTCGTCGTTTTCTTTATTAACACTATGAAATATAATCCAGTTAATTTTCGCTCCTCTTGTCTTGTTTTCGAGACGCATCCATAAATAAATAGTAATGAACTCTTTTATTTTTCATGCCTCAATAGTAAACTTGATTTCTGAAAGCGCCACTGGAATTGCTTTAGAATTCTAACGACGAGCAAGAAATCGCCTTTATTCTACCTTTGTCTGATTTTTTTTCCGCGTGGAATTTACACGACATGTGCCAACTTTCGCTTCGCCTGCCGTTCAAACAATTATATGAGGACATTGTTCTCTGTCGGCCACCGGAAGCAACTCTTCGAGCAGCGCGAATAATTCACCAGTCGCCAGAGGGCGCAGTGTTCGAACCCAGTAACCGTTCTGCTCGACACCTCGCCGCTCACGTCGCCTAACAACCGACCCTTCGCGTTTTCCTCAGCCTGTCTGCGGAGCCTATAGCCCACCCGCCCCCGTAAAGAATCAGAAATACCAATGTTCCATTTTTCAATGGTAAAAAAAAAAGGAAAAATAAATAAATCAGGATTGAAACGCAAAAGATAGAGCAGCAGTATCTAGCCATCAGCGCCGTCACTTCCGGTATCCGTCAGGCTGCTCGGTGGGCTTCTTCTCCATAGTTATTCCTAAATAGGAAAGACACAACGCCGAGCGAATCTAAAGAAAAGGCAAGTCACATAAAACGGATGCCTAATTCTGGCCGCTGCGGGTTCAAATTCCGATTAAGACGCGGTCATAAAACACTGCAATGTTTTCTTTCTTTCCCGCTCGGTGGAGCAGCCGACACTGTATTAAAAAATAGTTTCCCCTTTACACGCGTTTTGTTTGTGTGACGCTGTCTCGTGCATTCCTGTTTGTCTGTTAAAAACTGTAACAATGGCCACCAACCTGTAACGCGCTCCATACCTGACAAAGCGGGCTCAGTAAACCTGGTTGTATAGGCTGATAAAGGGATTTCATCTCTACTTTTTACACCTGACATATTCAATTTAAATTAATAAACCGTATCCTGTAAATTTTAGGTGACTTACTTTTTTTTTTTTTTGTAAAGAGAAAACCCCGCACGCTTTGTATAAACCGGGAGCCAAAACCCTAGACACCCCCCATCTCTCTCCCTCTTAAAAAATCACGAATAATTGAGTCTTGGAGCCAGAAATTCCAATTTATCTTTATATGCTATTAATCAGTCATAAATATGGTATTACACTCTTCCTCAGCCCTTCAAAAACCCTGCCTGGCCACGCCGCCTTTTGTGACCAACCCGCCCCGCTATAAACCTCTCTACAGCTTTTCTGAAGGAAGTTCTTGACTTGACTCTATTATAAAATTTTAGGGTTCACAAAAAGCGCCGCCTGTAATACGGAACCGACCCGCCAGACTGTCTGTACGTCGACGTCAGTTTTGGGCCTGAATGAGTGCTTTTTACTTATCTATTACCTATGTGGAACATTTCAGATCTAGGTATATCCAGGTAAAAAGAAAAAAAGTAGGGTGGAGATGTTTCGATAAATGGCTATTCAGATTTAAATTGTAGGCTCTCCATAGTCTGGCCGCTTTTTATGTGAGTGTAGACATTTTCTTGTGCAAACACAACGATCCGCCGTTTGGCGACAGTGGAAGAGACACGCGGAGTAATGGAGGAAAGGCAGTACAACAAACTTCATTTGTTAATCGTCCGCTGATTGTTGTCGTGCTACTGCGGAGAAGAGACTGGGAGGGGAGTGGTGGAGTCGTCGCATTTTGGATCCACCACCCCCCCCCTCCGCTTCGACTTCCTCCTCCTCCTCCTCCTCCTCCTACCATCCACGACAGGTTATCAGCGCTGAAGTCATAGGTAATTAATTGGTTCCTGTTTTTACCGCGGCGCTCGGCTGGCTACCTACCTACCTCACCTGTTCTGGCCAGACTGCTTAAAATCTAGCGCCATGCCCAAAGACAACAGTCGACAGTCGGCCTTCTGCTGGGAGAGGAGACCGGGCGAAACGGCAACGACAACAACACAGCAGTCGTGGTCAGACCTCACCAGCCTGCTGCTGAGACCGGCATCTCTTCTGCCACATCATCATGTGTCGGTATGTATCTGTTCCCTGGCATTCTTGCGGCTTATTTCTGTTACCATACATTTTCTCCAAACCCTACGAGTATCTCAGAATTATCCTCTCCAATTGTTCCTTACATTGAGATTAACGCTATTGCTGCTGCTGTCGTAGTTGAAATTGTTTTAACTTTTTAATACTTTGCCTTCATATCTTATGTACATCTAAACATTTTAACAATATATCATACACCAGATGTCCTTTAATTAAAATCCACTAAAATAAAAAAAACAAACTTTGTTGATCTACTGTTCAATAATTTTGCAGCATCTTCCATATTTGGTAGAAACCCCAGCTTTAATTCTTTTCTAGCCACATCTTATACGTTTTTCAATTATTTCTTGTAAAAATTACTTTTAATTTCTAACACTAACTTGAACATTAATTTTATTAGACAATATTTCAGTACCGTATTCGTGATGCTTTTAAATTATGGTGTAAAAAACATAACTTTATATGTTATAAACGTATATATATTATCACACTTGACTACCCGTTATCTTTCTAAAAATGTTTCCCAAAACAATTTAACAGAACTATAATATTTATTAAGTAGACAAACGTGGAGAGAAATGGAGTTTTATCGGAGTTGTTAGAAACTAAAAAAAAAAAGAAAGAACGATTTTTTAGAGTATTAAGAAAGTCGGAATATGTCTTTGCTGTGCTTCTGAGGTCTCAGCTGTCAACACCAGGACTCTTGTAGTGGTTTACTCTCTGTCCACTTTCTAATGGAACTATCGCTGTTTGGGTCAAAACAAATTCTTCACTCGAATTGATCATCACTTGCAAATGTTAAAGAAACTCCTTAAGTTAAAGAATCTAAAATGCATTAAATTATATTCTTATTCTGTATTTTTTAATTAGCAGAAGTTTCATGTTTTTTTTTTAAAAATAATGATTAAGACTGCTCAGATATATACATACGGGTTATTTTAAATAAGTCTAATTATTTTGAATGTGGCAGCTACTGACTGATTGGGAGCGGGGCAAGAATTCTGAAAATGGCTTCGAAAAGACAATTATAAGGAAAAGTTATCATTTTTTCTAAGATGAATGGATGTTAAATTTAAAAGCAAGTGTTGGTAAACAAGGAAGAGTGCTGAGGTTCCATAAGAAAATAATTAAGTTCTTGTGCATTGTAATACTTAGAAATACTAGCAAGAAAAAGAAAACAAACGGATAGGCTAAAACTTACATCTAAAACATTTAAGATAAGGGAGCAGCTGGATCATTTTCGTTTTTGTCTTATTTTTGGAATGCGTGGACGAGCATCATCGATGTCAAACGATACAGTAAATTATGAATAGATGGATCTCCTGTCGCCATTGTGGCGTGCTCAGCCTATGAAGTTGCAGAGAGAGAGAGAGAGAGAGAGAGAGAAGAGAGAAGAGATGGAGAGAGAGAGAGAGAGAGAGAGAGAGAGAGAGAGAGAGAGAGAGAGAGAGAGAAGAGAGAGAGAGAGAAGAGAGAGAGAGAGCAGAGAGAGAGGAGAGAGAGAGAGAGCGGCGAGAGCGAGAGAGATATGCGATGATGTAAATAATGGCCGAAAAATATAATTTTCATTCATTGTCATTATTATAATTAATTTTAGCATTTTCATTGACGGAAACCGTTGAATCTTCGAGTCCATCACTCACCGAGTTTTTGCTATGAGTCACCGACATTGTGGCAACAATCTGATTAACTGATTTAGACACAAAAGAGATAAAACGCGAAGAGCAGACGTTTTCGTTTTTAGAAACTTAAAGAAGGGGGCGGGCGTGTTCGACTAGGTCCGGCTAACTGAACTGCTCACGTCGGCGCAGCTTTCTCCTTAGTGGTTAATCCGAGGCCAGGTAAACACGGAGTGTAATCTTCTTGATGACGAATTGCCCGCCGTGATCAGATCAGGTAAAATGGCTGTTGACTCGCTTAACGAGTTTGTCAGTTCCCAACGGAGCCGAAACAATTAACTTCTCTGTCGTCTCCCTGGTGTTCGATCTGCTCTCTACTGTCAATACTGGAGATAGACACATTGTGTTCAAGAACGTTTTGTCTTTAAATTAAATAAATTAAAAGAAAATCAGTATAGCAAAAACACGATTGCCAACGTGAATTATAAATGGCGATCCAAAAAAGCATATTACAATTAAGCAAAACCCTTTTTTTCCGAAGGCATTTCATGGTTTCAGACAGTTGAAACGGAAAGTAAATGTGAAATATCTAGGATTAGGGTTGTGCCAAACACCCGGTTCGCATGACGTCATGGTGTATAAGCTGCAAACAGCTTTGATTGTCGCCCTTTTGCTCTAAAATTTTTCGATTAAAAATAGAAAACAGAATAAAACACTTTATAATTAAAAACGTTTATCTTAGGCCGAAGAAACTTTAATAGGAACACAAAAAAAAAAAAAGAGAAAGAAAACGGCAAGCTGTGAACACAAGTAATCTTGTGTTATTTTTGAGATGAAAGTCTGTTTCGTTGAAGTTGATCACTGTTTCGTCTCCAGGTGTATGTATAATTTTCTATTTTTCAAAAGTTTTGCTAGATCTATCGCGACCGCTGCCTCAAGCTTTCCCACCCTTCTTATATCGATATTTCCAATACAATATTTTGTCTAAATATTTCAATTTTTTGCATCAGATTTAATCCGGAATATTTCCTTTTTAAAACAAGAAAAATAATTAGTCACACCGAGCAATATACAGAGATTTCCAAACGTTTAGCACTAAAATCTCAATTTCTACACAAAGAGTAAAATTATAAATAAAGTAATCGGTTATAAATTAACGTTGGCATCCACTTTGGTAAGCAATTTTATGAGGTTAATAGTAAAAATTAAACTTCCCCAGAATTTGTGCATTTTTTTGTCTTTTACACGAGGTCCTCTAATCTCTCTCGGCAGCCAGGCGGTTTATTTGGTGATCAATCTGCGTCCATATAAAAAACGATCAAGATACTAGTATCTATTAAGGTTTCGTTTGTGTTAGAGAAGCATACGTATCTCAGCGTTGAGAGTTTTTAAATCAAGGTGGAAAGAAGGGCAGGGTGAAGATAGAGGGAAGGGGGACTCGTTCTCGAAATCAAGATTACGGCATTTGAGTAATGCGCGATAGACGTCGTTCTGACAATGGTGAGACGGTGGCGCCACAGTGAAGAATTAGAAGTGTCTGATAACAACCGCGCGCGTGGAATGGAGGTAAGCAGCCGACAGCAGCTTTTGCGCAGCCGGTTTGCCAGCACAAAGAAAGCGAAAGGGCTGCCGTTGTTAGCGTGGAAAACCCAAGAGACTCGTCTTCCTGTTTGTTTCCAGGGGCAGCGGACGTCATCGCCCGACGGCGCGTGGGTGATGTCACACTGCGGGAGGACCATCTACCGATAGTCGGCGCCCCCGTCTGAGGGATCTGGGTGTAGCAATAAGGCCGTCAGTTACCTGAGTAGCTTTGTGTAGGACTTTAAGAAGACTAGAATTTATTATTATTATTATATTATTATTATTATTATTATTATTATTATTATTATTATTATTATTATTATTATTGTTGTTGTTGTTGTTGTTATTATTATTATTATATTATTATTATTATTATTATTTATTATTATTATTATTATTATTATTATTATTATTATTATTATTATTGCGTTGTTACTCGGGATACACGTTTACGAGATGATAAAGGGGCCGGCGAAATGGACGTAATTCCAAGATGTTTATAATGTTAATACTAATCAAAATTTTATTTTGTTATGATGGAGAATAATGATAATTAACTTGTTTTTTATTTGTATATCGGAGAGCTAAAACGAGTATAATGTTGATAATAATGAAAGTGTTGTTATTGGTGTATTGGGCAGGGCGGTTGTCAGCACACAAACGTTCATTCTCTCTACAGCTGAATTAATGACGTCAGTATCTCGCATTGGCCCCTTTAAAAAATTGCAACCCTGTTCAGTTTTGTTTTGATTTGCCGGCTAAATTTCCGCGTACACGATTCAGAGAGTGCGATCAATGATTAACGCGGTTCGATCGAGCAGAAGAGCCGTAATACAGAGGTTTGAGCTGTTACGAAGTTATCAAGGCCACACCCTCAGCTTGCAGAACCCTGTTGACGAGCGAGATGAAATGATGAGAAGAATGAGAATCAATCCTCCTCCTCTCTCTCTCTCTCTCTCTCTCTGGGTGGTAGAAGACAAGCAAAATGGTTAAACTATAAATACGGCATTCTCGTACTGGTCCACGCGTGCTGTAGTTAATTTGATGAAGTAAGCGGCAATGGAGCCATTGTATTCAGCTGTTCCACGTGTTTGAGTATAATGAATAGCGGCGCGGTTGTCCAATGGCTATATGCTGAACTGCTACGGACCGGCTCGGTTTGGCTTACCCGCCCCCCCCCCAAACACACACACCCTCTTGCGGGCCGCTCCTGTTTCCTTCCCCACATCTAAAAATAAAGAGACATAGTAAGGACCTCGGTAGCGGAGTGGCCTCCATACTGAGATGCTGTTGCTCTGGATCGTCCCGGTTAAATACAGTTGTCCCCGGTATTCGCGGGGTTACGTCCCTTGAGCACCCGCGAAGAGTGAAAAACCGCGAATATTGGACGTGGTCCATAAAAATGCCTATAAACGTCAAAATATAACGTAAAATATAAGTAAATATATAATAATAATTTAATAAAAAATACAACACTCAGCGAAACACTCGAGATAGCAACACGCGGTAAACTGGGATGATGCTGGGCTGCATCTGCCTGAGACAGCGCCTCGTGGGCAGCAGCCAATCAGCAGCTAGGAGAAATGAATAACGCTCTCGGATTGGCTACTTTCAAACCTCCAGCCAATAGCGTTTATTTTATATGGATATTTTGCTGAATTTACCTTAGTATTTATATTACAAAATTAGTAAATTATATTATTATTAATAATTTAGCGTTAAAAAGCGTGAAAAAATATACATTGCCACGAAAAAAGGCACAAAAAAATCGCGGAAGATGTTTGCGATTCCGCGAATATGCGGGGGTTTCCACGAACAATTATTAGTTAGGTTCTAAGGAAAATTCCGCGAATAACCGGGGCCGCGATTACGTGGGGGTCGACTGTATAACGTTAAAGCCACCTCTCTCCGGGATCTCGGCGGACGTAGTCATGGCTATAGATTTCGTACGGATGCTGATGTATGTATTGAAATTACGGTAAAAAAAAACCGATAACGCCACCTACCGACCTCTACGCGGAAAATACCTGTGAAGAAATATTTCCCGATTTAAACCGCCAGGCGACCGTGAAAATTTGAAAGCGGAGTAGAATATAGCTTAATGGATTTAGTTATTCAGCTATGTCTGTCTGGATACTTGAGAGATTATTTCGCTTTGAAGACATTAGAACTATTATTTCTATAAGCAGTTTATGCAACTGATAATATTTGGATATGATCTGTAGCATTAAAGAGGAAATGCTCATATTTTAAAGTATGGACTTTTATGGGCTACGAGAACTAAAGAAAGGCGATATCGCGAATTATTCTGATTTAAATAAAATGATAACAACCAGCGACTCTCCGCTAGCGTATTAGTGGCACATTGTGCTAGCCATCGTTCCCGATAATATGGGATGTGATTGCTCTTGCTTTCCTGAGTCAACTCTCTTAGGTGCGGTTTTTCCGGGTTTTCTTCTTTATCATACCTCTAAATTTAGGTCATCTCTTATTGGTGTCACGTTAATGATTCTCCTAGCACTGCTAGCTTTATGATCCTCAACAGTACTTGCTTACGATCGCAGGATTATCCATTAGTACAGAAAACCTACCACTATTTCTTTATTTCAGTTTATCATTCTGTTTTAATACTTATTTATCTACCTTTTCGACTTTTGTTTTATAGCATCGATAATAACGAAATATATTATCTATAAACCCCGACGCACTTTGTATTTTGTTTCGTCCAGTAGTCGAGTCCACCATAAACAAGTAAGTAACCAGAGTGGGGGGGGGTTAGGTTTCGAAAAGCACACGCTCAGATAACGACAGGACCAGTGGTAAAAAACAACAACAGAAAACAACCAAAGACAAAAGCAACAATGGCACAGGTTCTTCCAAGTGCAAAGATCATTAATTCCCGATACAGCGCCCACTTTAACTTTGTAGTAGCAAGAGAGCACTTCTTCTCCGATGATTATATCGAGCAACTCGCAGGTCAGCCCGTACTATCACTCCAAGCTACCTGTCTGCCTATACAGAGTGTAGGCAGAATGGCTAATAGATTTGTTTCTTTCAAAAACTGATTATTTACTGTTAATTTATGGCTCAGCCCCGATTTAACTGCTTTAAGATGTCAGTTGTTAAAGAAAAGGCAAGAAGGTATATGTGATTTGCTATCTGTTCAAAGAAATATAAAATAAAACGTAAGAGCGGAGTTTTATATGAATGATAAGATAAATATCTAAACAAAATTATTATTATTATTAAATTTGTTTGCATAAATTATTTCTTTAATCTCTGTTCGATCAAGATTTATTTGTCAGTTTGTAAAACTATTCTGGAGAAATATTTGCTTAGCTCGGCTTTTGCACCTGTCCGAACAGGTGTCTTGTAGTTATTTGTGACGTCAAAGTTACTCCACAACTAAGCAGTAATCATATTAACCGTGGTTTGGTTTACAAGAAGAATTCTAACAGTTTATTAAATAATATGCGCATCAACTGTAGCTTTTATGGGCTACGAGAACTAAAGACATTAGTTTTACTCTGATGAACAAATAGATGGGAATAAACTCGTCGCTACGGCACTCACAACCTAGCCACTGACGAACCAGTAAATATGGATTAGCCAAGAAGTATTTAGTACTTAAACGAGTAGGTCGTGTTAATAATAATGCTAAATATTTTACTACATATCCAGCAATACTGACGTTCCGGTTTGATCACTTTTCGTTTATTAATTTGTGTTTTTGCTGTTGCAACAATTAAATCTTATAAACCACGAACAATATTGTGAACATGAATAATTGCCCGCATGCACTACATAGCCTAAAACCACGTGAGTACTGACGTAATGATGCACCGCCTTAACTGTACATAGTTCTGTTGTCTCTATCGAATTAATTGAATCCGAATGCCTTCCTTTTCTTTGCAGATTAGTCCATCTTGTATTGCATTATCATTTATCACTTACACATCAACTAATAATCCTCTAGTACTTTGCAGTTACTTGTAAAAAAGGACACGAAGATCTTATTTGAAACCAACACTATATTGCAGCTTAGTTCTTAGCATGTGAAAAGATTTCCTAGGATTTTCTTGTCAACAGATAAAATACTATTTTTCTTCTGTTAATTTGAAATTTCCTTTAGTGTAGTAACTTGCATTTAAAGAATAAATTTACATTAGAGTGTGTGCATTAGGATTTATATTATTGTCAATACGTAAAATTGTCTACCAAGTCACGTTCAGGTTGTGATTTCGCAATAAACAGAAAGTTGTTGTTCTATACCGGAAGTTACGCTGAAAAACATCTCTTTAATCTCTTATCATACACAACGTGTTTTTTTCTTCGTTTTTTTCAAAAATTTCATTCTTATATTTTTCTATGTGTCTCCTGTCCACTGACAAGTTTATATTTTGGGCTATTATTTTCTCATTTAATAAAAGTGAAAATTAGACTGGCAGAATAAATAGTTTCTAAAATGATGTAACAAAATATTTATTCAATTTCTGTCATCTTCATTTTTCATTACACGAACAGAAGTAGTATCTAAAATGCAGTTTTTACTACATCTTATTGCAGTGAAATGAACGGAAACGATTTCAATCCTGCCACCAGGAAATAATTATTTTACGTTAAGTCTAAGAATAAAAGCATTTTTCATTTTATTTTTTTTAGTTAACATTTTACCTCTTCATTACAAGTTCGTCAATCACAAATTATGAAAGGAGATACTAAAGTTTCGCTAGCTGTCCTTTTTAAATCAGCATTTAGTGGCTATACAAGGAGCAGTACCAGTTCTCCTGAAAACGGTAGCCATCCATTTCGAATATCTTCGCCTTTATCTGTGGCTAACGTTTCTGCCAACCTCGCGTCTTTAAAGTCACGGCCACCACCAGGCAAATAGTCGGTAATCACAGTACGAAGACTTGTTTTAAGCACGCACCCTTCTGAGGAACTCAGCTGTGCAGCATCAAAGATCACCCAGATCGTCGGACCGAGTAACTACAAAACACCGAGTGTTTGGGATCGGACTCAGTGTTATACTTTTCTATTGTATATTTACTCTTTAGATACAACTGTCAAGTAAACAGCTGTTTAGAGAATGGCTAGACGCTATCAACCGTCAGACCTTTGTTCCTGTTCCCTACATCATCTTGAATAAAAATAAGAAACGTTTTCTGCTTTTTAAAATTGTTCCGAGTGTTTTTGTTACGTTCATATATCATTAAATTAAATTAGGCGTCTGACCAGCATGAAGGCCGCTTACGATCCCTCTTCTATATGTCTGCTGCTTAGGTACATTTGAGATTATTCCCCTTTAAAATAAATTTTGTCGCGCAACACCGAGAGAACCCGAGAACGTTTTTGCGCGTTCTACCAGCGCGCGCGCGCTCGGTCATCTTCGTAAGTTTTCCTACAGATGAAACTACTGCAGTCTGTTACCAAGAAAAAAACAAACACAACAACATAAGGTAAGCTGTGAAATTGTTTCAGTCCGTTATATCTTATTTTCCAGATTACTGTGCATTGTTTTGTTCGTCCTGAGTGCGGGAGGAAACGTGATAAGCATGAAAGATGGTGAGTAAATTTATCGACCATAATAAATACAAATAAAAACAACAAAGAACCACTAAGACAAAAGATAAAGAGAACAACAGACGATGAAGCGTTTGAAATAGTCTCATACCGAGTAAATGCGTCTTGCTACCGATTTGGATGGACGCCAGGCTTTTTGAAGACTTTTGTATTCGCACCATCTGAGAAACTATTAACAAGGATTCTGACCATTTAAAATAAGAAATAAGCCTGTTGCCTTAGTATAGCGGTTTTCATTAAAATTTACCCATTTGAAATTGAGATTATCACTTCTCAATTCCACCGAGATGTGCAATGTGAGGTTGTCGTTCTTGTTAACCCTTTGTACTGTAAATTATTCATTACGGCCGTTAAACAGTAAAAAGTCACGAGAGAGCTTTATTTGTTAACTGTTCCAAAATCGATATAAAAGAGATCCATGGTTGAATGAAGTGACGAGGCTATGGTTATACAGACTGAAATTTGAATGTATTTATTCACCAAGTTTGATTTAAAAACAGAGGGAAGAGTTTATATTATAACAAATAAAAACTATCCGTCAGGTTCAGAATTATTGCAAAGGTTTTAATGATTAAAAAAAAAAACAAACTTATTTTTCTAAGTAATGGAAAATTTTAGTTAATTTTAAAAATGTGGAAAATAAAAGAGCTTTTTAATCGGCGTGTTACAACTTGTGCAGACGGATATAAGTTCTGATACAATCTTTTGTTCTTTTTTGAGGTAGAGCGCCTTAGGGCTAAACGTGGTTACGTAGGGCAGACTCCAAAATTGATTTTGTCTAGACGATCGGATTCCTCTTAAGTTTGGAAACAAACGTCGGTTTCTCTTTGGCTTGCCTTGGCGTCACTGTCAAAAAAGATGCCAAAGCTTAAATCGGCTGATGATGATGTCATCAAACAAGTGAAAACTCCTACCATCATATCTCGTCTATCAGCGAAACTAGCCCGCAGGGCAAACCGGTGCCTGGATAACTTGGACGTGCTGACGCAAGTGGTTGACGCTGAGTTTTGTCATTAACGAAGCCCAACAAATTGTAATAATTTTTGTTCTTTTTATCTCGACCGGGGAAATCAATTCTCTCCGAATTTTTATTCCCTCCGATATCTCCCGCCATCAAGGCGCAGGTCGTTGGTTTTGTCGTCTGCGGCAGTCAGTCGCAAGGGGATTGGATCTCGGCTTCAGCCAATCAGTGCACCGGACCCGCGCCTGCCATTTGCCGACTTTGGAGCCAGGCTTTCCTGCTTCTCACCTGCCTGGATGGCAGTTTGAAGTCAACTGATAAAGATCTCTTCAAATACCTTCTGTTAGTTTTATAATAGCGTCAGTAAGTGTCGAGGCGGGGTTGTCTAGCATTTAGCTGGGGAGCCATTATTCCTCGGCTATCGGCCGAAACCCTCATTGTCTGGAGGTGGAGGCCAATTTGTCTACGCAAACGTCGCCTGGGGGAGACATGTCCTCATTCCGGCTAGCCATCGTCGTCGACCAGTGAGTAAACTACTGGGCTTTATTGCACATTGATAGCAGAGCAATCGTTTTGTAATATTTGCTACTACCAAGTACATTGGTTTAAATGAAAACAACCTGTTTTTTTTTAAAAAATAAAATAAAATCAAAGGTCACGCAGCAGAATGAATAAAAGGACTGTATTCACTAGAATTCTTATTATAAAAAGATGTACTGAAATTAATTAAATAATAAATCTTTTTTGAAAGCTAACAACAAAACTGTTGATTAAACCTAAAAGAAGAGACTACAACAAAAATCAATACAAATATAGTAAAAAATTTCTTTATTTTCCTTCTCACTTTGATTGTTAACTGAATTCTTGCCCTACTGTATATGTTTACATACTAGAATTCCAGATAATAAGATGAATCAAATTTTAGCATTTTCGACATTAAATGAAAACCAATGGCTGCTGTGGTTGCGCACCATACAGATCATGGTAATAGTTCTCGTTGTTAAAGTTTGCTTATTTGCCTTATCTTTTTATTTTGTTTACCTGTTTATATCCTCTTGAGACAGGTCGCAAAATTCCCCTGTAGATACTGCGTGGTTGAGAATCATTGCGCCTCATCATGACAAAACCCATTTTCGCTACCATTCTCCTTGCAAGCCTGCCTAACAAAGCTTTATTTTTTTTATCTTTCCCTTCCAGATGCAGAATGTAACCTTAATGGATATAAATACAAAATAGGCGAGACATGGCATCCATTTCTCGCCCCTTTTGGCGCCATGCCCTGCGTCAATTGCACGTGTTTGCAGGTAGGTAAACACTCGGCAGGATTGTCCGCGATCAGACGACAGTAGGCAGACGATATCTGACAGGGGTAGGGGGGGGGGAGAAAAAGGGGTTTGCATTTAAATGCCCTTCAGGCTGGCTGGCTTTCAGTATACGTGCAGTGAAAACAAATAGGCTTAAGCCAGTAATATCCTGGTGGAAAAGCTAATTTTGTGTGACTATAATTCTGACCTTATATCTTGTAGAATTATATATACTTAACGAAAATACTGGCCCATTATTACCCTGACACACAAGACCTGACTTCTGCTTTAACTTAAAAAAAAAATGTTTTAAATCTGTTGTGCTTCTATCATAGGAAAAATGTTTTTCCATAAAATAATTTTAAGGGACGGCAATACTGAGCAAGTGACCTCCATCGACTTCAGAACGTAGTAGCCGTTTCTTGTCATAATGTGTGTGATCGACTAGAATTATTTCCCTTGGGAGTTTAAATCGGAAGCAGAATAGAATTGAAACGTAAAGAACAAATTAAGGCAGGTTAGATAAGCGAAACACAAGCCGCTCTCTCCATCTTTTGTTAAGCTTTAAAAGGATTTACCACGCTTATATTCATAAGTATGGGAAATTATTTGGAAACATGATAAAAAAAAACTGTTGTAATTTCTTAAAAAAAAACAATAAATAAATAAAACAAACTTAAAATTATTTTTTTAGTTTTACGATGTCTTTTGACCATTGATATCCTGTAGGCAATCCATGATTAAAATTGATATTTAGGTAGAAACACACTACATCGATTGTTTAAGGACAACCTATAGTGTAGATTGTAGGCTGTATGGTACCGGTTAACACATGAATGATTAAAAACCGAGCCAACACAAGAAAAAACAACAACTAATCTGTTCAGCTCTCCAGATCACTTTTTTCACTTTCAGTATCCGAGTGACAATCAATACTCAAATATAGCCGGTTCGTCTCGAGTGTCTTTACGGATGAGCTATTTGTTTCTCCTTCATGCCTCGGAATTTCAAAGGTTTTTTTTTTTTTAGGTTAGTTTGATACATACCTTCTTTGTTAAAAAAGGACACCTGCTTCTGAAAGGAACACGTGACGTTTAATGTACAGAAGTTTGCATTAATATACAGATGTCACGGAATTCTCTGCGTTTTGGTTTGCTGTAAAACTTTCTTAATTGAAGCAAGGATTATTTCAGAGAATGCTCTTGTGCACGTGTTACAAAACAGAGAAAGGAGTGAACATTTTTGGTTTAAAATTTAACCATCGGATTAGTATCTAGTGTAAAAGTACATTTTACCGTGTGCTATATAATTACAACTGCAAACAGCACCTGTTATCCGTGATATCTCCCAGGCATGCCAGAAATGTGCGCTACCCTGATATTCCTGTCAGATATATCTCAAATACAATTAATTTTTAAGTTGCAATATTCATATAGATGAGATATATTCTTTATTGCTTAAAAAATTTTTGAAATGTTGCAAACACAAATAAAAGAATAAAAAGAATGCAAGTAAAACTAACACGGGAATGTTAATGATGCGTAGCATTTTTATCTTCGAGGTCTACATCCACACCTATTGTGCGCCGGACAGTACATAACATTCTGATCAGGCTGATAGGCTGGCCCAGACGCCAGGGACTGGTTAGGGGGGCGAGATGGCGGATATCAGGTCTCCCCACACGCGCGATTCTCTCCCGATAA
This sequence comes from Nautilus pompilius, assembly GCA_018389105.1. NCBI lineage: Eukaryota > Metazoa > Mollusca > Cephalopoda > Nautilida > Nautilidae > Nautilus > Nautilus pompilius. Next base: position 36,703 of record JACATO010002438.1, read on the forward strand.
TTTTTTAATCATCTGTCTTTTTACCGACTACCACACGAGTCGAGGTTTCTGGATGATGTGGGGGGGGAGAATATGAGAGAGAGAGAGAGAGAGTATTTTTGTGAAATGGCAGGGCTAATTGGCTGCCAATATCTTTTGCCTGGCGTGCCAAGAGTAACAATTTCCGAAAGGGTCTCTCTCTCTCTCTCTCTCTCTCTCTTCTCTCTCTCTCTCCTCTCTCTCTCTTCTCTCTCTCTCTCTCTTTCTCTCTCTCGGAAAGTTTCGCATCATGCTCAGACTGTCTGTATGCCTCATTTTCCTGCGATCGACTGACCATCCGAGGACGCATCGCTAAAACTTCCTCGTGTTGTCCGGCCCGCTGATAGAAAAGCTAAAGTTGGCAAAGTGTGGAAGATGAGGGATGTAAACTATCAAAACCACAGAATCTATAACAAATATGCAATTTACTGCCACACAATGTTATTTCTACTTTATGATGTAAAGTACAGAGCATGCGTGCGCCTAAAACAATGATAGATCCGTACTTCGACTTCGTTAGATTTATAAATTTTTTAAAAAGTTGGACAACTGTTTCACTTCAAATCACCAAAGTTGTGAAATAAACCTCAGATTTCGAAATTCACTTTTCGAAAATTCAACTCTTTTATATGGTAAGTTAGAACCTGTTCTTTTCACTACTCTAGCATTCTCTTCCTAATATAGTCATTTAATGTACTTAATCATGATTTTTGTGATATTTAGTTGAGCTTCTTTTTTCAAAACACATTATTCATATATTTTTTTTTATTTTTAGAAGAAAACTGTTTCTAGAATCTAAGAAACTCTTATCGCAAGATGAATTAAAATACCAAGTTTCACAAAAGATTTCCAAAAAACACGCCATGTTATATAAAGAGGTGAATTAAGTGCTTGTAAGATGTAGTCAGGCATCCCTTCTTCTTTATTCCTTCAAGGAGTCATTTTTAAAGATTTCCATAATGTTAGCAGTAGGGACATCTATTTTATAAAAAATCTCATCAAGAAATAGCTGTTGCATATAATTAGAAAATTCGTGTTAATCCAATAATCTTATGAAACTGATTTCAATTGCTGTATCTGCATCTTAGCTCGTGCATTTAGACAATCTCAAAAGTAGCTGAACAGATTTGTGCATTGTGAATTATGTAGCCTGATAAATCAGGAAAGTCTTCAAAATTTACGTAAAATATATATTGTTTAAATTACACATAATATATAATAAAATTCTTATATCTTGCTTTTCAACCAAGAATCTTCTTTATTCATTGTATTTAAAAGAGATCTTGGTGTGGTTGAGAATGAACTTCGTTTTTAGACTGTAATTTTGTATCAGAAGTCACCAAACTATTCCAGAATCTCACGCTACGTAGTGTTGGAAAACTAAACATATCTTCTCTTTTAAAGTGAACTGGCGGAACATTGTTTAAAGGGAAGAGATCAGCAACGCACCAAAAACCGTCAAAATATAAACGGCTTTAAAATGAAAAAGCAAATCTTTTGTCTTTGGTTGAAATGAATCAGATTATTGAAACATAGAGAACTGACCTTTTTAAAGACGTAATGGTGTTTGCAAAATAATCTTGCGCGCACATACACAATGGAAGAAAAGATATAAAAGACTTTTTAGTGATGTTGTATATGTTAATGTGTAATAATTTATTTTAAAGCCAGGGTAATATTTTGTAAGCAATGGGTAGCTAATTCATCTTAAATTATAATATAAAAAAAAGAATATAATAGTGAAATAATGGTAATTAAAAGAAAATAAGGCCTATAACAAATTTCAGTCTTTGCAGTTTTGATACGTTCCCTTAAATCGGCATCTGAAAAACAATTTGCATCGTAAAATCTGTTATGACATCAGATCACGTGTCTACCAGACATTTCCCCTATTTGTTGGTCGGAAATCAATACCGAGCAGGGATGTATTGTGGTTATTTCCTTTGATTAGCTGGTATTACCTGTTCTCTTCTCATACCCCAAAGACATTGTTCGCCGGCCCTTTGACATGAAAGGAGACCTGTGCAAGTTACTGCTATGGCTGAGCGTGTACCGAGTAGCGGTAGTGACATCATTAGAGGTAAAAAAAAATCTTTGAGTCAAGAAAAATTCTAGATGATTTAATTCTGCGTTTTATACTTTGGCCGAGTTTGCAAGGCTCTGGCCACCTCGCTATCCATCCCTGCCGCAGGCCAGTCGGCGAGTCGCTGAACCTGCGTGGATTCCTCGCTCGAGCGCCTCGCCTCCTTCGGAGAAGGGGAGCATTTATCCCAAACATAGCGGACCTCATCCAGTTGCTACGATCTTTTTTTGATTTTTTTTTAGAAAAACGCACCATGAAATGAAAGATTTTGTTTTAAGCGATATATATATATATATATATATATATAAAGTTTAAATAAATATACAATTATTTATTTAATATCTTTAGCTTTAAGTAAATTCTCGGATTTCTCAGCAGTGTCTTAAGTGAGGCTGGTTCCGCTGGTGGGTTCGGCTCGGCAAGCCACCCGACGCGCCGAGAGCGAGGCGCACAGCCTCGTTAGGGATCCTCCAAGGTTTCAGTCGGACAGGCCATTTGTTGTGGGAAGTCGTGATGGCGAGTTTGGTCACTGCAAGGTGTCTCGACTCCACAAAGTAGATATTGTGAATGAGTCGAATTAAAACAGAACAAACTAGCTGCGTAGTGTTTGTTTTTCTTTTTTTTTTAAAAAAAAAAAAAAAAAAAAAAAAAAAAAAAAAAAAAAAAATATATTATATATATATATATATAAAGTTTAAATAAATATACAATTATTTATTTAATATCTTTAGCTTTAAGTAAATTCTCGGATTTCTCAGCAGTGTCTTAAGTGAGGCTGGTTCCGCTGGTGGGTTCGGCTCGGCAAGCCACCCGACGCGCCGAGAGCGAGGCGCACAGCCTCGTTAGGGATCCTCCAAGGTTTCAGTCGGACAGGCCATTTGTTGTGGGAAGTCGTGATGGCGAGTTTGGTCACTGCAAGGTGTCTCGACTCCACAAAGTAGATATTGTGAATGAGTCGAATTAAAACAGAACAAACTAGCTGCGTAGTGTTTGTTTTTCTTTTTTTTTTAAAAAAAAATAAACAAATTGTGCAGAAATACAAGAAACAAATACATACATTTGGGAAAGAAATCAGAGAAGACTTTACAAATTCAGCCGAGAAAATCCAAACACACCCGTCCGGGTTATACAACTGTAGCTCGTTACTGCTGTGTCGTTAAGAAACTGCTACAACTCGTGTCGGTCACTGTACGGTGAATATCGCAACAAACTGTTCACTTAATTTAAGAGCAACAAAAGAAAAACAAAAGTTAGAGATCAAATCTTTGTATTTCTCAGTTCCTCGTTGTACGTGTCTTGAAAGGAAAATAAAATTCCGTTTATTTTAACAGAAATCAGTAACTTAACAAAGTTGTCGTTTCTTTATAGTTTTTATTGCTGTTGTTTTTGCAAGATGAAACCCGGTTCTGTTTATTTTTTAGTTAGTTTCCGCAAAGTCTGCGAATTCTCTGTGATCCAAGTCGATAAGACGTAATGCACTTTTGCCTCAGTAAAAGAAATTTATTTATAATAACTTTAAAGTTCGTGATAAATCAGTTCTATTTACATAAATTAGACCGAGACAAATTTCATAATATTTTCTTAAAATATATTGTTATTACACTGTATTAACACACACACACACACACACACACATATATATATATATATATATATATATATATATATATATATGTATATAACATGTTTTTCAGGATGGAAGTGTGAGTTGTGTTCACCTAACTCACGATTGTCCAAAGCCCAAATGTGAGGACCCCAAAATTTTACCTAATCGCTGCTGCCCAGAATGTGAAGGTAGGTAAAAGTTCTTTCGTTCTGTTTTCACACACCCCACACACACACACACACCCCCACACACAAAAACACCCCACACACCCACCCCCACACACAAACACACCCCCACACACAAACACACCCCCACACACAAAACACACACCCCACACCCACCCCCACACACACCCACCCCCCACCACAAACACACCCCACACCCACCCCCACACACAAACACACCCCCACACACCCACCCCCACACAAACACACCCCCACACACCCACCCCCACACACAAACACACCCCCACACACAAACACACCCCCACACACCCACCCCCACACACAAACACACCCCACACCCCCACCCCCACACAAACACACCCCACACCCCCACCCCCACACAAACACACCCCCACACACCCACCCCCACACACAAAATACTAATGTACATTAAAAAAAGTTTTACATCGACAAAGTCAACTAATAGAAAGACGCATTGACAGAATTTTCATTTTTTTATCATGTGAAGTATACAAACACATAACGAGTTTCTAAGCCAGTGATTATTTCATACAGCTACAAAGAACTGACAAGAATACTGCTCTATAAAAAGTAATATAGTGTAGTTAGTTAGTTGGGTGGTCAATTTATCTTTAGCCGCTTCTTGCTCTGCTTTCTGGAGGTAATTCCCATGGGAATCAAGCTCTAAATAACAGCATCTAGACGTTTCTTACCAGTTTAAGTAGCTTTTTAGTTAAGTTTATTTTGTAAAAATAAATAGTGCACTACTTACTATCTATTTTCTCTATTGTATTACCGCTAAGATTTTAACAAAGATTTTTTTAAAGTTATTTTAAAAATTTTACGTAAATATAGCGTATTTTTTAGCGGGGCATACGGAGAGTTGTCAGTTTTATGTCTCTATCAAGTTATTTGCAATTAAGAGGGTATTTCTTAAATATAAAAGCTAATTTATGTAGGGTTGGAAATTTAAAAAAAAAAAAAATTTCCACATTTTTCTTCTTTACAAAAGAGATTGAATCACGTTGAGTGTTGATATTTTTAAAAGTTACTTAATATAAAAGTTCCTGGCAATCATTCGGACTTTCGTGCCTGGAGTGTAGATCGTTAAGCAGTGCTGTGTCGTTTTCAAACCCACAGTCGTGCAAAGGTTAAATGAGGCGAGTTAGCTGACGTCTACAGTGTAACACGGCACCGCCCTGACTTCTCGTTCTTCTTCAAAAGCCGACCGCCTAGGGGTGGGACCTTTCCGATTCCCGCCTCACTCAGCCAAAAACGCAGAATTCCAGTACAATCTTCCGGGTAGACATGATAGAAGTTCCGCGATTAACAACTCTTGACTGTGACGTTTTGACCACGGCTCCAGAGCTCGTCAGCCCTTGCTCACCAAAGCAGGTGCCCGCCACACAACGTCGTCTCTCTTCTAATTCACTGCTGCGAGATGTTCTTTGGCTCTGACACTCAGAACAAGGGGTTCGCCAAGAACTCAAGTTTTCGATACTCCTTAAGTTTTAACTAATTTTGATTTTGATTTTGGAAAACTTTTCCTAATACATTGTATGTCATCAAAAAGAAATTTGCAATTAACTTCTTCCTGATTCACTAAAAAATATATGAAAAAATTCAGTTGAAACAAACGAATTCCGCTTGTTTTTTTCGGTCAAATTCAACAACGTAAAATATTTTGATTTAACTACAGATTATTATCATTATTATTTTAGTTGAAAATGATTTGATCGTTATTATTAAACTTCAAATAGAAAATTGGATTTAAATCAGGTCAGCTTAGTCTTTAACGTACCAACAAACAGTCTTCAGTTAAGGATAATAAAACATAATACACATGGAAATACTCAGCCTAAGAAAGGAACTGCCGTCCTTTAATTTACATTTTCAGAAACGAATCATCTGTTTTCCTTATGCACTGCATTCATTGAGATAGAAATATTTCAGAACCAAACTATTATATCATATCGTGTCAGTACGAAAACTGGAGCCGCTCAAAGATCTTGAATTTATTTTCTAAAAATCTTTTGTATCTACTTTGAAGCTTTATCTTATCTCTGTTTCACGATGGGGTACAAATTATTTTTCTCCAAACATTCGAAGCATCTAGTAAATAAACTGTCACCTAGTATTGGTTTTTTGACTTAAATGCAGTAAATGAGTTCTCCAAATTGTGTTATATAGTTAATCCTTGTTATTTCACGTTTTGCAATTATTGTCGAAAATGATGCTTTTTTGTTTCTTTCTGCAATACATTTTTATTGATGTATTTTTATTTTCATGATCTTTTGATGTGCATGACATAATTTATGATAATGTCTTTGAAAACAGTTCGTTTCATGGTGACGTGACATTTTCATAAATTTTATAAGATTTGATTTGTCATGCTAATAGATGAATAAATTATATTGAACAGATAAAGAAGCTGCGTGCTTTTTATTACAATCAAAAGTACGACTTGAACATACGATCCAAATGTTTATTAAAAATTTAAAGATTAAATCGGAGAGCTTTATCGTGTGCAAAAGAGTTAATACCATGGCGATGCTGTCATTTCGTAACGTTAATATCTTGTTTATAAACCTGATCGTAGATTTAACATAGGCTGTGCATCTAAGCTTTGTGAAGGTCTCCTAATTGGCATGAAACACTTGTGGAATGGAGCTCCATTGCAGCAAAGATTTGGGAGGAGTGAGTAGATGATGCAACTGTAGGTTCATTTCTTGCAAATCAGACAGTACGATGCTTTCAACCGTCGAAATTTCCTTCTCGTGTCATTGTTGGACGAAATGTAGCGAAACTGCGCTGCTACAAACTCCTAACCGAGGATCGGTCGGTCATATACTCTCCCATGCTTCAGACCTGTCCGTGCCGCGGGTTTTAAACGTGACCCCGTGGGCACGTTATCACTGGTTGACCAGCCAGTAGATGAGTTTTTTTAAAACTTTAGGTGTGTCAGCTTTTTCGTTACACAATCCAAACTGCTTTAAGCAATGCACAGGCGGGGAGCAGAAGAAAGAATAAGGACGGACTGGATGGCTTCGTTCAAATACAAATTGAAATGGCTATCCGGGGTAACATGCCTAACGTACGAAATTCACGCCCTTACAATAACGAAACGAACCCAAGTTTCTTTATTGTTTCGTATTCTCCAGCCGAAATATATTCCGAATTCCAGACATTAAGATTTTAAACGATTTGTTTGGTTAACACGCGTAAATAAATAGGAAACTTGAGAAATCCATTCAAACTGTTTGTACTGGTCTCGCTTATTGGTGACTGATGAATATTTATGAATCTGGTGGTGCTAAAGTTTTGAATGAACTAAATTCGGTCAGAAAGATGTAAAAAGTAAACTTATTAAAGCCATTACGAAACTCACTTTCGCTCAGATTGCTGAATGAAACTTCAGCAACTCAGTTCTGTTTTAGTTAATACCAGCACAACCATTCCGCTTTAATAAAACATTTACCACTGATTATTACTGTTCATATGTTTGAAAGATTACTAAATTATTTTGTACTCAAACACACATACACACTATTGTATTTAAAAATAATAATACGAAAATAATAAAGTATTTAAAGCAAATGGGTATATTTAAACGAGAAATTTAAATTTAGACCGAAATTTAAAGTATGCAGGTGAAATGAAATTAACTGTGCACGCGCTGTATCTGAAAGAGTCGAAAGGAAAAGTAAAACGACGCACGAGTGTCTGTCCTGATATAACAGTTGTTGGTTGGGAAGTGACTTCAAGCACAAATCGTCTGCGTTGTTGTCGCATGCGCCCTGTGGGCTTTCTTTTGTTGCTAGTGTGGTGAAACAGTCGAACTATTATTTACGTAGATTTTGACAACATTCCTCCTACAGTGCGGACGAAGGGGCAGCTAGAGCCGAACACAAAAGCGGACTGTAGCTTTCACGGAGAGAGCTATAGACATGGCTACATGTTCCCGTCAAACCAGACCGCTCTCAAACCCACAAGGAACAACCAGTGCGTCATGTGTATTTGCTCGGTAAGTTTTCAGCTGCTAATGTGTTTTTTTTTTATTTTTATAGTGTTAATGTTGTAGAAAAAAAAGAAACACGAAGCTAATTAATGCAGGATTAATTTATTTCAAAAGTAAAAGTTTTTTTTTTTGACAATCTTAACAACATCATTAATTTCGAGGATATTCCAGTAGATTTAATGTTTGGACATTTAAAAAAAAAACATTTACAGATTAAGTCATGGCTCTTCTGCCAAGGAGATCTAAAAAGGACTTAGTTTCTTGTTTGTGCGTAGTGCCGACGTCATTATAAAGCATTAATATGGTACTAATTATTTCCTATATGCATTTAATAAGGTTTCACGAGTAATCTCCGCATTGAAACCACATTATAAATAGTTTTGAAACGTGGGAACTTCGGTTTAGAAAATCAGACATTAAAGTTCTATTATTATGTGATAGTAATCTCAAGAACTATATCGATGTAAGTTAAATAGTATGTGGGAAGATGTTTGCAGAGATAATTTTATGTTGTTGTTTTTAACTAGTTTCGTTATTTTGTATGTTCCCCGCAGAACTCAAACGTACTGTGCCATTTAAAGACCTGTCCTATCGTCTCGTGCAGTAAGCCGTTTTACGATCCAGAAGATTGCTGTCCAAGATGCGCAGGTAAGTTGCTATTTAACCTATTCACCGAATGTTTCTCCCCTTTCCTTTCTTTGCTGCTAAATTAATACTACTGGTACAACGAATATTGTTATGAAAACGACCAGAGTGCTGAGTAAAGATGAAACTAACGCTTGTAAACTGTTTCAAGGCGAGTAGAATCTCAATCTAATACTGTATTTGCATGTTTCATTCCTTTTCTATTTTCTGAAATGTTCGTACCTTAACACGTCTCGCTTTCCTGAATGATTTGGTAACACTTGCTGCCACCCGGCCTAACGCTGCTATCCCCACCCGCTCAGCCCGGCTGTTGGCTGGCCTCTATTAATTAATACCAAACCGGTGTAGCTTATTATGAAGAGCCCTCAAACGTTTGGTCCGGATACTTGTATGCCATTAACTTCTCGTTGTTCATCCGCTTGTAGTTCTTCTCTCAGAGATGGCTTTCTTTTATATCTTGCTTCCTCATATATATGAAATTCACCAGTTTTATTTTTCTATTATTTTCCTTTTTAAACATCACGAGTACGTCATCCCTTAGATCACAAAGAAAAACAAACAAATACATTGTCATTTCTTTAAGTGTTCGGGGAATTTATCTAACACGTGACAAATAAATGATTGAAGAAAACGAATAAAAGTCTGACTAAAGTTCTAAGCGGCTGTTACTTTGGTGCACAAGATGGCCACAGTCTTGACAGGGACATGTTAATTTTATAGATATGCTTCTTCCCTAAATGATGCGCTTAACTAAAATCAAAACATCTGTTATAAATAATATAATGACGAATAGAGCAAATGAACTTAATAAATAACATCAGCAATAATAATTTATTCCTTTATTGTGTTATTAATTTTAGTTGAAATAGGTAGACAGCGTGAACAAATGTGTATCAATCATCTATTATTATACACATCGACGTTTTTTTTGGTTTCGTTAGAGTTTTTATTCTCTTATTTTATTATCGATAAACTTCATTATTTTGCCACCACAAGTAGAATGTAGTCTTCAGTTTCGACAGATGGCGTAGACAATTAGAACAGCTGAAGATCTTCTCTGCAGGTCATTTTCAAAATAAAATTTGCCGATAGTCATCGGATCTTTCAAGCGAAATCGGTGTGTATTAGTTTCGTTGCATACATTGTTGAGTATTATGGATGGAAAATAATTTTAAAAAATATCCAGATTCAACAACATAGAAAAGCGCGTAATATTAAAATCAAAGATGACGTACATACTGTCGATATCTGTTTCCGTCTTATTTCCATTTATACTAATTATTTATTTGTTTTCTTGGCAGATGAAAAAAAGGAAACATTATCTATCTCCTTTGTGGATCATACACCGGCCCTTAATTACAGTGAAATAGGTATATACATACATACATATATATATATATATATATATATAATTTTTTGTTTTGTTTAGCTTCTAGTTCTCGTACTAATTTCCTCGTGTTTGATGATCAGACTAACTTCAACTCACGTGGAATGGCTGTAGCTTCTTCTCGCAGAGCAGCTTACAACTATCACCTTCACAACGCCGTTATTCGATTCACCATTCAAGCGCCTTCGTTCGTTTTTCTTTATTTCAGACGACCCCTCCGTGTGCTCCCGAGTGAACGGCGTGCATCCAAATGGATCCAGCTGGCATCCGGTCCTGACGCCATTCGGCCCAATACTCTGCGTCCTCTGCACCTGCCTGGTAAGCGGTCGTCTTAATTTGGCATCGCCACGCTCAGTTTAAGCAAAAAAGACCAAAGTACGGTGAAAAAGAACCGCACAAACAGCAGCAAAAATAACTCCTTTTACTGACTTACAAGTCTTCGGCGACGTCAGAAATCTTCCCCTTCTCCCGAAAAGTAGATAAAGAGGGTACAGAAGGGAGGATGCTTTTGGAAAAATTGATTGCAAAGAACTCGGCAACTTAGCCGTTTAAAATCAAAATGCCTGAGTGCGAGTGATATTTAAATCTGATAACACGATCGAACTTTCTGAAGTTTAATATTTGAAGAGACTATGTAATGTAATTAAAAAAATAATATTTTAAAACGTAAAACTAGACCTACTGCATAAACAAGAATTCATTTCTTCATATAGGGAAGATCACCGGGCTAGTTGTTACAGAACCGGTAATCCCTAATTAATCGTATAGACGAGCTATAATCGACGTCATATACCTGGACTTCCAATCAAATGCGAAAGCATATGACGAACATTATAGCTCCTCTATACGATTGATTAGGGATTACTGAACCAGCTTAATATTCATCATATGCTTTAGCTAGCCCCGGTTTCAACTTCAAATGTTGTACTCGCTTGAAAATTTATGCATAAAATTTAATGATTGTAATTTTAACACAGCTACAGTGTTTATGGCATATTATAAAATTGAGTTTTCTTTAATATTGCTTCGGATTTTATTTATATTAGTAGAGCTCTCTTTTTTTCTCCAGAAAATATATCGAAGTTATTAGCGAGTATTTACTTACCACCGGAATTGTCACGAAAATTTCATTTTGCTCGCAATTTAAATCTTATAAACTAAGAAAAGAGTCATATGTCAAAATAATAATAAATGTTTTACCTTCTACCATTCTTTTACGATTGATTATTGATAAAAAAAAAGTTTTTCGCGCATATGAAAATGTTCCCTTTGAAGGAAAGAGATAAAGAATTAATCCGATCTAGATCATGCTGCTGCCTTGCAAAATGGACGACCTTTTTTGGCGCATCATTTCGAGATACCGATAATAACGGTCTGCGGATAATAAGCAGGCGATGTTAGCGGCCAGTTCTTTACTATACAAAGCGTATATGGATCAAGATTTCTAGTGCTTTTTAGTTTTCGGCAACATAAACTGTCGTCCACACAATAACCTATTCTCCGCCCCCCCACAAGATAGCATCGAAGAGTCAACCCAATGCCCTTTGCTACCGTTGATCTTTCATAACAGCGCTCCATACCTTGTTAAACGTTAGAGTGGGGGTTCTATCGACTGTACTCTTCAAGATCTGTCAGATAGCGTACTTTCGGGAACGTTGTTCGCCATTAAGGTTTTTCTTTGTGGCTGCTGTAAGCAGAGTTTTTCTTATTTCTTTTTCTCTTCCTTATAGCTCGTGGTTTGCGTTACGTGATTTCATTATTTGAACAAACAACTCCGAAAATTGGGAATCTCATTATTTGTGGCGAGCAATGATCGCAATAGTACGATGTTATGTAACAAGGTAGAAAGAAGTCTAATTAAATCTGCTGACTTTGTATAATAATATCGCGTTAACGTATTGGAGTGCATACCACTGTAGTTGACTACATACTCAATGGTAAAATGACCAAAATTGACAAATACGACAAATGAAAATCTAACACATAAGTACGTGATTTCCGAGTAGACCCTAAAGGTCATGATGACAATTGAGACTCAGTTAAAAGCACTGGAAAACAGAGAGTTAGAAATGTCCATAAGTACAACGACCAGCTCTATGAGCGAGATCTACAGTCTGTCTGTCTGTCTGTGTCCTTTAAATCAAAACGCTCTTTTCAAGACCGTAGCTGTCGAGGTAGTTCACTCATTGCAGACTACTAGAAAAGATAGGAGGATAGCATATCTTTCACGTTAGTTAACGTCGCATTTAATTTTCTACGACTGCCTGAAGTCGAGCTGATTACTGCACTGACTAGGTGAATGTATTTGGTAAATTGTACAGATTCTGTAAATAAGAATAATTTGGACCCGGCTGACCTCTAAGCTGAAGAGTCAGCACTATACAAGATAAGTCACGCGGAGGTTTGTTTCAGTCGGAGTTACTTTAATTTACTTTAGTTTAACAGTTCCGAGAAGATAGGCAGCCCAGAAAAACCAAATGGTCAACAGCACAATTTCTTAATTGATAAATACTATTACTATTATCTTTACTTGGCAGTTAATTTATTCAACTCATTAAGAATTCTGTTACTAATAAAATATTCTTTAATCTAATCGTATCGGAATCTTAGCTAATTTGTAATTATTGCTTTTAGTATTACTAACTGCTGATATTCGAAAATATCTGTTCCTGTATATACACTCAGTATTCTTAATTATTTTTAACACCTATTAGGTCACCTTTTTTAAACGTTATCATTTACGCCTGCATCCTTTATTGCTATATATTTTTAATGAAGCTAACAGAAGCTCGTCACTCCTTAGCAGTTTTACTCTAATTGCCTGCCTGTTCGCATACTAAATGCCTGGTTTTGATCATTTTAAAACTATTCAAATATATTTTTTTGCGTTTCAAAGAAAGAAGTTAATTAAAAATAAAAGCCTATAAAAGTATAATTATTTGCAAAAAAATTTCTTCTAGAAGAAATTTATGTTTCTACATTTTCTAGATATTTAGAGTCCCAAATTAATAACAGTGAAATTAGAGTTTTTATTTAGCATCCCTCAACCGCAAAAATAAAATTGTGCAGAACATACAAAGTTTTAATTAAATATACAGCGAACCTATCGCTTCAAATAAAACAGCAAAATGCTGAATTTAAGAGGAACGTACTCGATGTTTATAAAAGCCCACTATGCTGTCAAACATTCACATAGCGTGCAACTTGTATCGCAATTCTTTGACAACCTCGACGTTTGAGTTCAATCCAGCCGCATGGGACACTGCAGTATTCGTAACAAAATATGGCAAAAGTTGGCGCCTTGTTCAAGCAGAAAACTGATTGAATTCCTTAGAGTGTTGAGGTTGCCGAGATTTATGGAAAATACTGTCTTGGTACGGAAACACCTGCGTGTTTGGAAAGCAATGTTAGGAGGTGGGTCAGGTCTCTGAAGGACGGCCAAAGAGATACTGTTAATAAAGAAGAGTTCATCAAGAACGCCAGCGATCCTAACAAAGAAAATGGACGAAACGGTAGATCGATTTAGGGATATGGCAATAGCAGGTTGGCTACCACGATGCGCAAGAAATGCTGTCCACATTACTGGGATACTGTAAAAGGTATGCACGATGGTATTTAAGATCTTAATAGATCTGCACCAGCAAATCCTTGTAGATTTCCGAAATTGCTCCATGGCGATGATTTGCTGTGGAGAATTGCGACGAGAAACTAATTCTAATTTGACCATTACGACCAGAATTCAAACGGCAAAGCGTAGAAAGATATCAAACTAAATCACTAAATAAGTCCAAAGTTGTAATTTATGCTTGCAAAGTTTTGCGAACTGTACCATGGAATGCCCAAGAATACATACTAGTGGGTTTCTTACGGAGAAACTGCCAATAATGACAGCGTAGTGTTTCGTGACAAGCGGACTAATCACAGAGACACCATTCGACCATACAGAACGAACATGAAAATAAAGAAAAATCGCCCAACTATGGTTGGAAGATCCCCGCCTTCCTTACGGATGTGATTTTGCTCCATTGGTCTATCACATGTTTGCACTACTGGCGACACCTCCGTATTGACATGGTCCGTCTTTCGGTGCAACGGCAAATGTCGCCAACGCGCTCTCTTACTATGATGGTGTTTTCGAGTTGGTGTCAGGGTGGTAGAAGTCGGTCGTGTTGGGGATCGTGTAAAAAAAGTGACAACCCCTTATTGCCTTTACGCTTTGTCTGATACACTTTTATTGCCAACATATAAAAAACAGTAACTTGGACGAAGACTTTCGACACGTTGAACGCATGATTTCTGTATAACCGGGACAAGGTCCTGGCCGGTCACCATTAACCTACTTAGAAAACCAGTAAATACAACGGCTTGTAATGATTTACTAAAACATCTGTCATATTTTTTTTTATCCGAAGCGTTTAAAGTGATTATTTTGCATATGGCGTAATATTTGATGGATGGACCTCAATTTCAAGTGAATGGCCCAGTACGAGATATCATAGAGACCCCTGCGTAGAGGTTATCACCACGCTCTTTGATGGACCGCAAAGTTGGGGGACAGGAAAACAACCGAACAAAAGCAGTCCGCCATTCTCTAGTCGGTCAGGTATCCCAACCGGCTGGTTCACGTTTCGAACATTGCACTCACCAGCCTTCGTCTGAACACTGGTTTCTGAAAGTTAAGCAACAAACGAAAACAAACTATTTCCAAACCGATTAGTTTTATTTACTAAACGATCGAGGCGAACTGCTCTCCGTGAAGCACGACTTTTATCAGAGGGAAATATGTAAGTTACAAACACATTTGAAGGGTGTAATTGGAAACAAGAAAAAAAATTCTAACTTAGAGTGGAAGCAAAACCGAGATAGGGGTAGCCAGTAGGGAATGTGGTCTCTGACAGTAATACATGGATCAGAGCAGCCAGTGGACGATAAAGGTTAATGTATTGTTAGAAAGTTTGCAGTTCCTGAAGTGATCTTGGAAAAGGGTGGGCGGGAGGAAACATGTCTTCCTAGAGCACCCCAAACATTCCAAATAAGATATAGTTCGGGAGATCGTGCCGGCCAACCATACGGCTGATGGTTCGGTCTTGATGATATTGCCCTATGTGGACGCGCCTTATCGTCTATTAAAATAAAGTTATCTCCAATTGTATGGTTTGACAAAGGGATCCAGAATCTGCTCCCTATACCTATCTGTACTCAGGCTACCTTCCTGAAACATGCTGGTTTGTACGCCATCCAGTTAAATTCCTATCCAGACCAACACACCCCCACCATTATGGTGATCCATTTCTGTGTTCTTTACGGGCTGCTTGGGTGTTCTACGTTCCCTTCAGCTGAGTACCCACCCCGAGTCACATTTAAGACTTACCCTAACTGATCAGTAGAGAGAACATGGCTCTCGTCATGCGGTGTCAGGGCGACATGATTACGGCACAAGTTCAGCTACTCCTGCTTATGACGGTGCGTCAAAAGAATACACAGCGTGGGTCGTCTCGCATAGAGCCATTTTCAATACATCCGTATGCATATGATAGAAGATGATTTCAAACTCCCTGTAGCTGCAAAAAGATCAGCAGCAAGTCGGGTGAGTGTTGAAGATAATCTCCTGGGGTTATGACCCGTGGTCGACCTTGAACTGGTCTTCGGCCAGTATCTCTATGCACTTGGGATTGTCTCCATAGATGGGTCTGTGACTGTCCGGCCTCTACCCCACCAGTAGCTCTCCAGATTAGAGAATCTGCCGAGCGAGTGCGGCCACCATTTGTAGCGTTGGCCTTCAAAGCAAACAAATATCCCAACGGAGCCTAAACCGACTTAAAGACGAGCCTGTATTTTAATCTCTTTATACCAGAGCTAACTGGCTTTTACTGGAACTGATTTAACTCTTTCTTTTTGGTAATTAAAACTTTAATCATATCGGAAATTTTTGTTCGTTGGTTGGTCAAGTTTTGGAGACCAGTGTAGTATACTCTAGTATTTTTGTGTGGGGGGATCTGCCTAAAAACACCTTTGCTTGAATAATATGCTAAGAAATTAAAGCTGCTAGCAACTTTTTGAGAATTAAAAAAGAAAGAAAAAATACAGAAGAGATCTGTTTTGAGGTTGTTGTTGTTTCTTTGGATACCAGTCGGATGATTTATATTCTAGAACCTGGTCACGTGTTTTGTTTTAATTATCCTCCTTCAGATCAAATACATGGATTCAGAAAATTTGTCGTTTTTCTAAACGCCGGCCAGGTACAGGTGGAAGAACCAGCATCTCGGCCATACGTAATATCCACTTAGCTACCGGCGTAAATTAGTCGGATGCCTATCGGTTAAACAGAGATCAAAGTTAATAGAAACTCTGAAATGTCATCTGATTACCGCGACGCTCGCTATTATCTGGGCCGAGTGTCGTTGGAACCGCTGTTGTCGACACGAGAAGTGTCTGCCTGGAGATTGGCTCCGTCCCCGTTCATTAGCCGAACGATAATCCGCGACCCGACGCGGCGCCATGTTGGAGATGGCCAGGCGATATAGAAACGCCAGTTAGACGGTGATCCAAGCAGCGCACTGCTCCACGGTCTTGGCAGCGAACCCCGAACTCTCCCCCCCTCCTCTCTCAGGTGACCCGAGAAAAATCTATCAGCATCAATCTACAATCTACATGTCTCGCGCCGCTCACCCGCACAAAGGGCGCACGAGATGAATACTAATGAAAAAAAAAAGATGGCTGACAGCTAATACGATTCCAGTAGTTAGTGAAAGTGGCTGAGACGCCAACTTAATTTAAGACGAAGGCTACAATTTACATCAACAACTGTCAGATTCCCCCCCTGTTTTTCGTTCTTTTTCCTGTCATTTCCCATCATTAGGGATACATTTTATGTTATTCATAAAAACGAATAACAGGTGATGATGGTTAATCAGCCGGTTCTTTAATATACCTTAAAACAACACGACATCCTCTCGCTAATGCCGTATTATTGTTAACTTCTTAGCCCAGACCCCCTTTTGTTTTCTTTCTTTCCTTTTCTTTTGAACAAGATGATCCAAACAAGGACAATGTTTAATTTACCGCACTGCCTCTTTTCCATCTGTGGAAGATAGTGGATCACGCTCTTCACTTTCATTTTCTTCTGTGCTATTTCGCTCGCCTTGAGGGTTAGCTTGTTTCTAGTTTTTAAAAACCAGAAACTTTAAGTTGTCTCACCTAATTCTGAGCGGAGCATTTATCTAAACAAATTATTGAGTGGTTTCACCAAACCTTTGCCAAGTTACGAAGGTTAGGACGGCAGGCAACAACAGGCACAAGGTCGGCCTGGGGGTGGTATGGCGGACAGTCAGTGGTCACGTGACACCTGTAATCTCCCCGATCGGGAAGATTTCTAGTGCATTTCCCATCCAAAGACTTTCTCCTCAAAGAGCAAACCCGAACGGAACCCCGGTCTTTGTCTAAGCGCACTTTATTTATCGAGAATAAAAGATATACGGAAATTTAAACACCGACCCTGTCCAAGTCGCTGTCTTCGAACGCGAGAAGAGAGCGTGGGTATGGGAAAGCTTGTTACCAGCGAGAAATATCGCCTCTCGTGAGGCGGATGCTTTCCGTGGCTTCAGCTCCGTTAAAAAAAACAACCAGAAAGTGACAAAGTGAAATTACAGTCTTGCAGTCCGGTGACCGCATATCCACAAAACAAACAGTCACGAACGTCTACTTCTTAAAATTCAGACGGCCGAATTGTTTTCCAGACGTTAGTCTCTCATCATTTATGGCGACTATATCACGCTACCACTACCTGTATACCTGCTGTTGTAATGTCTACCCGAATATCCGTTTGTCATCACAATCATACAGACAAAAACAAAGCAAACGCTCGGCGCACCTTTCCTCTTCGTTACTATATAACGGATTTCTCTGTGTTTTGTACATAGTTAATATTACGTATTCGGCCCGGTCAATCACGTGATAATTCTGTTTTACTTTTTTTTTTAGAATGGTCGGGTTCAATGTGATAAGATTGTTTGTACGCCTCCACATCTCTTGCCCTGTTCGAGACCCCAGAAGGTCGAAGGTCAATGCTGCAAAGTGTGTCCAAAAGTACGAAGAAAATGCAAAGGTACGTACTGTATATACCACGTAAGCAGCGATCTTGAAAAGATGCAGAAAAATATTAAGTTAATTAATTATGTAAATACGAGAAGCAAAATTTCATAGCTTTTGCTTTTTAAAAAAGGAATTTCTCAGGTGACTAAGTGTATCTATGGTTGTTCTCTCTTTTGAAGATTTAAATGCAATCTACCTGTTTTTTTATATATTTTGATGTATCATTTGCTAACATTACCAAATTACCGACATCATATTAAAATCTTAACATGTCTGGCTTGAAATTATTAATCCAATCCGGCTACGAATGCAGAGGCTTAACTTTATTTCAAAACACCTGTTCTACCTGACTTTGAAAAGTGAACAGAAGTTAAAGAAACAAACCAGCAACAATATTTGTCTTTGAAGTCGGTTTTTTTTTAAAAAAATGACGGATTTTCTAAGGATAACTCTTAAGTATGTTGCAATAAAGTCTGTTAAACGACAAAATAAAAAAGTGTTAATGTATCAAAACATGAAAAGGTCGATAAAACAACTGAATACAGAATTTGGATGGTACATTTTACCTTGATTACTCAGCAAAAAAAATTTAAAAAAATGTCATTAAATTTTATAGGTGAATTCAGGACATTTGGGATTTAACTAATTCCCTATTTTATTCGTAGTTATTCAGACACCTAGTGCTGATCGTACATTGGGTTTATTTTTTAAAATACTTATTTAAAAAAATATCGTGTTAAAATCCTTGAACAAAGAGAAACAAACTCTTAAGGATTTTTTTTTTTTTTATGTATTTCTCGACACTTTTAAATCTTGGTGGTCCGGAGGGGGGAGTAGAAGAAGGATCGAGTTCGAATCCCGGTCCAGACCGGCTGCTTCTTTGCAGCGTGGTTTCTTCTCGCTCTTTCTCACCATCCCGCCGCGAGGGTCCAGGGCACTCGAAATTAGCGGATGTTTGCGATGTATTTCTTTCGGTCATGTTCCGATTCTCCTCTCGAGTCAGAAAGCTACCTTGTTGTATGCGCGCGCGCATGCATTTAGAGCGAAAGTAGAAAACCTAGCAAATTCGCACGTGTCGTCGCTGACTGCTGTTCGATAACTGCACCGAATCAGGATCAGTAAACAAACAACGCAAGTTATAAAAGTGACAGTAGTTATTTACCTTTTCGCCGAGTTAACCTTAATTAATTCCGCATCATCTTGACGACAAATCTGCACCGTTATTTCCGTAACTTCAGCAGCTAACTTGTAGCAGAGGGAATAACGTTACACACGCGCAGCATCTTACCAACGTGGAGTAGCAGCAGCCCCGTCTATTACTTTACCTGATATTTAGGGTTTGGTTTTGTTATCAATGGACACCGCACATTAGTTTTATATTCTGGGTACGTGACTTCGAGCTTTGGCTAGCCTCGCAGTACGCCCTCAGCTAAGTTCTTATTACGATACTTATTATTATAGGCAAGAAGAACGAGGAATGCAAAAAAAGCAGGAAAAGCAAAAATCAGATTGGCACCGGATTAACTTCGATATCCGGCGAGAACGAAAAGACACAGACGACCTCAGTGGATCCAACGCAGATCTTCCACAACCTGTGTATGCCAAAAAGAACGAACATGATCGTTTACAGATCAGACGAGACGAGCTCTTTCATGCTGGCCTTTCACCATATCAAGAAATCCAGGGTTATAGTCTTCACGTGGAAAGTACCTAAAAAAGGTTTGTATTTTACTTCTTGCGTAAGCAATTTTCTATACTACAAGAAATATGTTTCAGAGACACGGAAGGGAGATAACTTACATTTTCCCTTGTACTCTTTTCCCATTTTCTATTTGCACATTACAGTAATATTTGCAATGTACTTTCATGTGCAAAAACTCAGCCTTAGAAACTTTTTTAAAAAAGAAAAAATGTTCTTAGTGATATATTGTTAACGATACTATGAATTCGCCAAGAAAATAATTCATCAACCATGACGAAAGATATGCTCTGTGTGACAAAGGTGGGAAAATAAACTTTTTTTCCTATTACCGATTTTCTAGAAGTTATAATCTTGTATACGTGTAACTAAGTGCACTATTAAATTGATTCACGTAGGGTATGAAATATTTAATTGGTTAGCCCACGGTTATGTTTGCCAGTGTATATACCAAAAACACCTTTTAAAGGTTGGTGGTCTATTGTGGTCTTGTCAAACATACTCGAAAATGAATGCCGAAGTCCATGTATTTTTAACAAATAACACTACTATTTATGATTAAATTTAATAATAAAATTATTAATCACAACTTAAACGATGCATATGGTATTAACTAAGTATTATCTTATGGATGCCTCGGAGACTATCTTTTTGTTTTGAGCGCTTTTGAAATGTAAGTAAAAAAAGTAATGGCGTAATGATGTCAGAACCCATGCGAGGTCATAAAGCACAATCTTGCACAGCTATGAGGCATGACCTAAAGCAATCGGTTTTCTAGTCTTTTGACAGCCGCACATCCATGTTAAAAAATCTCCATAGTTTGTGTAACGGAATTCTTTTGAGATTAATAATTAAAATTTTTTTTTTTCGGAACACAGACTTTTCGTACACAGTCGATAAGATTTTGACCAAGACTTCAGGCAAGTTGGCCTAAAATTTAAATAGGCCGATTTATTTTATTGAGAAAAACTCATTTGTTTTTAACAAAAAATGAATTTATTTTTTAAACAGTAAACTAGTGCTATATTTCTTGGGTTATCTTTCTAGGACGGCTGTCAGAGATGCAGATAGAGACAATGGCTGCAGTGGACTTTCGACAGAGAACAAAATCCACAACAATTCTAGGAGCTACAAAAAAGAGTGAGTATATTACGAATAAAGGAAATATTTATTAAAACAACAAAGCAAAATTGTAATAGTTTCAGTCATTGAACCGAAGATAATCTCTCATATTTCTGAAAGTCCGTAATGATGCGTTGGCCAACCGTATACCTGTTAAAATAGTTGCTCAGGAGACCGGAAATTAGCCTCCGGTTTTTCTCCATAAAAATACATTTGAAATAATTAGGTAGAATTCATTCCACCAGGGATCATTTTAAAAAAGTAGAAAACAGCGGCATGAGAAGTTATTTTATTTTAATGTTACTAGATAAATAAATATCTGGAATATTCTATTGAACCGTTAGTTAAACGCAAAGTAGATGAAGTAGCTTTTCTTTGTAGAACGTTGAGCTGCTCTCTTTACTTTCGTATTTTGTTTCTTTTTTCAGAAAAATACAGAATATTCAAGAAAAAGGCGAAAAAGCGGATGAAACGCTGCAAGAAGACGTGCGGCGAAAACCACATCTTGAAGCTGCTCAAGAAACTACGGCTAAAGAAGATTCACTTCACAGAGAATTGTAACAACTGAACTCGTGCGCTTTTTAAAAATTTTTTTCTGCCAAGGGCATTAACTCTGCTGTAATAGCCCGACTGCGAATTCGAGTTACTGGGTCGATCACTTGACAACATGCAAAATTCAAACAATATAAGTAGAGCCAAATAAAAAAAAAATTGTCGAGCGATCGAATGGGGAAAAAAAAGCTTTGAAATGCAGTTAATGAATATCCATCATGCAGATATTCGTGATATTCAATGAAGCATCATCGAGAATATCTACACGACTGTGAGCTAACATGCTAAAGAGGATGTGGAGTCTTGTTGAAATATCAGCAAATGCCGTCCTCACCGCGTGAGTTTGGACACGTGATCAAACATCTTAATTCGGACTATTCTGAAAACCTGTATGAAAATGAGTCCCTTTTTTGTTCAAAGACAAACAAACAAAAACAGGAACTGTTTTGTGAAAAGTGAATTTTGTAACGCGAGCAAGCAATGTATCTTGTATCTTGCACAATGTTTCTGACACGCTTTGTGAAGCCAGAACTGACTACACACAGATACATCTATTTCTTTATTTTTATTATTTGATTTTTTTGTTTTCTTCATACCCTACTCAATTTGTAATATTCACATAGAAACTTAACAAATCACTGTGCAATTCAAAGAGTGACCATGCAGCTGCAGACTTCCTACTTATTTAGCCAGAAACCTTTGGAAAGGAACCGATTTAAGTATCTAAGGCAGCATTAGGCTTCGTACATGAAGAATGCATCTCTTTATCATTTTTGAGTAGTGATGAAGATTAAGGAAGTTATAGTATAGAAAATTCATGCGCCCGCAGAAAACAAATTTGCTTGGTAGTAACATTAAAACAAACATAACTCGACCACCACCTACCTGGAGAAACCAAGTTTGGTCAGATTTTGATTCTGGCTTTTGTAGAGGGGTTTTACTATATATCTAGACAAACTGTAGTAGTAAACGTTTTCGTTATGTGTGTATGGTATAAATAGCCAATAGACAGAAAGCATTAAACATTAAAATAGCTTTAAAATAGAACGCAAGCTGTCGTGTAATTCGTGCATTAGATTATAAAATTAAGCTGTGCCCAACATTGGGAATACCGATGCTGGTAGAGTCTTGTCTTGTGGACGTACCTGGACAGCTTGTCGTCGCTCCCACAGCACTCAGTGCTCTACCGATCAGCCTGCTTAAGTGGAAAAAGAGAATAAATAAGCTACGTATCAGCCTGCTTCGTCGGGAGCGATCTGCGGTTTCTATATGCGGAGTTAATCGACTGTCTTCCGGTATTTAAAAAGTATAGACGAAGGAATGGTGTATTTAATCACAACTACCTTACTCTTTTGAAATTGTTAAAATGCAATGCTAGTTTTAATTGAAAAGCTTTCTCCGTCTCCTGAAGTACAAACGCACGCTGTGCCGAGGCGAGCTTAGATAAGATTCCGGATGTGACGTTTTTAGCAAAGACGAAAACTCTTTTGTCTGATGTCGGGTTTACCCGGTTCTCTCTAGTTGTCCTATTTGCTTTATTTGAGAGTTTAATCCACTGTGCGCAAGATAAATCATTAAGTCTAAACTGCTCTCCTCGTGTATTGTCGATAGTTTCTCGGCTAAGCAAAGGGGACCGGTTGGAATTTCCTTTAAAGTCTTCCCAGTTGACAAAATAACCGTTACACCGCTGTTTCAGCCATCCACTTTGTTTAAGCAAGATATACAGCCGTGGCCAAAAGTTTTGCATCACCCTAGAAATTTAACAAAAAATCTTTTTTTTCTAAATCTATGCTCACATACTCTGGTACACTGTATGCATGGCCACTTATAATCGAGTCACACTTGTTATGACCTAAAAGGTCCTCGGAAACCATGTAATGGAGTGTTAGATTTTAAATCGTCGTACTTTCCATTTTGGCCATTGAGTATAGGAAAAACTACAAGGCATTAATCACTTCGACGCGTTAACGTAGTATTATTATGCAAATGCAACAGCTTTAATTTGACTTTATGAAGCAAAATTTTAAAAATTCTACAGTGATGTAAAACTTTTGGTCGAGACTAACATGTAGTACGGTTAGATGATGCGTGGCGGGGATAGGGGGGTCGGTTTTCACAGAAATCTCTGTTGTATTGTTTCCTTTGCGGTGTAATTGTCTATTGATGGACTATTAGCATAACCAAGTTGCGTGTGCGACATTACGTAGTATCGAGATTTTAGATGACTGCACGTCCATGAGAAGGCGCTGCCGCCATCCGAAAATACACTACGTCTGGTAGAGATCATTTCTAACGTTCCAGCTTACGTAGATTTTTCATTAACGCAAAAAGTCCTAATTATTTATATAAATTTTACAAAAGCCAAACCAGTTTTACAAAGATATCGGCAGCTGAAGCACAACGACCTGACGTCATTTCCGTAGTAAGAGCAGTCTTTAGGTGGGTCCTATTAAATCCTTTGTCGGCAGTGGTTTTCAGTAACTCGATGTAAGGAGATAGAAATAATGTCATTGCGAAGAGCTTTTTCCGAGTCCTCAGTTTCATCACTTGTGCAGGTACAGTAAGAAAAATAGAACAAAAACATAGCGAGTTCACTTAACGATCGTATTTCAAACGAATATTTTAACTGGTTTAGCTTTATAACAAATTAAAATCAAAAAGTGTTTTTGAAGTGACGGTTTGATTGATTGGTGAAATGTAAAGCGAAGTAAGATTGGAAACGTATCTGAAAAATGGACTTCTGTTTTTATACGTATTATTATCATTGCATAAAACAGGAATAAACGAAATATTCAGTGTAATGATATAGAATCCCGATCTTTTTAAGCACACAATTTTTGCATGTTTTTTTTTTTTTTTTAAAAATAGCATTTGTAAATTACTTGAAATGTACAAAGTGATAAGGATGGCGATTATCCACATGCAGAGCAACAACCCCCGTGTACATAGGAAATCAATCCCTGTTGCCTGGAGAATTATATTTCTGGAATATGTTGTCTTGAAATTGAATTCATGCTGCAGACTGACTTTCGCATATGATTAAACAACATGGAACAGTTATCTGTGAGCTGGCTGATCACCGTGGATTAATATATATGTAACATAGTGCCTTTTAAAACCCTGTCATGATATTTTGACAATTAATCAATTCTGGTATTTTTGTCACTTAGACTATTTATTGTGTATGTATAAGAATATAGCTTTTGTATAATTTTAACAAAATTCACAAATTTAGTAAATTTGTTATTTTGCAAAAAAAAAAACAAAAAAAATGTTTGTTTTCTTTTATAATAGTTTCCTTTCAGAGAATTTTTAACTTCAAAACAAATTAAATTAAAAAGAAATTAGCATGATTTCCAAATTTATTTACTATTGAAGTTACTTTGTATAGAGTAGGGAAGATCATCGAGCTAGTTGTTACTGCACCACTAATTCCTCCTAATTAAACGTATAGATGAGGCTATAATCGAAGTCATAAGCTGTGACCTGTATGTCGTCGATCATAGCTCAGCTATACGTTTAATTAGGAATTACTCAGCAGCTCACCCCTGTAATAGTGGTCTCCCCTACCAAACAACATGAAATCAGTGGTTTGTTTGTGCAACATGGTTAGTTTCTTGTTTACAGTGTACATTTTTCAGGCCAGTTCTGCGTAATAGACTCTTTAGATTGTTATTTTCCAGTATCTGAGTCATTTGCACTTCTCTGAATAAAACCCCAAAAGAACATCTGTTTAATAAATTCCCACTAAAATCTTAATAAACACTGTGCGTTTTCATGGCCTGAAATTTACTATACAACTATATATAGATATATCTTATATATAGTTGTATTCTTTTTTGAATACTGTAAAACGTTTTGAAATAGTCTGGAGTTTTTTATACCCTAGAGGTAATATCATCTCACGTGATATGCATGCCTGTTTTTAAGTAATGCTCATCACGTGACAGTCCACCGGAAGTCGGATACATATACGAGTATATTAAAGCAAAAAATATTTTTAAAGGAAACAAATATGGCGTTTATCATACTGAAAATTTACGATTTGTGTAAGCAATAAAATCTGGAGCACTTTCAGTACCTGCAACAGATTCTTTGTAGAAATATACCTATCTTAAATAAAAAATTCTAAAATGATCTAAACGGTTTGCTCTAAAAACAGACAAAGCTTTTGGTAAATAGCTTCTTTTTCTTTTTGACGAATCCTGTCTGGACCTTCGAGGTCTAGAGCCATTTTACAGCAGAGCAAGAAGGGAAAAGTAATGGGTGTTAACCTTGGTGGCCGAGCAAGTTACCCGAGTATAATTTAGTGGTTCTGAGCACGGGGACGGAGACAACTTTTATTTCAGCTATCTACAGTTAGTAAAATTAAGAGTGCAGACAATAAAACAACAGAATTTTATTTAATTTTAAGTAATGGAACTCTTAACAAGTGTAGTTAACAGTGACAATAAGAATAAATTGAAGAATCGTACTGATGGCCAGTTATTTTCCTTGGCGGCAGTTGCACGGACATCCTGCCTCCTACTAAATTATCTAAGACAAACAGAAACCTGACTTGACTGTCCTTAGTAGTCAATCGTGTTCATATTTATTTTTCTTGTGTTTACGAACTGTATTTTATGTAAGCATGAATTAAATCTGTCAGTATTTAAAATTCTTCTGGTTCTATGGATGCATTTTACTTTTTAAAAAATCCCTTGACAACCATTTAAAATCTATGGGAGATAACTCTTAGTAGAATTATTTAATTCGCTAACCTTGTGATACAAATAATATCGGTGAAAATCATATAAAATATCTTGGTGTCGTAATTTATGAAGATAAACCCGTTTATGTTCCTGTATGATAACAGTTAATTTAAATTATGGCGGCCAGAACTGTGGTCTACCAGTAATATATATAATTTGATTGAGCTACATCTCCGGTGAGAAAGTTTCCGCTGTAGCTAGACAAAAGACAAGCTAGTTCTAGTCGTGCCGTCCCAGCGCCTCTCTGCTTTATACACTGATAATTCGCAAACTGGTTGCAATCATCCAAATCTTGAAATTTTAAAAGTCATCCATGCAGAAAGAAAGAGACCTAAAAATCAAATAAGTGATCATTTACAACTAACAGACGGAACGAAACGATTATTCATTTTTCCTGACTGTAGCCGTCTCCTTTTCTTGATATCTGAGCTGTGCAGCATCGTGTGATTTTCCATGATTTATTTAATTATCCAACAACAAAAGCCTATATGTATAAATTCTCGGCTGCTTATCTGTAAACCAAGAATTCTGTTTTTCGAAATATGCAAAGGAATTTTTCATTTCCTGTTCGGGATCTGTCCCCAAAGAGGGTGAAAAAACATTGTGAAATTTAAAGGACCTGGGGTCTATCAGCTCTTCGAGTTCCCAGTTTCTTAGACTTTAACTCAGCGAAGTCAACACATCCAGTACACCATCTTTGCCCAGGTAACCGTCAGGGTCTGGTCCATCATACTGAATTCCTGGATTAGGATTAGATTAAACATAGTGAACACTCTGGCAGTACAAGTGAGAGGGCTTCGTTGCTTTTACATAAGAAGTCTTTGATATTTTTCTTTTTTTCCTTAACGAAAACGCACATTTCTTCTGTTCAATTTGCTTGCATAGATCAGCATCTACGAGTACCTTTATTACAGATAATATTTTGTTACATCATAAGAGAGATAAATTAAATTTATGGTGTAAAATACAAATTAAAGTGAATATTTTGTTTAAGCAAAAAACGACTAAAATTATGATATAATTAAAATTCGATTAGTTTTATTGCAAAATCTCAGAAAACAATTACTTTTTATGGAAAAAATATTAATAAATAAAAATGTAGAATGAATTTCGTCCCAGAACACCCGAGGCACAGAACTCTGCACAGGCAGTATCACCACGCAGGTTTTTACCTCCCTTACACCATCGGCCTAGAAGCTCCAGTTAGTAATTGTGACGAACCGTATATTTAGTCAACACGGTCGCAATACGAAACGCGTGAAATTGGCGATTTATCGTCACAGAAGGCTATATCCACGAGGAAAATATCGTATGCTGCAGCCCCTATGGTTCAACCTGTGGTTTGAACCGTAAAACCAGTCGTTATAAGATTTTTCAATCCACGGGACACAACTCTAGTAAATGTTTGAGACATTAGGGGGGAATCAACAACAAAAACAATCCACTCATAGTGTCACTCTCTTGTGAAGAAGTGTATTAGTCAGTCCAGCAGTTAGTCAACCAAGTTTGAATCCCAGTCGGGAACCTCTCGGTTTAGGGTGGTACTTCCCACATCTAAATATAAAGATTTATGGCACAGACTTTCGTTAGGTCGGCCGAAGTGGAAGCGCATCTGGGGCATTTCCGTGCTCCAACCCATCCACGTCGCGACTCACCTCACGGATGCGTTTGGCCGCAACAGGGAAACAGCGCGACCCGACGACGCAAACTGGTAATCAATGTATAGCAATAATGAAACACAGTTAATTATGATCACCAGAGATCTACTGCCTCTTATATTAAGTTTATTTTCTCAACAACAAAAAAAAAAAAACGGCAAATTATTTATAAAATCCAAAAAGTTTTAAAATAATCGAACTGAGTAGAGCAGCAACCTGTACGCTAGAAAGCTGTTGCCCCCCCCCCCCTGAGGTGGGGAAAGTGTTAGTGTATAAATAACAAGAGACAAGTGGCTGCTTTCCTTTGTTTGTTTGAATCAACATCCATCCTGCATGATTCACGTCTGAGGTTTACTTAATGGAGAACGGGAAATTGAATAATTTGTGTATTTCACTTAGAAAAACTACTTTCGGTATACCTAGACTGGCTTGAAACATCTTCCACGGCGCATTGGCGAATCAGTGAGAATGTAATATCTCGATAAAGAGAAAGGTTAGAGGTAATCTGATTGTCATTTTATTCTTCAGAAGATTTTCAAAGTTACCTTTTTAGATGTCAGAAATTACTCGAGTCTAATGTTATTAGATTTTTGTATCATGCCGTCGCAGTAACAGTCCACCACTAATTAGCACGGAATCTTACCCAAAGACTAACCACCATCAAAGTCGGACACAGGGTAACATCAGAGCGTAATTCCAAGATTAGTTATATATATAAGACAAAATTAAAACAATAAGAAGTAAAATCTCAGGATACGGTAAACCTTAAGAATAGTCACTGCTGTCGGGAGCAGAGTGGTTAGTCAACGAGTAAAAATCTCTATTACTATTAACGACTACTATTCTTGAAGGTTTCCAAAACATTTCTTTTCTGGGATTAAGGTACAAAACATTCTAAAAAAACAAAGGCTGATATATATTTTAAAACTTTCTAGCGGTTTTCTGGAACTGATGTCCACCTGTCTGTGCACACCAGCGAAAAGGACACAAGATAAGTCTAGAAGGCGAGCTACAAGCAATAGAAACCTTCTATAAACCCTCAATCGTCTTCAGACTGTATGTTTAACGCACAATATCTTTCCAAAATATTTCTGTCGTGATCGATTATTACCAGAATATTTTATGAAAAAGAAACGGGAACTTTGAACCGAAAACGTAGATACTAGGCAATTAGCAGGTCAGACGTGGTTGAGCGGATTTCTATAGCCAGGAGAGTTACTTGCTCCTAATAGCGCCGTGTAATGGGAAATAACTCGTGGTTTACTTTAACACCTTTAATTATAGCTCCATCAAGATTTCACTTAAATGTCTTTTGCTGCGATTGGAAAATTAACCTTTTTTAGAAAATCTTTACTTAGATTTACCCATGAACTAAATACTGTGTATCGAAGGCGCGGCAATAATGAAAAAAAAAGAATTGCTTACTTGATTCATTGGTTCAGCGATAGCCCGGACACAGATGGAATTTGTCAAACATTACCGACACGTGATTGTTTCATTTTAGCCGTTAAGAACTATGACTGCGCACCTTCAACTGCCGCAAAGTCTGACCTTTATCTAGAAAAGATAACCACGTTTTGATAAATGTGCAAAAGCTCTTCACTGTACGTTTGTACGGGTATGCTTAGATAGTGCTTTTGGATTACCACGACTACCGTGTGTAAACACCTGCCTGTAACTCTTACATTGTACATTGTGCGAGGCATTACCCTGCCACGACAGCCCAGCTCTGATTCATACCCGCTCCGAGTAGCTAGATGAAAAAAACAACAAAAGAATGACGACATATGAAGGAGGCAGTGCATACCCACCCGAACGATCCGACTCGAACCATTCAGAAGGTGGATGACGTAATTTGGACGCTAACAACCGGTAGGAGATTCACACCTGTAGAACGCCGGAAATGTTTGTGGTGAACGAAAGGAGAGGGGAGAACGTGTGACTTCTTTCTATAATAGTACGGCTTTCTTTCCCATAACTATTTACAACATTTATTATTTCTTTATTATTATTCAAACTGCGGTGACGTTTTATGACACACCTAATTTCAATAATGACTATGGGTCCAAATGGTAAATAGCAGCGTATTTTACCTGGCAGCTTATTTCACGGCATTTAATACTGGGCGTAAGTTAATGCGAATTTCTCCTATCACACTTCTATGGCAGTGCTGCTTTAATAATTATTGTAGGTCAAGGCTGGAATATGGCCTTGTATTTCAGTTAACGTATCATTCCACAGCTTTGCAGGGATTCTCTTGTTGTTGTTTTCTTGGATAAATTCCAAATAAATCTGTTGGATATTTGGAAATTTGTCTTTAGAAGGTGAAACTGAAATGCAGATGGATTCCCGATATATAACGACTAATTAAGATTACGTTCAACGCTAAAATTATTATTCATAATTTACCAAATGCATATACAAATCATTAATGAAATATGTTGATGTGGGGATTCGGAGACCGTCATCTTTTGTTTCTGAAACTCTCTGGGAAAAGCTACACCGGTGGAAGGTATAATGTAATATACTTCTGTTCACAATTATTGGATTTTTTCAATTTTCCTTCTTTTT
Organism: Nautilus pompilius; assembly: GCA_018389105.1. Classification (NCBI taxonomy): domain Eukaryota; kingdom Metazoa; phylum Mollusca; class Cephalopoda; order Nautilida; family Nautilidae; genus Nautilus; species Nautilus pompilius. The sequence goes on from JACATO010002438.1 coordinate 67,089, forward strand.
TTTCACGTTGTCTTATTTAAATGTACCCTGCAAATATAAATGCACGTTCTAAAGAGCATTTCGTGTAATATACCGGATACAGATGTGTAAGTATGTGGCTCCTGTGTCTAGTTTTACTAAAGAAATTGCAATTTAATGTAACAGATTGCATTGCAGTTCTTCTTCTACATGTTTTAAAATCCACAAATAGTAGATTTAAATTGTTCTGTTTTCATCTAATTTTAGAGTGAAAGGCTCGAAAGACCCATGGATCTTAGAAGAAATGTGTCAGATAGCGGTTGGGCTTGGATAATACTTGCAGCTTCATTTTTTGTGCAACTAATCACCGGTTTATTTATTTATTCCCTTGGAATACTTAACGTTGGTCTTCTGGATACCTTTCAGCAGAGCGTCTTCACCACCTCGTGGGTCGGCTCGCTTTATGCGGCAGTGATGCTAATAGCAGGTTAGTGCGTCTTTCATTTCTAATACCACTCATCTGATTGGCTGCTTCCTAAAATGGCGTCATTAGGTAGGTGCCTCTCTTCCTTGACGACTCTGATTAACCAAACAAACCTAAAATTCCTGATATAAGTTAAATTAGGTAATTATAAATAATATTCGGATGGTAGGCTGTAAATCTGACTCTCATCCTTCGTTAAAGTTGTCAGACCTTCGTAGATTATAAAATAGTGAATGTTTCAATCGTTAAAAATGTTATTTAAAACTAAACATCTATTAAGCAGAGCGGCTTCAGCGAAAGACTAGAAATTCTGAATTAGAAAGTGTTAATGGCACTTTAATAATTCAAGCGAAGGACATTAATGACCCGTTATTTACAAAAGTTAAAAGGATAGTTGGAGCATTTCTCATCATTTTATTGATAGCAATACAAGAATAACGTTTCGGTGGTCTGTAACTGTGGCCATCATCAGAGTTGGTACGTAAGCCTCCAAAAGACAAAAAATCTCTGATTCTCTACCATGTTTGGAAGAAAAGCTTTGGACTCAGCTAGAATAGTATCACTTTTGATACTTTCATTCTTATAACTATGTTATTACGTCTGTTCGAAGTAAAGACAGTTTGTCGGCAATAATTTCTAAGTTAATGGGAGATAACTCAATATTTTTTCTAATGGATGATCCCATGATTTCGAGAAAATATTTGCAAGAAAAATTATAATCAAATAGAAGACGCGTCGTCGAATTTCCTTTTCTTGTAAACGTGTTTTTTTTTTTTTTTTTTTTTACAAGAATTAGCAAGAATGCGCCAGACTGTTTCTGCGAGAGTAAAATGTTTTCACTTTCAGGGCCGGCAGCCGCCTACTTGGTCAACGTTACGAACTGTCGGACTTCTGTTATTCTCAGCGGAATTCTCACATTCGTCTCTTGCGTGTCCAGCACTTTCGTCACAGATCTGAAATTATTGTACCTAACGTTTGGCATAATCGGCGGTAAGTACAGACCATAAGTCCCCCCTCCTCCTCCTCCAGCAGCTTGAAGCCACTTGACTTAATTAGCGTTCACAATGGGCCAAAGATTCGTCTCCACCTGTTCTCTGGTGACTTTCCGCGGACAGTAAAGGAATTAGCTGAGTATACGTGGTGTCTAAAAGTATTAAATACGAACTAAAATCGATGCAAATTCAGCACGATGATGACTCGTCTACATCTTTACAAGAGATCTTTCTCTTTAAAGTTTGATGAAATACGCAGGCAATGCACACCTTTAGTGTTATAAACTTTTGATATAAAAGATAGCAAAATATCTTGTAAATGCCACATAAAGATGGTGTTGAATACGAAAATTGAAGAACAAGTAAAGATGTCATTTCGTCCAGTGACGGAAACCAAATGAAAAATTAGGAAATATAACACGTTTTAAAAACAACTAAACGAGCAGATTTTTGCTCTTTTATTGCTTACATAATAATAAATACAAGAGACCTGAATTGATCTATCACATCATAACGTATAATCAATTTATTAGTTCATGAAGCTATATATAGGCCCACAAATCTTTAACAACAGACGTAGGTTAAAGACAAGACATCATTTTCTTGGACTATAACACATGCACTAAGATTTATTTATTTATTTACTAAGATCTGTGTTGTGTTTACCTTTCAGGTCTGGGAATGATGCTAACGTTCATGTCGGCCACTGTAGTCTTGGGCTATTATTTTAAAGAAAAGCTTTACTTAGCCAATGGCATATCAGTCACAGGACTAGGATTGGCGATGGTAATGTCTCCGGTTATTAGCAAGATCATTCTAGCTAAATACTGCTACCAAGGTTTTATGTTGATTTTAGGGGCGATAGGTTTAAACCTCTGTGTGTTTGGGGCTCTGTTGGCGCCAAACAGCATGGAGAGAAAAGCTAAGCCGAGCACATCGAAAAACGTTTGGAAAACACTAAAAAATGGCTCGAATTTGTTTCGAAATCTCTCCTATGATCTGTATTGTCTCAGCATGCTGTTTTTTAGTGTTCAGTATACGTTCATATCGCAATTCCTGCCGCTTTATTCAACGCAGAACGGACAGACGCTCTTTCAGGCTTCGTTGGTTCTCTCGGTGTCTGGTGTTGCTAGCACTGTTTCTCGCTCCCTGACAGGTGTCTTCACCAACGACAGCAGTGTGGACGGTCTGATGGTTTACTTCGGAACAACCGGCATGCTTAGCCTAGTAACGGGACTATTTCCTCTGTACGGCGAGTACTACACCGGTCAGTTGTTGTACGGCATTGTGTTCGGAGCCTACACGGGCTCTACAGCCACGATAAGGACACCAATTACTGGTCGACTGGTGGGAATCCCGCAGTTGGTAGCTGGATACAGCTACGTCATGATGTTTTCTGGTGTGGGGAGTCTGCTCGGTCCACCTATGGGAGGTATGTCAACATTTCCCCTGATATCACTGCAGTTCGTTGTTAGCACATTCACATCAGTTCATAATGTATGGATACCAATCTTGTTTGACATTATGCATTGCTATTCTTAGAAGTTTGATATTACAGGTTTCATGCAACAACTATAACAATAACAGGTGCCAAATATCTTATATGTAATATTTAATAAGTAAATCCTTTGAAAACTGAATATTGTTTCTCGCCAAGAAAATAATCTCCGAATTAGAGTTTACTATACTATCAAGTTGTTTCTTTTTAAGAGAAAATTACGATTTATCTACTAATGACTACGGACATTGTGAATTATCAATGTACAATAGCGTAATTTATATGATTATTACTGTTATTTAAATATTACCATTGTTGCTGTTACATTATACGGATCTTGCATCATTTTTTGTTTGTTTTTTAGAGAACAGCTGTCAGATTCCGTTATATTCCCTTGGATATCATGTGATTAGTTTGTAACCCTGTTGTGACCAAAACAAGAGAGACTTGTTGCGATACAAATTGTACGAATATTTTAGGATCTAACATTTCTACACAATTTAAAATTTACTCTAAAGTTTTACATAAAGAATTAATTTTGCACAATATTTGGAAATTATTTATGCCAATAGTGGCAAGAAAAACTCGCTAACTAAATATTCTAAAGTATCATCACCTTTACTAATGTGTGTGGCCACACCTGACTTGCACTACTGTTTACCAGGCACCTCACGCAGTCCTCTGGCAGTGCGTTCCACTCTTCTATCAACGGGTGACGTAGTTCCGGAATGATCCAATGAGCCCAGAGAGCTCATTCAACACGTTTTATGTGGGGTTAGGTCGGGAAAACGAGCGGGAAATAGAAGACAGGGTATTTTTTCTCTTGAAGTGGTTTACGACTATTTTTGGATTATTGGCCTTTACCGCAATTTCGAACAAACAGTGTAACAATAGGTCTGACGGCCACATCCAGGTGGCGCTGACCTGAAATAAGTTCCAGAAAAGAAAATCAGTTTAGGTTTGCGCTCAAGCGACACGGTTCTCCAGACGACACTGCCACACTCCCAGAATGGTTTTGTCCTTACACGTTACAGCCGACACAACGTTGGTTTGGTTCGCGCAAAACACGCAGATGGCCATGAAAAAGCGAGTTAAACTTACCCTCTTCAAAGAACTTGGCTCTTTCCAATGCAAATGAATCTTAGCCTTACCCCAGTCTTAGCTACGGTGTCTTGGTGTTGTGGATGTGTTAAATACTAGACGTCTAACTTATGGATTAGCAGAGTGGAGCCCACTTCGTACAGTCTGGCAGGAAATACGGTTCTCACGAATCTATCGCGATTACTTCTGGATAGAACTTTCCGAAACAGTCCTGTTACAGCAAGCTATATAGTTGAGGCAACCATTGTCGTGATAGTAAGTACTGTTGTGGCGCCCCCTTCTGGACCTTTAATAACCAGAACCGTTATACCTCTGCCGAAGTAGGCTGGTGGAACTGCATTATACCAAGTTCAACAGTTTCATCTGTATGTCTGTTTCCAGTTCGTAGCCCAAATGTAGCTGAATATCGCTGCTCATCGGTAGTTCGTCGTCAAATCGCAATGTAAATTTGGAACCACTTGATAATGATATGACTTGTGGATACATCCTACCCAGAGACAAAACCTTACAACACGTGATGCATACGAATTGCTACATGGCTTAAACTTTTCGTTGACAAAGAGATGACGGAACATACGACAACTACAATACTTGAGGTAGCTGTAAATGGTCGTTGAACTCTCATACAACATATCTCAATATTTTTGTTATATGTACGATGCCACCAATACCATTCATATCCTTTTTTAACAGGACTTCGCTAAATTTCATAGATACCAAGATAGACAATAAAATGTTTTTACAAATCTTATTTTAAGAAAAACTCACCTGGAAACAAATATATTGTTTTTAATTTTGTTTAATTTTTAAGGATTCATACTGGAGCAATCGGGATCACTAGAAATTAGTTTTGTTGCTGCAGGTAAGTAAACTGATATAAAACAGATAATCTGACGTTTTTAAAGATATCCCTAGTTTTACTCTAACGCCCTTGTAACGAGTTAATGTACCATAAACTGATGTCTAGCCACTTTATTATATAAGAAGTAGTTACTCCACGGATGAAGATCCCAAATATCGTATATTTAAAGGTGTCATTTACAGCCATGAATTCTCGGCAATGTGGTTTTCAACGCGAAATTTACAAAAATCAAGCGAATGAAGAAGACAAATTCTAAGCGTGGATGATTGTATTTGGGACTCTTCCTCGCTTATTAACGGATCGTTGAGGGAATTCAAACTTCGTAATAGACACGAGGCGACCCGGAAGTAAGGAAAGCGAGTTTCCTCTCACGGAATAGAAAGCACATAAAAGTATAAGCGCTATACCCTCCCCCGCTTTTTTTTTTCATAAACACGACTTTCTGACGATGATGTCGATGGCTTACAAAATGATTGCCCTTTCTTCCTAGCTCTTTCTATAACGACCGATAACGGTAACGGAATCTTCCGATCTTTTATACATCTTGGGTAATTAGTATTTTTTGTTGTCGTTGTTTCTTCCCTTGTCCACAGGGGTTACCCAATTACTGGCAAGTGTAACAGGAATACTGACTGCAGCATTCGAGAAGCGACACGGAATCACCGCTGCCGGCGCGGACAACACGACCGAGACGATGACGGAAATCCGCCCAGCCGAGCCGACGAACGACGATATGGAAACAAGCAGGTTTCTGTAGCAGGAAAGACAAATCGGCGCGCGTCTGTCGGAGTTGAGGCGCACCTGTCGGTGCTTCTAACGCGCACCGACTTACTTCACGTTTCGCCCACCTCAGCAAGGATGAAGATTATTCAGTATTAAAGTTCGACGTTTGTTGTCAGGTCTCTGGAACATTTTTGAAGCCAATATGTGGGTGTTATTAATTTCGTATTTGTTCTTTGCATTTATACTTTTCCGCTTGCATTAGAATAAATAGTCATAAAACACAGGTTTTATTCAGAATTAATCTTTTGCAGGTTAAAGTTGGTAATAACAAAGTGGATAAGTGGATGTTTTCCTTGTTCTTCATGATTATAAGAGATGTTATATATATGTAAGTGAAAGTTTACCAGAGAAAGGCTGAAGAAAGTATCATTAACGATAGTTTTAGCCTAGCAGAAATATGTTTAAATGTTTAACAGCATCCAGAGTAGTCATGGAAACAAGCCAGAAAACCTTATTCCGCGCCTGCCTTTAGTTTTTGTCTATAGTATCCGCTGGCATCATCTCTCCCTCTCCCCGCCAAGACCAGAAATCTTCGCGTGCGAAAGTGATGATGAAGCTCTGATGAATTGTACCACAACAAACGGCTTGTTGGTGACGTCAGTATTCTCCTCTGTACCGAGAATAATCCACCGGCCATTTATTGCACAGCGTCCTGTGGAACCTACACCGGCTTTTGAAAAACTGTACTTCTTTCGTTTTAGCGATGACTGGTTAAATCCTGATCATTGCTAAGTGCCGGCTGACTTGTCTTGATAAAGTCCTCGTTCTAGTTTCGTAACTCTGCCCGTTAGGAGAACCACGTGACGTCTTGAAGCACCTGACTGCTTGAATCAGGAAGCCTTTAAAAAGTTCTGAAACACGAACGCCCCAGTATTACAGACTGTAGAGTGAACTTTAAGCTGGAATCTTGTTTGTACTCCGTAGACATTTTTCTGAATATAAACCCTAGTACATTTAAACTAAATCTGATGATTGCAGTCACTCATCCGTATTTTCTGATGTTTCACTTTATCCAAATTTACAGTCGATTATAGATGAAGCCTATCGGACTGTAAGGGAAGACTGCATGAGTCTGTGCTAATTATGAGATCAATAATTGATTCTCGCACGAAAATGACTAACTTTATAAGTATTTTAAGCGTTTAACGTAGACTTGATAATACTAAATATATTTTGCAGTACCGATGGCTCTACGGTTAAGATGAAGATATTCTCAGTCCACCTCAGCCAGAAATTTACAGCAGTTGCAGTTGCAATATCTTGTGACATCAGTCGTGGAAGGCGTCTATCAAAAATTTTAATAAGTCAGTTTTAAACGCCATTTGTTTGGTATGATCCACTTCCCTCCAAGTTACCCAACATAAATTCCTATATTAAGAAGACCACGTTACGTTTTTAATGGATGAATATACCTATTAATGGATTTTGAAATATGAACATTAATCTTAAAATTGTATATGGATATAGCTCAACATTTTAATTGTGAATATTACAGTTACATGTTCTAATATTGCAGATAACACATCCATGTGTTCATATTACTGACATCTTTTTTAAAAAGTATTAATAAGATAGATATAGTGTCGAAGGAGTCACAAAATTATTATTACCTTTACCTTTATAATAAAGAATATATTCTGAATATCTATCTCACACACACACAGACAGAGGGAATAATTATGGAAATAGAGAAAAAACTGGGAATAAAATGCAAATAAGACGTGAAAGAATTACATTTAACGTCTAAAAATGATATGCTCTTTAGTACAATCACGTGTTAATAGAGTAGACTGATTTGTCGCCGTGCAAACAATAAAAGGTACTACTACCCTTTCAAACGGTCTATAAAAGTATAGGCAGAAATATCATTGTACTGTATTGAATACTGTGTCTCTTGAGGAAATATCACATGGCAAGCCTATATAAATCAAAGTCTTAGCTTATGAAGGCCACGTGATGTAGCAGATTGCAGTCAGTCTGATTTCACGTTTCAGAAAGAGCTGTACATATACCGCAGGTATATCCTCTACATGATAGACAAGGGACCAGTAGAAGTTTTGTGAATGACTCAGCCGCCAGTACGGGTGTTAACGTTTCTTCAAGAACAGTAAGATACAATTAAAGCGCAGTGGTCTCAATGGATGTGTAGCTGCCCAAAAATCTTTGCTGAGGAGAGACAACCAAACAGCGAGGCCGAAATAGACAGCATAAATGAAATAGCTGATTTGCCAAACCTGGAAGATGGTGATGTTTACAGATAAGTCTAAGATTGAACTGTTTGACAGTAGTCAAAGGCAGAGCGGTATAACAATCAGTGTACGACAGCTGCAGTAAAGCCTGGAAGTGGATCTTTACAAATGTGAGGCTGCCCGTCAACCAAGGATGTCAAAGATTTGCATAAAATCGAAGGTATACCAACTGCTGACAGGTACGGGCAGGTTCTCATTCATCATGACTTGCCCTCAGAAAGACATCTCATTAGGCGGGGGATTCATCTTCCAACATGACAGTAATTCCAAGCATACAGCCAATGTAATGAAAACCTATCTGAAATCTAAAGAAGCCGATGGAACACTCGGAGATTTCTTGGCCTGTATAAAGTCCAGATATGAACATCATTTAGGCTAATGGAGTTACGTGGCAAATGAAAAAGTCATATGGCAACCAAACACCTTTGATAAATTGTGGAAAGAGCTACAGGATATTTGGAACAACATTCTACATTTATACATTGATAACCTCTATGGGAGGAATCGCCCACATACCACATACTAATGCACTGTACAACATTTTCACTATGCTTTTTAAAAATATTTTGTAATAATGAATTGTGCATGTATCATATACATCTCTTAGTTGCAATTGCTCATTATTATATTTCTATATTTGCATATTTTAAATGTCTGGAACCTTTTCCCTTAATGGTGAGGAACTGTCCTTAGTTAAACAGATTTAATCAACCTATAGTGTAATCTACAACAAAGCAATAATCCTAATTATATTTCTTCTCAACTAAGAGGTTTAGCAGATCTGTTAACGGGATTTCTGATACCGTCTGCCTTTTGAGATAAGCCGATAATAAGTTGCCTGGCAGACGAGAGTTTGATCGGGAGCATTCTCTATGCGATATTGTAAAACAAATGACATTCTGTAAGCTTTCGGTCTGGTGTCAGCTCCCCGCCAGGGTAAATAGGCTGATCAGTAAGATTGGCAGAGCAACACTTTATTGTTCTCGGTGATGGACTGATACTTTAACCCGTACAAAAACCCATAGAGTCAAGAGACATGGAGTTATCTGCCGCTTTTTATTTTTTTTTTTTTTTTTTGGTACTTCCCGCCCCCCCCCATTAATCTCGTCAGATGCGCTGATTCGGTGAAAGTGATATTTTATTCTTCAAGGACGAATTTCAAAGTCCGTCAGTCAAAGCAGTGGGAAACATTGTGCTGATAGAGTAGGGTGGATCTCCCGTTTAACTTCAATCTGAAGCCAGCCGTGTATGAAAGGTTTAAAAAGCAAGAGATGAAGTACAGTTGTCCCCCGGTATTCGCGGGGTTACGTCCCTTGAGCACCCGCGAAGAGTGAAAAACCGCGAATATTGGACGTGGTCCGTAAAAATGCCTATAAACGTCAAAATATAACGTAAATATAATAAAAATATATAAGTAAATATATAATAATAATTTAATAAAAAATACAACACTCAGCAAAACACTCGAGATAGCTACACGCGGTAAACTGGGATGATGCTGGGTTGCATCTGCCTGAAACAGCGCCTCGTGGAAAGCAGCCAATCAGCAGCGAGGAGAAATGAATAACGCTCTCGGATTGGCTACTTTCAAACCTCCAGCCAATAGCGTTTATTTTATATTGATAATTTGCTGAATTTACGTTAGTATTTATATTACAAAATTAGTAAATTATATTGTTATTAATAATTTAGCGTTAAAAAGCGTGAAAAAATATATATTGCCACGAAAAAAGCCATTAAAAATCGCGGAAGATGTTTGCGATTCCGCGAATATGCGGTTGTTTCCACGAACAATTATTAGTTAGGTTCTAAGGAAAACTCCGCGAATAACCGGGGCCGCGAATAACCGGGGGTCGACTGTAATGACTTCTAGAGCCATGGAGCGAATTCCAGAGGCGATAATCGTAGCACCAGGCTGTAAATACGGTCAGGGTTACACAGTTTCGTGACGGTGGAGCGGTGAAGACACGGGAAGATATTTCTCCAGAAGATTACCGTGTGGCTTCGTGATATGTTTAGAAGCTACCAGGAGGCAGGAAACTCTCATCGTTTATTTAAGGCTGCCCTCTCCAGTTTTGCCGTTGTCGAATTTCAAATTGAATAATAAGAAGATATTGGAATTTTTAAAATTTTGTATTTAAAAAAAAAAAAAATTACAACTCTGACGAAGAACGTCTGCTAGAGGAAACTGGCCGACTCGCTCCCGGCTCCCTCTGACTTCTTCCGTTCGCAGTCCTCGGTTTTGACAGTCATTGGTTCCAGTTTCAGGCAGGCCTCCGCCACGCCACCATCACCCAAACTGGATCCTTTCTCAAGCAGAACGATCATCATACCGGTCAGTGAGGTGAGCAGCTGGACAAAACCTAAGATAGAACAGAACAGACCAAGCGTCAGCATTGGAAGACGACTTCCTGGTGGATAACTGTAGTAGGATTAAGGAAGTGCCCTCCCCTTTCTCGCGCGCACGCATACACACACACACACACACACACACAGACAGACAAACAGAGAGAGAGAAACACACACACACACACACACTCTCTCTCTCTCTCATGCACACTTCCATGGACACTCTCAGACTCACATTCTCTCAAATCCATACATACAAATTCATTTGGAAGAATCAGCTGATGGAGCAAAATCAATATCTTGTGGATTGCGTGGACTTTTTAAAAATGCAGTTGTTTTAATATATTTTCCTTATTTATTACCATCACCAGTATTTACATAAACAAGCAGCGCCCCCTGGCGGAAATCGGACAGAGCGTTAAAGGTGCCCACACCTAATAATTAAGAACTCGATGTATTACAAATATACAGAGACATAACATAATAAACTTCTCCTGAAATTCAGATGGGCCATTCCAGCTACGTGATAGGTGCCTGACTGTAAGCTAGAAGGGCAGGTGCGAGCCGAGAAAGCTTCAGTCAGCAAATAGCTAGACCATCAGCAGGCTATTTCGGGGAACTGATGGATGCTTGCACTTTGTATGTGCAAAAAGCCAACAGGATGGAAAATTCCTACTGCGGAAAAAAAAGCGTGAAAACCGATCCCCGACAGCTGGCGACAAATGTGGCGCATATATGTGCAAGAATTCCTGCGAGTCATCAGTCGTTATAAGCAAAAGGTGGTGAGAAGAGAGCCACTCCTTACCTATACGATGTTAGCCAACGCGTAACAGATATACCACGCCCGCCCGCTCTTTATAATGTCGTAATTTTTTTCCCCGTACAAGTCTAGATCTTCACAGTTCTCTGAAATGATCGTCTAGAGATCTCGCGCCGTTCAGCACAGGAATCATCTGCAGGCTATGAAAAAAATAAGGATTTTGTCGGTGTTGGTGTGCGGTGCAATCTGGGCCGGTGGAGGTGACCTGCAAAGGAAAGGCAAAAGACGTCACAACTTCGCCATGGCGTGGTCAATCACTGGACACCGACCCAAATGAACACGTGTGGGTCATTCTAGAGGTTCTTATAAACCTTTTCTGGGACTCCCACACGCTAAGACCAGGATTGCTACTCTCGCCCAAATAATGCATCTAGACGTTGCTGGCTTGCATAAGGAAAAGTGTTGCTCCCTAAAATATTAATCCCACTTAACATTTCAACAAATTAAAGAGATGTTTTCTGAAACTCGAGTGTGCTTTGCTTATGATAGGTTTTTGTATTATGGCTTTTATTGTTTTTATCCAACTGACAAAATAAAGTGTTTACCTGCAGCGACAAAACTGAATTCTAAGGATCCAAACATTTTCTGTACAAGCCCTTAAAAAACAAAAACAAATAAAATGTTATGCTGTCATTTAAAAGCAGTCTTTGAAAAATACTCTAAATCATCATTTTTAGACCTACAAATGATCGGATAAAAGTGCTGATCTATTTGTAATGCAAAACAACATTTTGAGAAAATTTCCATCTTCATTTAGATTACAAATTGGTAAACAGCCATGTCTTTAGAAAAACGTGGTCACCCTTAACCAGTTAATGATCAGTGATGGTTATGATGAAAGCCTACACACACAGAGCCGCTTTATGAAGAAGAACCCAACAAAACTGAGGCTTTTCTGCATTAAGGTTTAGCTTTATGAAAGTATAATAATTAAAATGTGTCAGGAATCAGTTAGGAGATAACCCAGATACATAAACGCCGTTGATATAATGAAAATAAATCCATTTTTCAAAACAACCTACGGTGTTTTTATTCTCTGTGGTAAAATATAAAGCAGATACCTGGAAAGTCAGAATAGTTTGTCAACTATGATTTACTAATTAGGGTTCGCGCGCGCGTGCGTGCGTGTGTGCAGGGAGACAATTTTCGGCCCATGTATAGTTACTAATACAATGGGTAATACTTGAAATTTTGCCAAGATTCCTGAAATGTGACACCAGAAAGTGTACTGTAAGTAATAAACTGCTAATTAGTGGAATAAAGTGTAGGCGATAATGATTGTTTGTACCATTTTAAGAACCATGTTGAGGGTCATTTCTCTTTCCTGAAGGCCTTTTCAAAAACAATGGTTTCCTGCCTTCTTTGAACTACCAAACTGAAGTAGACTGTTATGTTATATTTTGATAAGGATCTAGTAGCTTCTATAGCCGCCCTGACATCAATCTAACTGTTGAGATGATAAGCTTGTAACGGTTCTTTTGGCGTCAAGATATATCAGCAAACATGAAATAATAATCCGATTGTTATAATTATACATTATAACATTTACTTTTATTTATCATAATAAAAAAAAGGTTTATAAAGTGTACCTCCAACTGGTGGACCAAACAGTGATCCGAAACCAAGGAAGAAGGTGACGTAACCAAATCCTTGAGCTAACCGCGACAGTCCGACGAGTCTAGTTGTCAGTGGTCCCAGCATCACGTGTAAGAAGGCCGTGTACAGACCAAAAAAGAAAGCGTAGATAAGTTGGCCGATATAATATTTCCCGTAGAACATAAAAAACAATGTACATATGCCGAGAATTCCGTGAGGGCCAAAATAAAGTAAAAGTCCTTCGATTTTGTTGTCATTCGCAACTAGTCCCGTAAACGGCCGCGAGATGGCACTGGCGATGCCGGACAGCGAAAGAAGAAACGACGCTTCGAGCAGACTTCGCCCGCTCTGAATTGAATAGACGACCAGAAACTGGGTTATGAAGCTGTACTGGAGGCTGCCAAACACCAGGCTGATGCAGTAGACGTTGAACGCCCAGTTTTTTAACAGACATGGACGTCCGTTGTTTTTATTGCAGGAAAACATTCTGCCATTATTTTCTGCTGTTTCCAACATCTTAGCCTTTATTTCTGTACTATTCGGAGCCATTAAGCTACCGAACACGCAAAAGTTGAGTCCGACGGCTCCCAGCAGCAACATGAAGCCGTCGTATTGGTACCTGACGTATATCACCTGGTTAATGATTGGCGATATTATCATGCCTATGCCAGCACCGGTTACTGAGATGCCACTTGCAAAAAAGAGCCTGCTTTTAAAGTAATATCCCAGAACGATAACTGCCGGAGTGAAGGCGAAAGCTAATCCAGTTCCTACAAAATAAAATAACATAAGATAAAAGCTCAAAAATTCCATTGGGATTCAAGTAATGAAGGAATAACGGCGTTTGGTCTGAATGGAAGCTACATTTTGGGTTTCCGTCTCCTGAAATGTATCCTTCACTTCCTGAAATCTATAATTACGCCTAGAATTTTATTCGTGAATGTGCACGACTCTAATTAGTTCCAATAACGTTTGGAAAAGTCACTGTTAGCGCTTGGTAGGAGCATCAGTAATGTCGGTGTTTAATTCTAAAAAGAAAGAGAAAAATTAGTGAAGAAAAGGAAGTTTGATGTTCCTTTTTATTCGTTGTTGGGGGCAATATGAACATAAGAAATTTACATGACATTTTAACGCTTTTTAAACGTGGGAACTTTCGTAGTGATAATGTAATAAAGGATACCGAGCCAGTTGCTACAGCACCAATAATTCCTAATTAAATGTATCGATGAGGTTACAATCGACGTCATGTACTTTTCTTTCGATTTACCGTCCGTTCGATGTCGTCCAACCGTGTGCATCACCATGTCAGGGACCTCCGCCCAGAAGACAAACGGATGACCACAGAAGTCACAACATTGCAGCATTTGCTTGAAGCACCTTTGAAGCTGATGCTAGGCTGTGAAAATCGTTGTCCAATAGAGTTATTGCTGAGGGAAGACGGCGGATCAATGCTAGAAGTGCTTTTTGACGATAGAGAAACGTATTTATTATCGACATCTTTGCCGTCCTGCTTCATGAACAGCGCTTGGCAAGACAACCACCTTTGAATCATCGAAGATTGGATGACGTCATCTTTGTATCGGCGGTTTAAAAGCAAGAACACGAAAAAGTTTGCGTTTTTTATAGAGACCTCTTTGGCAAAGATAATGTAATAGCGTCATTTGTTATTGATCGCTATCCCAGCCTCTGTTGTCATAAACGGAAATATGAACGCCTACCGTTACATAGACAGTTTCGACCCGTTCTGTTCCCCTTGATAGCGTAACATGGGAGACCAAAGAGGCTGGATACACAGCCAGAGTAACACAAACCTTTTAGAATATATTAAAAACACCCAGATACTCGACTGATCGTTCGGACACCCAGACTTTAATCCAATTGAGTGCTCTCGGGTTTAGTTAAAACGCCAAGTGTAAAAGCATTCTCGGAATGTTGTCCAACCGATGCAGCCTTTGCAGCAACAATAAGCATCTATTTCGGCAGCCAAAGTGGAAGGGATCTCTGCCGGTCCACACCCCGAGGACTGCGAGCCTCATCGCTGTCCATGGTAGACACACTCCTACTGCGTTTCGAAAATAAGGCGCTGAGACACTATTACTAGTGATAGACAGTGTTCGTCTTTTTCACTGCACTGTCAATGGATATTGGATTTCATATGTGCAATGAAACAGAAAATCTATACTGACGGTTTCGCTTTCTTAGTTTTTACAATTGCGATCTGAATGCATTTTATGGAAATTTAGAAACGCATATTTTGTGTTCGTTTTTCCCCAAGGCACGTTATGTTCCAAACTATTTACCGTTCATCATTAAACTACTAGTGTTTTAAACTTAAGATAAATTATTGTTCGGTATACTTACCAGCAATTACCCCAAAAGTCAAATGCAAAAGTTTGGCGTCTACCACAAAGGCGCTGGAGACACAACCAACGAATACAATAATTCCTCCGACCATGGTACAAGTTCGACAGGTTGTGAAATTGACAAAATAAGTTGCAATTGGTCCTGCAAAGAGTTACAACCTGATGCCGTATGATATCATCGGTGACAGGTAAATACGAGTCGGCCAAAAATGACAATTAATTTTAAAAAGAAAATCCTTTCACTATCGGAATTCCGGGTATTCTGAAGCCATAAGATGCTGTGGCATAATTATTTCATGAATGGTAGGTAGTTATCTTCCCTTACACAATACCCTAAATATAATAATTAAACAACAGAAAGTGTATAATTGCACTATCGTTAGGCAACATGAAATAGCTAACTACCTGATCAGTTCAGTTTTATTATCGAATATCGCACTAATCGGAGGGGGACTGTTTTCTTTGTTAAGGAACAACTGGTCTTGTTTTCTCAAAAGAAACTTTTAGCTTATTTTTAAAAATCTTTGTGTGCACATATTTCAACAATTCTGCGATAACCTAAAAAAAAATATTTTGTAAAAGAAATGAAAGAAGCAATATCATCAGCATAATCTGATGTGTGTAAAATTGTTAGTTTATTACTCCGAATCAAGTTTCGTACTCTACCAACTCTGAAGTGCACAAGTCAACTTTTTTCCTTTAGTTCTTATACTATCATTACAAACAACTTTATAATTTACATCCTGTAATATATACTTTAAGGATTAGTTAAATGCTATGAACTGATAGATATAACCAGAAAATGGTATTTGAGAGAGAAAAAAAAAACATAAAAGAAGCAACAAAAGTTACCAAATTAACGGTATTAGTTATTCCAAAACACCTACCTGCGAGCGTGCTGAAGTAGACGAACAGCGACACCTACCTGCGAGCGTATTGAAGTAGACGAACAGCGACACCTACCTGCGAGCATATTGAAGGAGAGAAACAACGACACCTACCTGCGAGCGTATTGAATGAGACGAACAGCGACACCTACCTGCGAGCGTATTGAAGTAGATGAACAGCGACATCTACCTGCGAGCGTATTGAAAGAGAGAAACAGCGACACCTACCTGCGAGCGTATTGAATGAGACGAACAGCGACACCTACCTGCGAGCGTATTGAAGTAGACGAACAGCGACACCTACCTGCGAGCGTATTGAAGTAGACGAACAGCGACACCTACCTGCGAGCGTATTGAAGTAGACGAACAGCGACATCTACCTGCGAGCGTATTGAAAGAGAGAAACAGCGACACCTACCTGCGAGCGTATTGAATGAGACGAACAGCGACACCTACCTGCGAGCGTATTGAAGTAGACGAACAGCGACATCTACCTGCGAGCGTATTGGAAGAGAAAAACAGCGACACCTACCTGCGAGCGTATTGAAGTAGACAAACAGCGACACCTACCTGCGAGCGTATTGAAAGAGACGAACAGCGACCCCACCCAGGCAGTCGAAGTTATGTTTTCGTGAAAGACTTCCATAAATGCCACATTTAAGATTCCCACGCTGTAAGCAAGGAAGCCATTCAGCACCTGGACGAAAAATGTCGATAACAAAACGATCCACGCCCATCCTCTGTCCGGTACATCCCTTCTTAAGGTCATATTTCAGAGCAGCCTCTCAATTATCTGAAAAAAAAAAATAAAAAAAACTATATCCTTACGATGGAAACGTGTTATAATATTACCAAAATTTTTTTTTAGCAATATTGATAATTGTCTTAAAATTATTTAATTTTTAAATAAATTCTACGGGTTTCAGTAAAAAAATCTACCGATTATCAAAATGGCTGACTATCGATTAATTATTGATCGGCCGATTAGTAAAATCAATACAAGAATCTCTTTTTTTCCGGTTCCCACTGAAAAGCCAGAAATTTAATTTCTGTACACAGAGAAGGGAAGTAAGCAGGTCTAAGGTTCCTTTCTTTCCCACCAGGTCAGATTTGTACACGAAACTTCTCCTGTTCAAAGTTTATTCAGTCGGCCTAAATCTTAACAATAAAAATATACGTATTTGTTAATGGAAATTTTAAAAAAAATGGAAAGATCCTGAAAATTTCTCGGGTCGCGTACACTCTAAGAACACGTGACAGATTGCAAAAATCTGCCATTACACTGCTTTAGATAGAAGAACAAATAAAACAAATGAAGATTCAGAGAAGTTGACAAAAATGTAAATGGTGGTTGAAATCAGAGATGATCATTGCACAGAGTATATATTACACTGTATTGCTATTAGAATATTCTCTAACATTATTTCTTTTAACGAAAATAGATCTAAAACTTTGTTTTGATAGTGGAATATGCGTATGCTTTGCCTATTCCAATGTAAGAAACTAGTATAACATTAAAGTGTGAGCCTCGTGATATACAAGGCTTCTAACTGTGAGACTGCTTACGAGTGGGACATAAAGAACCTAACAAACTCCTTTATAGCGACGATAAAAAAAAAACAAGCTTCTACTTTCACTTGCCCTAAATACAGATAATTCCAATAAAAATACTTAATTACTTTAAATAAATGAAAATAACTTTTTTTTTATTTTAACCCGCTATTGCGTTTCATTAGGCATGTTCAAGAGTTAAAGTCGTCTAAGTTGCATAAAGAATTTAAGCGGACCCTATCCCCTTATTCCTTGCATTTCAGTAACTCAGTAGAAGTTAAAACAGACGAGCGAAGTGACAAGAACGGATGCAACTTACTGGACATTTCAATGTTTAGTAATTTCGATTTTCAAGTAGCTAATTTCTAAGGAAACCTGTAGACCGACGTTGGTTGGCTCTGTCACCTGTTGCTTTCCTTCACTGCGATGTGCCGAGACTAAATACGTTCTCGATTTACTATCTGGAAATTTATCGTTTTAACCCTTTTCATTTTCTCTGCTGTACGATCTCCAATATGACCTGCTATTTATATAGTTTCGAATAAAGGATCAATTATTCATGACCCAAATGTTTAAGTAATGTGAAAACTATATGAGTGGTTTGTTATATCCATACAAATTATCTCCACGAATTACCGGTGTTTTTATAGATGAACACGGGCTGTGTCTGCCATAATAACTTGGTGGTGGAAACCTATTGTTATCACAAAATATTACCTCCTATGGCGTAACCCACACCTGTTCAGCATCGAATCAACGAAGGTCGCTGTCTTGTCTGATGGCATTCCTTTCGGTGAAAATAATAATAATAATAATAATAATAATAATAATAATAATAATAATAATAATAACACTGGCCACAGATCGACGACAAAGGTCGAAATTTTGAT
This sequence comes from Nautilus pompilius, assembly GCA_018389105.1. Taxonomy (NCBI): domain Eukaryota; kingdom Metazoa; phylum Mollusca; class Cephalopoda; order Nautilida; family Nautilidae; genus Nautilus; species Nautilus pompilius. Next base: position 85,472 of record JACATO010002438.1, read on the forward strand.
ATTCTGTCATTAACTATAACACGAGATCGGGTTGACGGGGAAATATAATGAGACTCGTCAGTTTCCCTCCCGGTGATAGTTTACACTGGTTATCTGCCCATCCAGACGCTTGATATAAAATCACACCTGAAATAAATAAATTTAAGTAAAACTATTTTACTTATCATTGAGTAAACTAATATGGCGAGGCAGTGCATTGCATTTCCAAACTGGCGATATTTAAAAATAATATCCATCAGTGAAATTTGTCACACCCACACAATATCGTTTAGATTATTTCAGCTAATCTTCAAAATTGCATCATGAATACTTTAAAATAATTAAAAAAAGTTCATTCAATGGAAATGACCTCTGATCGACATACTTAATCTAATCTAAACTGACCTGTTACCGAATAGGTTACTTCGGTCTATAACCCCTGCAACACACCTATTTCACAGGGTGACAATTTCAAATCAAAGTCGATGCCGTCTACCAAAGGGCTCATCCACAGTAGGGTTTTGGCTAACCAGAGAGAGAGAGAGAGAGACTGACCGTTTTAATTAGTAGGACAGACACCAGCTGAAACGTTTTAATATTTCACTTTTTAACATTGTTTCTTTACCTGACCTTCAGCCAATGTTACCTTTTTGCGCCGATTGTCTTCATTACTATGATTGTTATAATAACCGGACAGTTACTGAGCGTGGATGGCTATTCTTCCAAAAAGTCAGGTTTTCTCTTCAAGTGAGATACGTATGCAAAGCGCTTTCAAACTATAATTCTATCCCAATTGTTTATTCAACAGCCCCCTCAATGTCCCTGATGGCTCCGGGCTCTACCGATCACAAGAAATCTTTTGGCATACTCTCCCTTTCTGGAACTGTGCGAAATATCGGACGTGTCGCAGGTAAAACCGTCCTCAACGACGGGCTTTCGTTGACTTTTTTCGGCTGATAGTGAACCAAGATACAGGCCAAAATATTTTGTTTTTCACAAGAATACGGCCTGTAATTGATAAGCCTTCTTGCCCCCTTTCCAGCCACACCATTTTTATTACAATTTTATGCCTGATTTCAATTCCCCTGTTGCTGATCACTGAGAACGAAGTTCAGCCTAATAAAAACAAATTATCGAAAGATTTATTTACTCCAAGACAACGAGGACAGGTGCTCTGCTGACACAAACCGCACGAGGGCGTCCTGGGTAGATTTACCGTCAACCAAACTGGATTAAGTTATTTACCTACGCGAACCGAATGTTGTTATTAACTCTTTTTCTCTCTATTTTTTTTTTTTTTTTAAAAATCCACCCCGACCGACGTTCTTACATATTCTTAGTCCGTTTAAAACTTTCGCAAAATTCAGGAATCTCCCAACTAATACATTCAAACAGAACTCCATAATAACGACTTCTTTAACGTCGCATTAATATATAAATATTCCTCTCCCTCGACAGACAATTCTGTTAACCCATCTCCCTCCACTGAAAGAAAATTTTAGTGATTATAGCGTTTTAAACTACTAAGGAAGACGTACTATGGAAAGGTTAGCGAATCCTCAAGACTACGAACAAACTCATTATTAATGGTGATATATATTTTTTTTAAATTTTCTCCTTGTGCTTCCCTAAAGTCTTTTTTTTTTTTTACGTGGTGAGTATTGTGGCTATAGATGCCATCTCTCTGACACTGTCGACCATATTCAAGATCAAGGACGCAAACGTTAAAAAAAATTACGCCAAAAGTTAGCGGTCGCAGTAACTTTCACCTGAACGTAAAACTGCGCTTGTATGGCTACCGTAATTGTCCTGAACAAATCCTTCGTAGACCTGGAAGGTGCCAATGACTTCGGCATTACTAAAACAATAGCGTATCCTGCTGAATTTTAAAAAGTCATTTTTTTTGGTTTGCTTCTAAAAAAAAGTGTGAAAGAACATCGAATTTTTCCTTTTAAAGTATAGTTTTCCTGCTTTTTTCCTGCCCAAGAACTGGAAAGCTATAACTGTGGATGATAATACTACTACCTTGCCAGTCTAACACAAAACGACCTTTTTGAAAATCGGCATAAAATAATAAAAACTAAAGAAAAATAAGGGAATAATTAGTAAGATAAACATGATGCTATTCATAAAGAAACACAAATGAAATGCATCTGTAACGCACTGGTAACTTTGGTTTTTGAATCAAAAGAAAAACCTGCCACATTTGTGAAGATTTGTTATTACACTTTACCTCTTATCATAATGAGATAAAGTACAATTCTAAATATGCCCTTCCACTACTTATACATAAAAAAACTTAAAATTTCTTTTTTGTGCAGTGTATTGAAGGCAAATGCCAACTGATGCTTATATCTCAATGTATAAAAGTGTTTGCTGGGTGTCACTGATATTTTCTTTTTTGCTTATTTACCCATTTGCTTTTGTCAAACAATTGTTGTTAGTGCTACATTATAAAACGCCAGGCAAACTTTCAAGTGCCATCTACTCTTAACCCACAATAGCTGGACTGTGAAACATGCCAAAGCAAAGGATGTATGTAGGCAATCCGTACAGTGCCACACGAAGAGTGTCCATAGTAAAAGACGACGCAGTGAACAGGGTAGACAGTACAAGAAAGATATGTAGAAATGAGCCAGGAAAACTGTCCAGGATCGGGCAAACTAGCGTCGACTTATATGAGAAGCTGCTGAGCTTATCAGTCGAAGAAGAAACTCGATCAGCGGTTGGAGGAGAGAATAATAAAAAAAGTGATAGAAAATCTTCTGGACGTCATAAAAAGGTAATTTGGGATTAGATTAAAATAAGAGTGAAGACAAATGAAAAACTAAAGTTAACCAAAACAAATGTTTTCTTTCTTCTTTTTTTACAGCGATAATTGATTTGATTGATTTGGTGAGAATATTCTATCATTTAATTCTGTGAAATCATGCGATAAAATGTTACAAACGAAACAATTTTAAATCTTTCGCTCAAGGTTTATATTTTTGATTTCTATATTTTTCTCAGACTGGTGTTGGTGAGAAAGATATCATTACTATATCATAGCGGGTTCCTGTTTTTCAACTTAGTCATATTCTTGGCTGGAATCAGTTCAAATCAGTTCACGTATTCCAAGGATATAAGAACATCCATTAAAAAGTTCATAAGGTAGGCGCATTTCTGTCTCCTACAGAATTAAAAACAAAAACACAGATTAGACGAACAAGAATCAGTTGATTATTCAAAAGATCACACTCAAATTGCCCATAGTTTGTGTATGTGTGTGTGTGTGTGTGTGTGTGTGTGGTGTGTGTGTGTGTGTGTGTGTGTGTGTGTGTGTGTGTAGTATTGTAAATAATTATGTAAACACACACGCAGGGTATGTACAAATAATCAGTAATTGCAACTGAGAGACAGATGTGTATAATACACACACATTGCATTATTACATAAAATAAATAAAATACAGTGAATTAGTATTTGGTATGTGAGCCCTCTGCTTTTCTATGCTCCAGTTCAGGTTATCAGTGTATGACTGTAGAATGTTGCTCCAAATATCTTGTATCACTTTCCACAATCCATTCAGATGTTTGGTTTCCGGTCGACTTTCTCAGCAGCCATCATATAATCCAATATAGCCTCAGTGATGTTTATATCATGACTTTGTGCGGGCCAGGGCATCTTTGTGTTATGCTCCATCATCAGCCTCTTTACTTTCCAGATATTTCTTCACTACAGTAGCTATACGTGTTGGCACATTGTCACGTTGGAAGATAAATCTCCACCCAATGAGCTGTCTTCCTGGAAGAATGGCACGATAACTGAAAACATGCCTGTACCTGTCAGCAGTTGGTATATCCTTGATTTTAGGCAAATGCAACCCCCTCATTTGTATTGGTCTACTTTCCATGTTTCATTTCAGCTGTTGTACAATGACTATCATACCGCTTCCCGATCCGATTTCTAATAAACTACTGGTGATTACTACCAAACAGTTCGAACTTGGACTCATCTGTAAAAAGCCGCCTTTTATTGTTTCATTTCTGCTCTCTATTTCAGCCTTGCCATTCGGTTGCCTCTCCTCAGCAAACGTTTCAGGGCAGCCACACAACCACTGAGATCACTTTCTCGCTAATGTATATCTTACTGTTCTTGAGGGAACCTGAGCGTTATCATTTCACAAGATCTCTACTGGCTCGTTGTCTATCACGTGGAGAACATAGCATGAGGTACTTAACATCACTTTTAGAAAAGTTGGGTTTTCTTCTGCGACCGCTTCTAAAGTCAGCGATCAGTTTTGCATATCCATTTCAGTCTTGCATAAAGAAAACTTAACTAGCTAAGATTTTGGTTTCTATACGCTTTTTATGTGATATTTATTTTCCAGAAGCCATAGTAATAACCACATATTCACTACATTACAACGATATCACTCCCTATACTTATGTAGTTCTTCTGAAGGTGTGGCACCTTCTGACTGCTTGCAAGGCAACCAATCACAGTGTACTAAATCAACACGTGACTTAATATAAAGCATTTCATTTTTATACATGAGAAAATTTGATTACATCACATGTTATTTGGTTTTTATTCCCAGTTTTGCATAAGTGTTTTTACTTACTGAATCTATAAGTTAATTAAATAAACACTTCCATGTATTTTGCAGTCAAATGAATTAAACGATAAAGTGATCGCAAAGTTGTAAAAAAAAAAAGCATCACGTGACTTGACGTCAAATGGAGACAAATCTGTGATCTGGTTTTGTTGGTATTTCAGTGGGTAATAAATAGACTGAGCAGTCACCAATAGCTATCATCCGCAGAGAGCCATTATGGTTCTGTATGCTGAGGCATTTCTATTTGAAGATAAGCTATGAATACTTGGTGTTGTTCAATGTCAGGAAATGTACTTTTTTATGTACTTAACCAGTGTCGATAGAAAAAATATAGAATAAATTCTGGGTGGAGGAAAAATATTTACTATGTAGAAAAACTACTGAAAGTATTTATCCGGATTATGGTAAAGACGCATCCAGGGGGGAAGAACGCAGACGCACGATTTCTGAAATAAGGAAATTACTTTTCAACACAATCCACAGATTGTATATAATGCTTGGGTGACGCAGCGGTCGGTATGCTGAACTGTCAAGGCCAAAGGTCCGCGTTTGATTCCAGGTTTTTCATCACCAGGTCGCGTGAATTTGCTCTCACATCTAAAACTGAAAGAGTTATAGTAGGGAATTCCCTGCCGAAGTCAAAACTGCTTGGTCTATCGTGGTGCAAGACAAAAAAACGCCCTCTAGCGGTGCACCGCGACACCGCTCATCTGACCAGAGCTGTCGACAATATCTAATAGTTGAATCTGGTGTACGACACAACCTACCTATCTTATTATCTATCGTAGAATTTAGATATGATGAGATTATTAACAGACAATTGGCTCGCTTTCTCTTTTAAGTAGAATTGCCGCTCAACCGAAAGTATCTTGGACGATGACACATTACATCAGCAATAGAATATATGGCTTATTTTCTTAACGGCATCTGACCTCCATCAGCCGTAGCTTCTCCCCCCCCTTAGTTTAGGCTGTCAGCAGACTTGGTATATGTGCAAGGCTGCCTCGTTATTCTTTATGAATTCTGCTTTACTTTCACACGGCTTCAGAAGCGTCAGTCAAAAGTACGTTTTAAGTTGTGGAAAAAGTAGGCCAAGTTCTGTGCTTATTTATAGAGCGCAGAATGGAAATAAGAATACACGGGAATCTCTGGACTATCAAACGAATGACATATACTGTGGTATTGTAACACTGACGGCGCTCGGGTTTGTGGAGCTATTACGGAAGAGTTTTCCATCATGAAAATTTCAGTAAGTTACTCGTAAAATACCAGCTTCCAGCCTGCTTCGTTGGCTTCGTATCGAGGACTAACACATTGGCTACCCATCTTTCTTGAATTCCTTCATCCAGATTTTTCTTCATATGCTTAAAGATGCGGATTCCCGCAAAAATAAAGGATAAAATCTCTGTTTCTCTTACCCTGGCACCTACAGACGCAGGCGCATAATAAAAGATGGTTCTGGCATACATCGATTAATACGTCCATGTTTGAGTAATCTAGGAAATAAATGACGAATAAAACTAAATATAATCTCAGTAAAATATGGCTGGGTTTCTTTTTACCAGAATTCAGTAGAAAAGGTGCTACTAGTAAAACTCTGCTCAGTTGGAGCTGTAAAATGCATTTGTTCATAGCTTTGAAATATTTTAATAAATGTCAAGAGATTTTATTTTCAGTCAGCAGTAAAGATTATAACGATTTTCCAAACTCATCAAATACAGAAGGTATTATCATAATCAGCTGTCATTCACTTATTAAAAAAATTACTTTGAGTATACTTTGCTTTCATCAGTAAAAAACAGGTAACAGGTGAGAACGAATACTTTCAAATGAAAATTCTGTTATTTTATCGTAAAACGTAATTTTGATTGTGAATAGATCTGATTTATACCATATACCTCGAGTCCGACGTTGCAGCGTGCACTGTCATAATTCCTAAATTTCCGTTTGTCTTTCTTCTGTGTTTAGTATTTCTTAACCAATATCACCGCCGAAGGAAGATCCATGTCTTATTCTCTCTCCCCCCTCTCTCTCTGCACTAACGTCATCTCTCTCTCTCCTCTCTCTCTGCACTAACGTCATCTCTCTCTCTCTCTCTCTCTCTCTCTGATCTGATGTCATATCTCCCTCCCTCCCCCTCTCTCTGTACTGACGTCATATCTCTCCCTCCCCTCTCTCTGTACTGACGTCATCTCTCTCTCTCTCCCTCCCTCCCTCCCTATCACTCTCCCCCTCTCTCTCTGCACTAACGTCATCTCTCTCTCTCTCTCTCCCTATCTCTCTCCCCCCTCTCTCTCTCTGCACTAACGTCATCTCTCTCTCTCTCTCCTCCCTCCCTCCCTCCCTATCACTCTCCCCCTCTCTCTCTGCACTAACGTCATCTCTCTCTCTCTCCCTATCTCTCTCCCCCCTCTCTCTCTGCACTAACGTCATCTCTCTCTCTCTCTCCCTCCCTCCCTCCCTATCACTCTCCCCCCCTCTCTCTCTGTACTGACGTCAATCTCTCTCTCTCTCTCCCTATCTCTCTCCCCCCTCTCTCTCTGCACTAACGTCATCTCTCTCTCTCTCTCTCTCTACCTCTCTCTCTCTCTGATCTGATGTCATATCTCCCTCCCTCCCACTCTCTCTGTACTGACGTCATATCTCTCCCTTCCCTGTCTCTCTGTACTGACGTAACCTCACTCCTCTCTCTGCCCCTCTCTATACTGATATCATCTCTCTCTCTCTCTCTCGTTCCAGAACTGGTGCGCTCAATTCCTTTCAGGTCACCGGTGTTTGTCATTAAATGACGTCGCATATATCATGAATACAGTAACCTCGTGAACGGAGATAATCCTGGCGAGAGATTGTAGCCGCTAGAGGGCATTGTTGCCTATCCAACGTCACGAAAAAACATTCATTTTTAGACGTCGGAGAAACCGCGCGCGGCAGAATGGAGAAGAGGCTCGAGAAGAAATTATAACAGATAGGTACACCGAACGAAGTCATCTTTGTTTGTGGTGTCGTCTGTAGCGACTTGTATGCGACTATGTCCGCCTGTCCGGCCCTAGTCCTGGATCGCTAAAAATAGTCTTAAAGCACTCCCACGAAACCTTCAAAGGTTACGGCTATTCTGCTACGATTGAAAATGTGACTAATTGCTTTAAATAAATAAAAATTCAATAGTTAAAATTAATCATTTAAAAATAACAATAAAGTGTATCTTCAAAAATAAATTGCAAGTACATTCCATTGATGACGGAGCACTGATTGATTTGTTATGTCAGATTTGTACAGAAATTTAGAGATATTCAGTCACTCAGTGATATCTGAAAATAATGTTAAATTGATATATTATAATTTTGTTGTTAAGTTAATTGTGTAAGCAAGAAAACTAATATTTAAGTAAATATACATTTTATAATATATTATATTATTCAGTGTTTTTGTACATATATATGTGGAGTTAAAGTTGGTCTACTGCACCCGAGTAGTAGCTTAATTAATCATAAAAACTTCCATACGATGCTGAGGCAGTTCTGAAATCTTACGAATATTGATTATTTAATTTAATTAGAAGTTTGGTTTTTTTATTTTTTTCAAATCTCCTCGTGCAATAAATCATTTGGCAACTCGTTAAGGGTTTTTAATTCGTCAATACAAAACGACCGCGCACTGTCCATGTTAATGCTTTGACAGTAAACACTAAAAGAAAATGTCTTAACGAAAATTAATTTACCTTTTAATCAAAAAAGTTTGTTAAATATAACATTTTCCAGTAACAACAAAATAATTTATCAACGTGGTCTCGTGCAATCACAGACCATCTTCATAGTTTGAAATTGCTTTTATTCCACTCCACCCATCACTTAACAACTGATGAAGTGGAAACCGCTATCATTTACCGACAGGGATTCACTAAATCAACTTGTCAAGAAATTATTACCTCTGCTCCGTCGGCTGCTGCTGTGGGAATTGCCGGATGTTATGACTACAAATCACGCTAAATCAATCTGAATCTGCATAAAATAATGTTTTAATGTATTTATACTTGTTGATAATATAACAGGTTAAATCTTGAAATGCGGTGTTGCATTTCCCCGACGAATATAAGAAATCCGAAGCCATTTCGTATCTGGCTCGGAACATCTTGTCGTAACAATACTGTATTTAGATGATGGCAATACGATGGGAGGCAAGACAGCTTTGGTTGTACAGTTCCTTAGCTAAAATCTGGTGGATGGCTACCCGACAAGAATGGCCAGTATTTAATGAATCAACTTGTAAAGAAAATTATTCTTTCCTGCAGCGATAGAACTCAGTTCTAGAGAACCAAACTGCTTCTGTGTAAAACCTTAGAAACAGAAAGTAATTTCACAGGTAAGACTTTATTGTGTGAACAATCACTAAATCGCTTCTGATTACTTACATTTTACTACATCTTTACCAACTGCGTATTTCTTTACATTTAAGTGTATAGTAGCATGATAGCTACTTTACAAGTGCAAATTAAACAGATAAATAAAATACAGAGCTGGAAATGTTTATTATGGTCTTTCCTGCTTAATCACGATATTTTATTTATTCACGAATCTTTCAAGGTAACATTTTGCAATTTGTATCATTTGAGGGGTATGCATTCCTTCAGCAGATGCTTTTCCAGCCTGTTTTTGCACTTTGGAAATTTTTATTGTAATATTTTATATAATTAAAATATTCAATTAACTAGATAGCAGGTAGAACCTCAAAAGGCGAAATATTACCTAAGCCCGGCTGGATAGCGACGCGAAGGAATAGGCATTTGTGGTCGGAGTTAACTGATGGCTAAATCAGATAGTTTGAAACATTGTTGAAGCCACTGTTGTGTCGGGATGATTGTAAAGATCGAAGGAAACAAATGAATAAAGGAGCGATAGAAATTAAAGCAAAAGTGGAGTAGATTGGAATCAGAAGTTTTATTGTAGATTGGAATAGCCATGTAAAACTCGTTACTAAGTTAAAAACCTAACCATGTAGCGATTAGTTCAGAGTTATCAAAGCAGATTTTGCAGAACATTAAAAAATAGGAATTTTCTAGGAAATACATATATCATTTTGCTTTTAGAAATCGGTTGAACGACTCAATGTTTAGCAGTGCATAAACATTTCAGTTTCCTAATAGTTTAACTGCAAAAAAACAAACAAACAAACAAGAAACTGAACTTCGAAATACAAAAGTTATTTAAATAGTGTAACATTTAATGGATTCATTTTTATTTTCATTTGTATTGAAGTCGTTTTTAACAAGTCCTTTAATAACCTGTTTTATTATTTATGTTTATTTTGGTGTGCAATAAGTATGAATGATGACTTTCTAAAGGTGACTTTGATAGATTTTCTTAGTAACCAAAGATTGACGATTTTATTTAAGAGAACCGTAAAACGTAGTGATGACAACCGGGGTTAGTTATTACAGCATCGATAATTCTTAATTAATTACATAGATGAGGCTGTAATCCACGTCATATGCTTAATGAAGGTCTAAACACATGGCGTTGATTATAGCCTCATCTATACGTAAATATATGACGTCGATTATAGCTTCATCCGTACATAAGAATGTGGAATATGACGTCGATTATAGCTCCATCCGTACATAAGAATGTGGAATATGACGTCGATTATAGCTTCATCCGTACATAAGAATGTGGAATATGACGTCGATTATAGCTCCATCCATACATAAGAATGTGGAATATGACGTCGATTATAGCTTCATCCGTACATAAGAATGTGGAATATGACGTCGATTATAGCTCCATCCGTACATAAGAATGTGGAATATGACGTCGATTATAGCTCCATCCGTACATAAGAATGTGGAATATGACGTCGATTATAGCTCCATCCATACATAAGAATGTGGAATATGACGTCGATTATAGCTTCATCTATTTGTTTAATTGAGGGATTACTGTTGATGTAACAACTAGCCCCAATGGTGTCCCCTACTCTATAACTCTTAAACTTATTTGATTTTAAAACACAGACTGAGACAGATATCAAATTCTCAATTTAACACGCATTTAACAAATGGTACGTATAACCATCATCAGACTAAACTTTGATTATGGCTATAAGGAAGATATTCGAAACGCAGGTTTATTAGTGAGCTCTGTTGCTACTAATAAGGTAAAGTAGAATTTTCAAACTAACCTTGTGTATTTTTAATTGTATTCTAAGATTTTTTTAATTGTTAAAGCACGATTTTGGAGACGCTAATTTATTTTTCGTTTGAATTAAAAAAAAACAAAAAAAGACATGCTTACAGATCTCCGGTTGGTGGGTCGGGCTAGCTACCTAAACCACTAAAGAACATGCAGCAGCCAAATCCTTTGGCTAGCTGCGACACGCCAAGAAGATGAGCGGTGAGAGAACCAGTTACAACTAAAATACAAGCATTAAAAATGCCGTAGACTGCTGAATATATCAACTGGCCGGCGTAATATTTACCATAAAATTGGATAAGCAGCGTCGCTATGCTTAGGATTCCTATCGGTCCGAAATAAGACAGTGGTTCCATAGTTACGTCGCCGTTAATAGCCATACCTGTCAAAGGGCGACTAACTGTGCTAGTGATTCCTGACAGCAGAAACCAGATAGGACGCATCGAGAAGTGTTTGGCCGTTCTCAGTCGAATACAAAGGGGAAAAACTGGTAAAAGAAACAGTACTGCATATTGTAGAGCACCAAACTGAGACAGAATATAACGAAAGCCCAAATTTTAAAAAGTCCAGAACACGTGTGTTGCTTCACAGTCTCAAGACTATTGCTCGGTTTATTGAAGACAAGAAGAACTTCATTCTTTTCTCCGTGTTGTTTGGCACCATTAGGCTGCCACACACCGAGTAATTTAAGCCCACAGCACCCATCAGAAGCATGTAGCCGTGATACCCGTATTCAACAAAGAAAAACTGGTTAATAATAGGAGACGCGATCATCCCCAGGCCAGCTCCCATTATTGATAAGCTGTTTGCGAAATAAAACTTGTTTTTGAAGTAATAGTCAGGAATGACAGTTGATGGGACGTAGCTGAAAGCCATACAAACACCTACAAAGATAAGTGGATCAGCATCCAAAAAAGTTAAATTAAACACAAACACAATAAGTGTTAACTTATACTCGTTTGCTTTAATGTATTAAATTATTAAGTTTACTATAAAATTATCCGTTTGATACTAAGTGTTTAGAAAATGGTATTATTAAAGTTTGAGGATTTGATAGGACAATAAGTGGAATCGGAATTGGAAAAGAATAGCCAGCTCCATTCGTTTTTATGACTGCTACAAAATCCAAAGACCAGTTTACGGAAGAAACGGTCATTCGTTGTCCTTTTTAATGTTGCCGTTAACAAGCGAGTGAAGCTGACTTTTTTGTGCAAAAAATCAGTAAAGGAATTTATTTATGTTTCTCAAAAGTATGGAAATTGTAGGGTAAATTTAATAAAGACGTAGAATTTGGTACAACTTATACAGATATATGCAATAGTTCACATGATGTTTATTCGTAGATGATTGAAAATGTTGCCTACGTGCCACAATGGTACTTATGGAAAGCTGAATTAAGGCGACTTTGACGATATGCAGCTTTAGAAATGTGCTAACCTGACATTCTTTTAATCTTTAATCAAGCAAAAAAAACAAAAAACCGACCACTCTCTATTTTAATTTATATTAAAAGCTTACAGATAAAAATAAAATGTATGCTAACATTAATACTGAGTGGTAGAAATAATTTCCAAGCCAATTTGAATAGTTTATTATATTGGCAAATTATGTTGAAAATGGTGTTTAGAGATAAACAAGAAAATCTAGTTTCAAAATAAACCCAGGGATAATTGTTAACCAAAATCTCAAATATGAAGAAAAGTGGATTTCATCGGGTGAAAAGTCTTTATCTGAGAAAGCTGATTGATTTATTAGAGTCGGTTCAGTATAGATTTAGTAGAACGTTTCCGGATCTTAAGCGTTTGGGATACGCTGAACAGTTAGAATCATTAAGTTACCATGTTTGAATTTTAGACAATGACGAAACTTGGTAAAGTCATCCAGAGCAGTTAAAGTTTTTGAATGTGGATAAAAAATCACATTTTATTCCCTGTTGAGAACTCGAAAATCAAAACGAGGGTTCGATAAGAAGAGGTCTGTCCGTTAGCCATTTAAAAATCAAATTAAAGGTAATCCTTTTTAAAGTAAGAATAGAAAACAATGAAATCGGAGCCCAACGAAAGCTACTCATAAATATCCTGCACAAGTAAGACACATAGGAAACCCACGATGTCGTCATTACGCGTTTGTAGAATGTCGAGATTTCAGTTATTGAAATTTCCTTTAAATTAAGGCATAAGCAAGTTAATTAAGAATAACTATGGCTTATATTAACTCTGTTTAGTAACGGATATACTTCATTATAAAATGTTTCATGCTTACTTTTTAATTTGATTAATTACGGTTCAGTTTAATTTAAAAAAAAAACTTTTAAAACAGAAATTCATTACGTACCTGCGATTATTCCTTTAGTTAAATACAATAATCGTAGATCTGTGACAAAGGCACTAGACGCGCAACCAACGAAGGTAAAAATTCCACTAGCTACCGTACATATTCGACAGTTTGTGAAGTTGATGCCGATACGGGCAATCGGGCCTGAAAAGGTTAAATTAAGCAGCATAAATAAAAATGAAAATGTTTTTTTTTTCATCTGCGAGAAATAAGACAAACAGAACTATTGCTATTAAATGCATCTGAAGCTGAGGCTACTCTTAATAACCTATAATTTGTGACCACCAGTGTAATGACTCTCATTAGAATTGCCAGAGTTATGTCTGGCCAGTAATCTTGCGCTTTAATTCACTAAAGTAAATATAGAGTAAGATTAAGTATGTAACCTTTGCGTCTCAAGTGGTTTTCTTTTGAGCTTAGAGCCGGAAAACTGTCCAGATAGAAAGAGAACAGAGTTGACCAGTCATCTGCCATCGCGCAAGTAAAATGCCATATTGATATTTTTAATGTGCAGAAATTACACATCATAAAATTTAATGGATACAGTAAAATTCTATTGACGTAATCTGAAAGCAGATGATGTAATTTCAAGCTGCAATAGCATATACACATGCGCCAAAAGGTTCGTGTAGATTTGAAGACGTATGACTAGGAATGAGTTAGCTTCGACGTATTTTTCAGTAAATTTCACCAGACAGTACGGTACGAATACATGATTCATAATGTCATCACAATATCAATTAATATCGTGCAGCGCCCCCTAGAGTAGCAAAAATGGCGGTTACCTTTCTTGGCATACTGTCGATAACACTACTGCCATCTTGTCTCAAAATGTTCCCAGATTTCAGCCAGAGACTGTCCTGACCAGACTCTCAATTGTGACAAATTGGTCAATAGTTTTGGCCCTTTCTGGGTGGCTTCTGTATAGGCCTGTCCAACATAGGCTCACCGTCGTCGGTAAGGCTGTCACTTCCCGTCCAAATGTATTCGGAGTAAAACACCAGCAATAATTCCATTGTCATGCATCCAGGGTCTTTACTGCCCACCCCTCCCACCGCCCGCCAAATACGCGGTCCTGTCACCTTGTTCGTGAAGACCACCAATCTCGCCGATTAGCCGTCCGGCTAATTTAGCGCCGCGAGAGTTTGTTTTCTTGTTTCTGATGTAAAATACTAGATCAAATCGCCTGTAGCAGAAATATCGGAGAGTAACAGCAATTAATCGATGCGAGTGCAGGCCAATATCCGCTCTTGTCCCGTCTACACCAGCAGCCGTGCTTTAACCATTGCCCTTTACCTTGGTTCTTGCAGACTCTCAAGTTGTTCACATTTCCAATGCGCTGTCAACGCTAAAACCTTACTTAAGGGGGGAAAACCCTGAATTAGAGAGAGAGAGAGAGAGAGAGAGAGAGAGAGAGAGAGAGATGACGTCAGTAGATAGAGAGAAATGAAGTCAGTAGATAGATAGATAGAGAGAGAGAGATGATGTTAGTACAGAGAGAGAGATGACGTCAGTACAGAGAGAGAGAATGATGTTAGTACAGAGAAAGAGAGATGACGTCAGTACAGAGAGAGAGAAAGAGATGATGTTAGTACAGAGAGAGAGATGACGTCAGTACAGAGAGAGAGAGATGATGTTAGTACAGAGAGAGAGAGAGAGGAGAGAGAGAGAGAGAGAGATGATGTTAGTACAGAGAGAGATGACGTCAGTACAGAGAAAGAGAGAGAGAGAGAGAGAGTTCAGGTTGGATTAACCAAAATGTCTCCTTGTGAGTTAATACATTCCCACACCACTCTTAAAAGTGGGCACCTGGACCCTTTCCGGTCTGCCTCCAAGCGCGTGCTATAGCATCTGGGCACAGATACGGTTATTTATACTTTCAACAATCCACGAAGCATAATCCGCCCACCAGGGAAAAAACAAACTCTCAAAAAACGTTTCCTTTTCCTTTTTTGCCCGTTTTATCATTGGACGGACATTCTCGAGCCAATGCGTCATACTCTTAAACGATTTTGTGGACGTTTAAGTTGAGTAATTCTGAAGTTACAACCAGTCTTTTCTCCGAAAATCCTCCGTTCTCCGGTCCGTCTGACTGTCTTCCGTCGTAGCAGCGCTGTGATCCTTCTGGGAAGTAAATTAAATCACTTGTTTCACTGGTATCAGAAATAACTGGCTCGTGTTTGTTTAGTCGGAGTACATCTGTTGAATTCATCTTTTCAATTATATTCAGATGTAAACAAATCATAAAAGATATTTATTTAACAGCCATTTTATGCTACAAGTAGCTGGAGTGGGCGCTGATCGGGGAAATAAACAGCTTCAGGCCAATGTGCGGTAGCTTAAAACCCTGCCCAGCTACCGAGGTATTTACACCCAAAACGTGTGACCTTTGGGTGCTACGATTTGGCCGAGAAAGAGTAACAAACAAACACTTGAAAACATGTATTAGATAAACGACGCTTTATTAAGGTATGAGATTTTAACAGCTGACTGAATATTTATATAAGGTTAACTATCAGGGAAAGCAGAGAAATGTCCAACACTTCAAAAGACCGATCACTCTGAAATGGTTGGATTCTCATTGATTGATCGCATTAAAGAGATGTAGAGTTTTTTTTTTTCGGCATTAAGAAAAAAAAAATGTTTTAATTATAGTCGAACAGAGCTTGAAACCAAAGCACCGTACACCAGTCCGCTTGCCGTTTGCTTCAGCAGCCTCATCCACTGGAGCTTTAAACGGTTTTATCAGATTCACAAACAGATCTCCGTCAGTTGGGCCGCTTTGCAAAGTCTCTTCCAGCGACCCGAGAATCACTTCTACTTTCGATTTCGCGATCGAAACGAGATTTCCATATGGATTTAGGTCGGGACCATTTTCTGGTCAACCACCGAATCCACTAAACCGAGCCCTCCGTGGGGCCATTAGCACCCCATACAACCTGCCGTGCCATCGCTAACTTCAGCCGTCACCATTTCTGAGCAAAGCAAGGGGCTCGGGCTCTAACTGATTAAAGATGTAGCGGTGACGTAATAATCACCGTTGAGGCACGACAATTGGCTTTACTCAATTCTACAGAAAGAAGTAAATCGGAATCGATAAGCCTTCTTACCGCCGAGTGTCACCACAGTGATGAACAGGGATCCCGCCCACGAAGTCGTCACGATGTTTTCTCGGTAGGTTTCTAGCAGCGCCACGTTCAGGGGCCGATGGTGTAGACGACCTCCGTCCGGCTCGTTCCCGCTCAGCGACAACATAAGTACATAACCTGATAAAACAATAACGCAATAAATGAGACTGCTAATATCATACCCCTTTAAGGACCGGCATGGGGGTTTCGTATACAAATTAGGGCCCTGCTAGAGATTCTAACGCTGGGTTTCTGATTGTTTGCACTTTTAAACGGCAGATCACAAATAGTTATTCTGACGCTTCTGAAATGCACTAATCTGCGTACTCCACCTTGATGATCCACACAGAACTGAGAATCGCCGTAGGTACTGTCTGTATCCGTCGTCAGGGTCAGCGTTAGGCTTATGGGTCCTTCGCCAAACTCGGCCTCTATGGGCTCTAGTTTGCGTTTCAATTTTCCCAAAGGGTTGTCTCGACTGTCTTGAGCTTAGGAATAATTGTTTGTAATACCTAGCTTCTTCCTTGCTGATGTCTCCTTTGTTTGTTAGGACGCGGCCGCTTTTAAACCCTAATCCTAACCCTAATCCTAACCCCTAGATAGCCAGATAAACGCCGATAAGGACGACCGGAAAGAGACAAATGACGATATAAAAGGTAAAGTAAAAGGCTGGCGAGTTCATAACATTGGCGATATAGGTAAAGCAGCGATAACCAATAGCCTAGCTAGGTCCAAGTTATGGTGTCGGGGTAAAGCCACAGGAATACCGGAAATGGATACGTACCCGCCCTGGAGGCGGACCTGTGATCGACTTTGTATGGAAAGGACGTAAGCACCTGGAGATCAAGCAAACGATCCGCCTTCACCAGAATCTAGGTGGACTAGCGTCAACATAGAGAGAAGAATTTGGTGCTTAGCCGTTAAAAATATACAGCTATCATCACGAAGTCATGGCAAATACTCCCCCTAGCAGATAAGAAAGGGCCCTAAATACTGATTAAAGGAGTTAGCTGCTGTTATACGCGATAAGGTTAGAATCCATTAAAAACCAAGTAATACTTTTAGCAAATCTCATGAAACTAGCAGAGAAACATGGACGAAGTAAAGTAACCCTGACGGGAAATCAAGCCAAGCTAGGAAACGTGATCAGACATTTGAAAAGTATCACAAATGACCTCTGGCATTGGACCTTAGGTGGTACTAAGCCCCTATACCAACAAGTTTGGGAAGGTTGCCCGAATACGGCGCCCCTGCCATGGGAAGATTTATTGAAAAGTTACCAACAGCGTCGATTTGACAGCCACCCAGCTGACATCTGACATACGCTGGAAAATACATCACTTGGTACTCCCCACGAGGGACAATACACGGGAAGGGAAACTGATGAATGCCCCCTCCTCAAGTCGCCTCGTGTGTTAGAGACTGGACGATGGGGTCATCCACAGGGTTTTTTTCCAGTCCGCAGCACAAAGATCTGCACGATCTCTAGTCCAGTGGTACAACCCCACCACGCGCAGACTTAATCTATACCGGCGCCTTTGGGTTCAAACCCTCATACTAAAAGGGATCGCCTTTCGAACTTCCTGGCCTTTTCTGCTCAGCAGATAGCTCGGGAGTAGCTGCAGGGCTCCAGAGGATGACGAACCCGCTCGATGATCATGAGCTCAACTCGAGTGACAGTCAGCGTGTTTTGGACACTTGGCTAATTAATCAAACATTAGACCGACTACAAAGCAAAAAGAAAAGAGTAATTCTGTACTTTAAGCGCTTAAAAAACCGGCTTAGAAAGGTTCCTGCGCTGATAAAAAAAACTCTATTTAAGATTCAACCGGATGAACGACAGACCCGTAATAGCTGAGTAAACAAAGCAGGTCCTTCCTTTGTTAACTCCGAAAAACAAGGACGCCGGCTGTTCATGGGGTCGGAGAGGAGACTCTGTTCAGAAGCAAGCACTTGAAATCGCCCAGCTCACCTGCCTTTGGGGGAAAGGTTGGGTGGGGCGTCTCTAAGTCTCACAACAAATTTTCACAGGTGTAGGATGCGGCTCACCTAAAAACAGCTACGTCGACCGATTCTGGACATTGTTCCAACTTTCAATTTACTGTGTTAAGGATTTTAAGAAATCTGAATTGTTTCCATAAGCAGAACACTTAACCCGTCCCTCAACCATATTGAGAGAAACTGTGGTACTATAAAGTAGTGACTGAACTGAACGGTGCGGCACAAAATCCCGAAGGCCATAATCCCGAATATCCAAAATCCCGAAAAACCTAAGTCCCGAAAGACCAGAATCCTGAACCTATTTCTTTTATTATTTTATATTATAAATATATTATGAATATTCAACTACTAAGAATACAAATACAAGAGAATACAAGAATACAGGAATAAACTCGGGATTCTTCCCCTCTGAGATTTTCACATTTGGGATTATGGCCTTCGGGATTTCCACTTTCGGGATATGGGCTATTCGGGATTTTCACATTCGGGATTATGTCCTTCGGGATTAGGGACTTTCGGGATTTTCTCATTCAGGATTTCCACTTTCAGCATATGGGCTATTCGGGATTAGGGACTTTCGGGATTTTCACATTCGGGATTATGACCCAGGTCTCTGACTCTATACGGCCCTTCTTAACTAGTTCAGTTTGGATATATCTAGAAACATTACACTACCTACTAAATTGAATAAAAGACAAGCAGGAGGGGAGGGAAAGGTGTGTGAGGATGTTGGTCAGCTGAAATCAGAAATTTAAAAGATGTATTAAAAAAACAAACAAACAAGAGGTAGCTACACTTGACGGAGCGGGAATCGCTCATCACTGGTTTAATAAACCAGATTATTCCTGTTTTAGGAAGGGCGCCAGTGAAAAGATGGGCAGGTGGTCTGCTTTCCCAGGAATACTACTACAGACAAAGTTAAAGGGGAGTTTTGGCTTAAGTATGTTTCAGACAGGTGGAGAGATATAGAAGTTTCACGTCTGAAGGCCGTATTTCTGTAGTTAGGGATGGTGAGCAAAAGCAGATGGTTGTGAGGTGGCTAGGAATAATAACCTTTCTGTTGCTCAGGAAAAAAATATGCAATCCTCATACCTTGCGAAGACTAAGGAGAGACCCCTTTTAAACGAGCTGATAAGGTGTTATGCTAACTTCATATTCTGGGGATTCTCTGCAGCTTGAGTGTAGAGGATCACACGTGATCGGGTTGATAAGGCCGACTGTGTCATCACCGACCCTAATAGATGCAAGAAGAAAAGGTCGTCATGTGGGAAGAACAGGAAATGTAGCTACAGTCACACCGTGTAGCATCAATAAGCCTATTACCTAGAGTTAAAAGTGTCAGGTTGGCATGTGAATTATATTGTAAAGATGAATAATTCACTTATGCTAGCCACGTTTGACGACATGCAGCAGTATTCAGACTATTTTTGCTGGAGACCAGGTCGTACGACAGGCAGTCGGGTGTCAGGAAATTGACCCACCTGGTCAGACAGCGCCCGTGCCGAATGAGCTGGCTTTAACTCGAACAGGAACAGAGTAATGCGGGCCCAGTCACGGTCAATGGAGTTCGTCAGTGCGCCGGATAATAAACATAAGTGCGGCGTGGATCATAGGAAGGTGAACTCCTTCATTAAGTCTAACTTGTAACCAATCCTGGATTGAGGTTCCATCGATTAAATCGGCCAAGCAAAATTTGTGATCAAATTTGACATGAGTAAGGCCAATTGGCAGGTGCCTCTCGCAGATCTCTGCATTTGTCACCTCCAAAGGCTTGCACCGATTTAAGGTTGTGCCTTTTGGAATGAAAAACGCACCAAGTACGTTTCAATGTTTGGTCAACAGGGTAACTTCGTGGTTAAAAGGCTGTGTTTTCTTGGTCGAGGAAGTGACTCATGGTCTAGGCAAGTAGATGGAGAGCTCGTGTTTTCTATGACAGACTGCCTCAGACGGGGTTAACTGTCAAGCTGGCAAAGAGAAGCGTGTTACTTATTTTAGCCATACTGTAGGATAAGATCAGGTTATGCTAAGAAAGGACAAACAGACTGTGTCTCGACGTTTTCTCACTATAAATAAAGCACTTATGTGGTTTTTCAGAATTGTCGGATTCTACAGAAAGTTCCGTCGTAGCTTTTCTGATGTGGCCACTTCTGTGACCAATTTGTTGTTCAAAAAAAAAAGAGCAAAATTTGTTTGGAGTGAAGAATGTCAGATTTATTTTGAGTGGATTAACATTTTCAAAAGCCATCCGTGTCAGCAGCAGCTGCTGCTAGTAACACAGGTGTAAGGGAAGTGCTAAGAACCCAAACAAACACAATTAGGTTAACATAACATACTTGTTATTAGTCAAACAACACACAAACTGATAAATACCGAAATAGTTTACAGAGACAAATCAATAGGAGACTGAGTAATATATTGGCAGCTGAAAGAAACTATGATGTAACACTCGGCAACCGTGAGTATATCGATTGTGCGCCTCTGCAGCCAGATTAGATTATAGAGAGAATGTAGGGCTGTTTGTTCTGTCTCTACCAGACTTTCCTTTGTTTAGATTTCGTGGAAGATGAGCTGAATTGTCAAAAGCAGTTATATATATATATATATATTTTTTTTTTTAAAATACAACAATAATAATAATGGTGATGAAAAGAAAAGATTTGAGAAAAGGGAAAAGAAAGAAGAGTAAACAAACTGGTTACACAAAATGACAGCAGTTAGGGCACATAATGGCATAATATGGTAGTGAGCTGGCAGGAATGGAAAGGAAAAATGTTTGTGTGGGGAAAAAATTATCAGAGAGAGAGAGAGAGAGAGATGAGGATGTCAGTACAGAGAGAGAGAGAGAGAGAGAGAGATGAGGATGTCAGTACAGAGAGAGACGGGGGGGAGAATTAAAAAGGAAATAATTTTTGCAGAGAAAGACCGATCGAAAAAACGATAAAATAGATGCGCATAGTGTAAGCTATTAATTACAGCATTGTATTAATAGGGAAACGACCGCCGAGGAAGGTAAATTAGTGTGTGCCAGGTACAAAGACCGGCAAATTAATACATCGGGAGATAAATTATTTCGGAGCCAGCTACCTGAACCGGCTGCTGCTACTAGAAGAGACTCTTTAACTAGAATGTAACATCAGTCTCTTAAAACTAGTAATTTTATTAAATATATTCAATTAATTACCTGGATAACTCTTTAGACCGTCGGCGCTAGGGGTGTCGTGCAGGGTGTCGTCTCGGCGGTTTTCGCCGGAGCCCGGAGATTAGACGACCCGCTGACCCACAAACACAGTTTTTGCCAAATTATTTTTCTCGTTTGAAGAGAAACAAACGTTCGCTATTCTGACCTCATGAAGTCTATTTCCAATGACCTTGATTCTTCACAGCGAGGCTTTTCGATTGAAGGTCACGTCAGTACCCTATATATGCCTAATTACTATAAGCGGCTAAAATTATCGGACACGTCATTTTAGTTTTATTGAAATAATAATTTTTTTTTTTTTGTCGAGAGTCTCTTCAGGATCTCGGAGATGACGAAAGAAACCACACCTGCGGAGAATCGATTAGGTCCGCTTACAGCGGTGACGGGATGCTTTTACAAACCGCGAACAGAGATGGAAGAAGAGGGGACGAAATGATACCGAGATTTTTTTATGGCTTTTTTGTGGCAATGTATATTTTTTCACGCTTTTTAACACTAAATTATTAATAACAATACAATTTACTAATTTTGTAATATAAATACTAACGTAAATTCAGCAAATTATCAATATAAAATAAA
Organism: Nautilus pompilius; assembly: GCA_018389105.1. Taxonomy (NCBI): domain Eukaryota; kingdom Metazoa; phylum Mollusca; class Cephalopoda; order Nautilida; family Nautilidae; genus Nautilus; species Nautilus pompilius. The sequence continues at coordinate 107,474 of JACATO010002438.1, forward strand.
CGCTATTGGCTGGAGGTTTGAAAGTAGCCAATCCGAGAGCGTTATTCATTTCTCCTCGCTGCTGATTGGCTGCTGCCCACGAGGCGCTGTTTCAGGCAGATGCAGCCCCGCATCATCCCAGTTTACCGCGTGTAGCTATCTCGAGTGTTTCGCTGAGTGTACCAACTTGCATTAAATGGTAATCCATTTAGCAACGAAGCCCTTCTTAACTGCTATAATAACAGCATGCAGTGCATTGACGTTACCATAAAATCAGGGGATTGTATATTGATGTGCGTCTTTAACCTAGACACACCGGAAGAAATTCAGTCACACTGTGTGGGATTAGGATTAAGGACCGAAATAAATTTTAATATTTATAGTTTATTGATAATCATTTGATCTTTAGTAGTACAACCATGGTCCAAAGTTTTTGCATCACCCTAGAAATAACAATAGCATAACTTATCTCCAAATCTACGGTCACGCACCTCGACACCCATTGTACCAGTGACCTTTTATAGTTGACTGGTGCCACGTGTCGCCGAGGTATTTTCGGAGATGACGTATTCCGTGTTAGATTTCAGTGTCTCGGTCTCTATTTCATCACGTGGAGGTAAACTACCCAGCGGTATCCTCTTCTGTACGTCAGTGACGTAACGCTGTTATCGTGCACATTCAGCAGGTTCCGTTCGACTTCTAGTTGACTGGTGTCACGTGTCGCCGAGGTCTTTTCGGAGATGACGTATTCCGTGTTAGATTTCAGTGTCTCGGTCTCTATTTCATCACGTGGAGGTAAACTACCCAGCGGTATCATCTTCTGTACGTCAGTGACGTAACGCTGTTATCGTGCACATTCAGCAGGTTCCGTTCGACTTCTAGTTGACTGGTGCCACGTGTCGGCGAGGTCTTTTCGGAGATGACGTATTCCGTGTTAGATTTCAGTGTCTCGGTCTCTATTTCATCACGTGGAGGTAAACTACCCAGCGGTATCCTCTTCTGTACGTCAGTGACGTAACGCTGTTATCGTGCACATTCAGCAGGTTCCGTTCGACTTCTAGTTGACTGGTGTCACGTGTCGCCGAGGTATTTTCGGAGATGACGTATTCCGTGTTAGATTTCAGTGTCTCGGTCTCTATTTCATCACGTGGAGGTAAACTACCCAGCGGTATCCTCTTCTGTACGTCAGTGACGTAACGCTGTTATCGTGCACATTCAGCAGGTTCCGTTCGACTTCTAGTTGACTGGTGTCACGTGTCGGCGAGGTCTTTTCGGAGATGACGTATTCCGTGTTAGATTTCAGTGTCTCGGTCTCTATTTCATCACGTGGAGGTAAACTACCCAGCGGTATCCTCTTCTGTACGTCAGTGACGTAACGCTGTTATCGTGCACATTCAGCAGGTTCCGTTCGACTTCTAGTTGACTGGTGTCACCTGTCGCCGAGGTCTTTTCGGAGATGACGTATTCCGTGTTAGATTTCAGTGTCTCGGTCTCTATTTCATCACGTGGAGGTAAACTACCCAGCGGTATCCTCTTCTGTACGTCAGTGACGTAACATATTCAAGCAGAATTAAAAACTATAGGGCGAGGCCAAACTTTTGACCAGGAATGTATATCAATGAAGTTAACTAGAAATTTACTTTATTCCTCTGATTTTGAATCAAATAAAGTACGTAAATCCGATAAGACTGCGCGGATCTGATAACATCGTTCCAAGAATTCTAAAATAAACCACACTACTCGTATCCAAACGTTTTCTCTGATTATCATTTGGAGATTTCTTTGATCTGAGTAATGGAAGGCAGAAAATGTTACAGCTATTTTTATAAAAGGTCAATGTTCTACTAATTAAGGCTCAATTCGTTTAATTTCAGTTTTATGAAAATTAACTAATTAGAAATAATAATTTAGAAAAACTTAGCGTAGGCTTCAGGCTAAGAATTCTTGCCTAACAATTTGTCTAGATTTTTTGGAAGACATAACTATCCTTGTAAGATATCGAGTGTCCGGTATGTACACTTTTAGTCTTCCCCTCACTATATTTCCGGTTTATTTGATCAGACAACGGTTCCCAGCAAGCTTAAAAATAGTTGCAAGTTTTTATAAAAAATCTCATGATATTTCGTGACTTTTTTACTTAAGGTCATGAACATCTAACGAGAAATTAACAACTTCTGATGTGTTTAGTTTTCCTAGTACTGATCTTGTGTACAAACGTTGCGATTAGACACATAATCAATGTAACGGAAATCTCGACATAATAGAGTGGATTGACATGGATAGAATAAAAGACAACAACGTGTAGTGTGGAACAGTGAAAAGCAGCGAATTTCAGGGGTTTTAACTCTGTTGTATAAATCTTTGGTTCATATCACCTCTTGAGCACGCTGTGCAGGTGTGGTGGAGTTCTTATCTGAGAATGGATACTGATTTACTAGAATGGTTTTCGGACTTAAGCATTTGGAATTTTCTAAACGAATGAAAATATTCGATTTACTAAGTCTGAATTTTAGATGCTTAAAATTTTAAAATAATTAGGGAATTATAACGTAATACCAGTCATGATTAAAATTAGCTAAGATTCCGGTATGGTTCGGCATTAAAAATATCGTTTTATTAATAGAATTGTTGAGTATAATAAATTGACAGCAAATGTAGTCAACAGGAACAGTATCAGCAAATTTAAGAATCGTATCGATGCAGATTTTTTTATTTTCTGAGGCATTTACAGAAGCCATAAAGATTTCCTGGCTCCTTGCAACTACTGAACCAAGCCGAACTAAACTAAATCCAACCAGTTCAAATTTATGCAGACAAAATAGTGGTCACTCAGATGGACAGGAAACGTCTTACATTAAAATAAGAAAGCAAAAACTAATTGTACCAGCTGAGCAACAAGGTTCAATGAAAGCGATTATTGTCATTCTTTAACATATCGTTAACCATAATAATCATAACCAGTCGTCTTTAGTGAAACCTTTATTGTTTTTTTTTTGTTTTTCGAGGGCGTACACAGGGTGCGTTCATTAAGGTATATTTGACGAGCTTTTACCAGGGCGAATAAGCACAGTAGATAATTCTTATATTCATGAGTACATTTCGAAATGTTTCTAATTACGTAATCGATTCTTCCCTAATCGGTCGGCAGCAATATACAGCTTCGCGCCAGGAGCCGTATTCAGCTGGAATAGAGGAAAAAATTCTTCCGGAATTTGGTTTGGTGTCTTCTGGAAGTAGCATTTCTCAGAGACGTAAGGGATCCATTTGAGTCATTTTTCAAATATGTCTACAGATCCAGGACAATACAGAATTCGCTTCCAGCCCGAGCGGCGTCGTAGAAGTTGGGATGGACCAAACAAATCAGGCGACATAAGGGAGAAAACCATTCTGCTACCTGGAACTGTTCTATCAGAATTTAAGAAAACAGAAAAGAAGATAAAAAATCCCCTTAAAATATCTCTTAATTTGGCACACGCGGCATATCATCAAAGCCTTAATGCGACTTTTCAGAGACCCTAAAAGGTTTTACATGCGATCTTAGAATACGATATCTAAAAATTACTTTAAAAATTAGGAAAACGGTTTTTGTATCTTTGGTGATAGGCTCCAATATTCAAATCATCTTGTTTAACGCCATTTTTAAATATCAGTTTAGCGAAAGACGTTGGTAGGGTAGAGATTAATATAGAGAGTAGTTTAGAAAACCAGAGGTGTACATAGAAGGAACTTCCTGAAGATATCGTTACCGTAATGTCCAGCGAGGTACAGTATTACAGTTACTTTCATACAGTTTATATCTGTATAAATTGTACTTTGATCGGTTGAAAAGAATAAAAGGAAAAAATACAAAAAAGACTTTACATTTCAAACGTTAGCACTAAAGAATATAAAAAGACAAACGGATGGAAGTGAGAAGAGAAATCGGTCCGCGCTGTGTTTTGTATGTGAGAAACAGAGGTGAGAGAACGGAGAATCTCGGTGCCTCTGTGAGAGTGTGTAGGCGAGGAATCTTGTTTTACTTTTGCACTAGGCTACCCTTTTGGACTCTCTCAACTGCTTTAACTTTGAAAATCGTTGACAGGAATGAAATAAATTCCGTTTCATAACCATGTCAACTCGTTTTACTAGCTATAGATGTCAGGAAAGTATTGGTAACGCGGAAGTAAATAGATCGAAGTTGGCCCGATTCTTATTGGGTTTTCTGTGTCAGTTCTCACCAGGTACAACTGATAAACGAGACGTTTCACGTCTGACCCACCCAGCCTTCTTTACTCAGATTTCTCTGCTATCTTCGTAAATGTCCTTCACCTAACTTTTCCTAATTTATCCTCCAAAGCGTACAAACTTGAGCGTCAGTTGACTATTGCTTTTTAATGTATATATTTCTTGGCACGCATCTTTAAAATTCGAAATTTTCAGTAAATAACTGCCTGAAAAAAACGAGTAGTTTTATGCTACTAGTATTTAACTATCTATTATGGTGGGTTTGCACTATTCTATTCGTTTTATCACCATTTCTCAGTCAAACAATAGCTAAAATTATTGCAAAAATATATATTTTAAATCCGGTATATCTTATTTATAATTCACTTGAGTATACCTATTGAAATGTGTTCGCTAGACTTAATTAGTTTGTAAACAAATTGTTAATGCCAGTTATAATTTTTATTTCCTGTTACGTAAGCGTAGGTAAGTTAGTTATTTCTCTTTTAAACCCAGCCGAGACTTCTGCTTGTTGGTTACCTCCCTTCCCATCTACAAACAACAAATTTATTGCACCAATGATTCTGGTTAGAACGGGACAATTAAGAAAAAGGCCTAATGATCAGTTTTTTAAAAAAAAAACAAACCTATACATTACACGAACATGGTACCTATATTTGGTGATTTATTTATGGCGATGTAGAAATAATGCCGTTGAGTTGCTTTGGCTGATCTTAAAGAAAAACTATTTCTGTACCAGATAACTGAATGATTACTGCTGAGTCTTATACGTGGGAATTTCTTGTTCGATCTGTTCACAGATTTAAATAATAGAAGGGAAATAACTCTACATTATAAATTCTAATTACTATTGTTTATTTTTGCGATTTATAAACTCAATCCAACCCGTTGAGCGCAAAATATAAATGATATGACACGAAACATAGAAAGTCAGATTTTTGCGGACACGTGGGCAGTTCTAGTGTACAACTGAAGATTTTTTAATTATTAAAGTACGTGACGTTTTATGTCGCAAAATCTCAACACGAGAGAAATTACCGATAAATGGAACTAAGTTTATTTATTAATCTTTAAAATTTATTTTATAAATTGTTTCGCATTTTTCTCTGCATCTATACAAATGTCTTTCAAAAAAATCCAACTCTTTCCCTACCAAACTCAGAGATCTCCAATCAGTGATCACATCCCACTGATTTCCAAAGTAGATCTTCGATCCAATGTCGCTTTTGTGACACTCGATAGATGGCTGGTCAGTAGTACCGGATATCGTTAGTTTAAGCATTGGTGAATGCCCTTGCGGGGATTCCAAATCATCTGTCAGTGGAGGAATGAATCTGTTAGTGGAAATGGCATCAAAAACCTTGGCAGGAAAAGAGTTAAAAATAAACGAAACAATTCGAAATAAAATCAGTTCTTTTTTACTTCTCCCAACCAGAAAAAAGGAATAGTATTTAGAGAAAAAAAATCGTACTTCTAAGTAGTTAACGAAAGTTTAAATAACTATTTTAAGACGGTTAAAAAGTGTCATTATTAGCAAAACATATGGATAAATACAAGCTTTAAGAAAAGAATAGAGGAGCAGAATTCTGCTCTTCAATTGTTCATGGTAAATCGACGCTGATTTCATAATTCTTAACACAATGTCAGCAGAAGACCTGACAACAAATTCTTATCTTGGTATAACTTATGTCCTGTAACAGACAGGCAGTGTAGCTGAGTATGGAGGAATCATCATACACCCGACAAATAAGAAGCGGATTCTTCGTAGATACATTGAAACTTCTTGCAAATATACATGCAGGAATACTACCCAGCAATTAAAGTTTATAAACCACGTGTCGACCTCTACCGGTGAAAAAATGTAAAAAAAACTTTTTAAAAACAGACGATTAATGATATTTTGGAAAACTTTGAATCTTTTGGATTAACTGTTCTTGTCATTCTTAAGGGTATGTTTTGTTATGCTTTAATAATAAGTATTGACTGGCATTTGTAGTAAACATTTAAATTTTCTTTAAATGTACAAGATCGATATATTTTAAAAGGGAGAGAGAGAGAGAAAACCGGAGTTGAGATTTAGATTTTATTTTCGCGCGGTTTATTAAGGGAGGTAAGTCAGGTTTAGAGTTATTTCCCATCAACTAAGCTGTCTGTAAACTTGCAGGTGCGCGCCGACGTCGAACACAAAACGGTTTCCAAAGGAAAATCCTTGAATTCAGTTTCCCGAACAAAGCTGAGAAAAAACAGCTCGCAGTCGTTAGACCCGGCCTCCGACAGGAGAAAGTCTCTAGTAGAACCCTTCATTTCTTGTTATCGTTTTAACATCCACTCACTCCAGGTTCAGATAGTTTTTCTTATTTTTAAAACTATTTCTTTTAAAAGCTGACGCTTGCTACTTGTTCTTTATTAACAAGAAATATTTCTAACCTCACACCATCAACCAAGTTAAAAGGACAATTTGTTTATTCCTTCTAAATCCAATTCCTTGAATTCCGAATGCGAGTTACTTTTTTTCAGCATTATTTCTGATCAGCCTATACACTTTATGAACCAAATCGGTCGGCTCTCTCCCCGCGAAATAACAAAGTAAAATAAATAAGAATAGTTACTTCCCCTTAACTTGATGCTGAAATCATAAACCCATTACGTTGTGATTTATTGTTCTTTGCTTTTTATTTAGTTTAAACAAACAAAAAAAAAACTTCTCTACATTAAAGAAACAACAACAAACAATAAATACTAAGAAAACTATTGGAATGCATTTTTCTTTTCTTTTGGTAATCTTGTCCTTTCTCTGTTACTTTTGAAAAAATATTTTTATTTATTGTTCAGTAGATGAATAATCCACATGGGATTTACACGACATTAGTATATCTCCAGACGTTTTTGTCATATATTCTTAAATAAATTTAAAAAAAAAACACTTGGAAATACAGCATCTGGCGCTTCTGATCTACTTCTGTCTGTCCGTCTTTCCGCTTTAACATCCCCCCGAAAGGTGTTTTAAATCGGACGAGTAAAGAGAACCCGATCAAGAAGGGGCTACCATGGACGAAGGCAGCAACACATCACCACTACACCAAGACAGTGGACTATGAGAGGCATTCAACCATGCCCATCTTCAAGGATGACGATCCAGATATGAAGCTTAGTGTTAAGTGTAGCCGCATAATGGAAGACGCCATACGCTGATGTAAGGAGGAAAAAAGAGAGCTAACCAGATGCCTCTTGATGCATCCTTCAAACCTCATCCTCCAGCCAGTAAGGAAACGACAGATCCTTCGAATAAAGTGAATAATAGTGAATACATTTATTAACGCAAAATGTTTTGTTTTCTTATTTCATGTTTCTATTTTTGTGTTACCTGTAACAGTATTTTTCATGCTTCATAGTGAAATAAAAAAAATAATATCTTAGCGTGCCAAAAAAACTTTGGGAAAGGAACGCATTTACCACATATTACATTAAAGATAACAGGAAAAATGTTTTCGATTTACGAATCATCGTCGTACGAAACGTTCTACAGGAACACATACTTTTCGTAAATCATGGGATACCTGTATACGGTAAACATATTCCTCATGCCTTAGGTTTTCTTTCATACAAATGTAGATATTGCTATATAAAATAAGCATAATTAGTATGGCATGTGATCTATTTGTCACAAATGTAAGTCTCATAACGTCTAACCATATTCTTTATGGCGTAAGTTCTATTTGTTACAAATGTAAGCATTATTTTTTAATATAAAGATATTTAGTGACGTTTTTTGTCAAAAATGAAATTCTTATATAAGAAAATCATACTAAATATGACATTATTATAGTTGATGCTATTTTAAATGTTATATAAGACATTCATATTCAGTATGGAACAGTATTATTTGATACAAATGTAAGTATTGTTATATAAGGCCAGCATCAAAAGTATTGTATGCATAAAGTAAGCATATTTAAAATGGCATATGTTGTTGGTTACAAATAAATGTAAGTATAGTTATATAAAGTATTCATATTTAGCATGCCGTACGTTTTATTTGTTAAAAATAGAGGAATTTTTGAATAAATAAGCCGTTTTATATAGCATATATTTTTGTTAAAGATGTAAGTACAGTATTGTCATATAATGTTAGCTTATTTAGTGTGGCTTAAGTTTTGTTTGTTGCGAATGCAAGTATTGTAATACAAGGTAAGCGTATTTTGTATGGCACATCTTATTTGTTACAAATGTAATTATTGTTATATGAAAGAATGTCCTTTATGATTTACGTCTTACTTGGTACAAATGGAAGTATTATGTAAGGTACACTCAGTAAAACATACGTTTCACTTGTTATATAGGTAAGTGTTCTTATACAAAGAAACCATATTGAATTTGGTTTGTTTTTTGTTACATAATTAAGTATTGATGCAGAAGGTAAGCATATACTCTTTGTCATACGTTTCATTTGTGAGAAATGTATATATTGTTATATAATGAAAGCAGTTTCAATATGGAATACATTTATTTGTTACAAATGTGCGTATTGCTATATAATGTATAGGTTTTGTTTGTTACATATGTTCGCATTGTTAAAGAAGATAAGCAAAGTCAGTTTGATATACTTTTTGAACAAATAAAGCGTACTTGTATCTTCATATAGGATCTTTCGTACTGCATACCTTTTATTTGTTACAAGTGTATGTATTGTTTTATAATGATTAAGTGAACTGTCTATTTTATTCGTACGATCAGCTTTTGGATGTTTTCAAAAATTAAATTACAAACAGCAGTGCTCTTCCCTCAGAGTTGTATTTTACGCCCATGTCTACAAGGGAGACAACCATCATGGACGAACATAGTGTGGCGGTTGTCCGCTAGGAAGCGTTGCCAGTTCTGAGTCACGAGATGTCCAGCACTCACAATTTCAGTAAAGAAATCCTTACTAAAACTATTTATTTTTAGATTTGAGAGAAACCAAAAAATGGAAACCCGCGCGAGACGACAGGTGAAAGGCTACAAGAAACCATGCCATGGTGATCCAGTGAACTAACCAATGAACTATCACGCGGCTCTTGGCCCTCGTAGTGATTGCAATGAAGATGAGATTTAGCTTATCTTTTTAATATGCATTCCGCATAAAAATTCTCTTGTCTTCATCTCTTCTGCCTCTGAAGAGACTAAAGATGATTGTATCTTTACTGCATAATTCATCAAAACTGACAGTAATTTTTAAGTGAAACAAGCAAAACTTAGAGAAACTCAGCTTACCAAGTTTTCCTTCTACACTAAAAATAACTCATTGTTTTTCTTGTGCCGAACTTGGTTCTGATTCAGTGTTTTCTTCAGAAGAATTTCTCTCGTTTAGTGTAAGTATTCATCGTTTCAATAATATCTTGTCGGTATTTTCGTGTGTTGGCGTTTTCTTTTTAATAAATGGGGTTGTCATTTTCTATTGCGATATTTGCTCTGCAGATAAAGAATGAATATATTTAGATGCAATCAGTTTTTGTCGTTGAAAAACTGCCAAACATTTATTGGTTATTGAACGTAAACTGTCTGCTAGCACACTCGGCCTTCGGTGCCAAAATAAACTTGAACACAATTCCCTAAAGAATATCTCAGCACTTGTTACTTGTGCATTCAAATTTGAGATTTAATAGATCTGCTAATTTTCCCAGACGGCTACGATAAACTGTCCGAATCACTAATAGCGGATAAATTAGCCCAGAATTATTAGTATCGCTGATGGCCAAATATCTCGTGCCAATTAATATTTGTTTGTACCGTCGTGTTAAGAAAAGTGCAGATTTATTTTAAATCAAACTATGCCGACCGAAACTGAATAAATGAAAATAAAAATAGAAATAAATAAGGAATTATTGGCCCTGCTAGGCTGGAATAGCTGTCAGGTGATAATCGTCAAGTTTAGGATTAACTTTTAACGTTTAAAGCATTCTTAAAAAAAAAAAATTAGAGATTTTTTGTTTAAATCTAAAGCTAGGCGACGTGATATTAAAGAACTTATTTATCTAGAACTGTAGAGCTAAATTCAAGCCTCTAGAATTATAGTAGTCGACATATCGCCAGTATTGTCTATGGCTGGGAGCAGGTGGTTGAGTGAATAGCGTAGCGGAAGGGCCTGCTGTGGATGAGTGAGCGGGCGATCAAGTTTGACGAATCTCTCCTCCCATAGTAAGGTTTCTCATGGGTACTCCCTCTCTAACAGCTAAACAAAGGAGCTATCGTGGCCACGCGCTGCACCTAAGTTTAAGCCCGGATGACGTGAGGCATAGGACCAGGATGCCATCTGGAGTTTCTTCTCCAAAAACACGTTCTTTTTTAAGGCAAGGAAACTTATCGGACAGACAGATTGCGCCGGTTCGAAATACCAACGACCGAACAGAGAGAGAGTAGAAACCTTTCGATCCAGTAATCACCATAGAGAACTTTAAATCTAATCTTCATAAACTCTCCCTTTTATTAGCCGCTCTCCGAAGATGCTAGCTGGATTACAGCTTAGAAGTCAGAGCCAAGACCCCCCCAACTCCGTCGGTTCATCAATTACTTATCACTTTCTTACCAGCTGATCTATTCTCTCTCTCGTACTGCCAACATTGGTAAATTTGGCGAAATGCTCATCAAAGCACTCGGAGGGAGCCGCTTTAAACAGGAAGCCTTGCGTCGCTGACTTTTGCCAAGTCAGCGTACGTCGGCTTCCGTAGACCTATGAATTATGGCGACACCTCCCTCTGCCAACCTGATCGCGTCAGATAAAACCGTGCCATAAAACTCAAACACAAAATGGATTGAGACGGCACCACATAAATTCTCTTCCAGTTATTTAGATAATTTAATCTATGCTGCCAGAATTTCGGATGAAAATGTCAGATGATATAATTTACTGTTGCCAGCTCCGTCTTTCCTCGACTGGGAACGACGGAGCTGATGAGATTCGCCTTAAAAGAAAGGAAAGGAAAAGAGATGTATCAATCATTTTAGTATCTACAAACTGGTAAATCACACACCCTGTAATTTTTGTGTATAAATAATCAAATAATGTTATTCTAAACAGTGTTTTAGTGCATTTATCATTATCTTCTCTTTTTTTTTTAAAAAAAAGAGTTTATTTATTATGGTCACACGTGGAAAAAAAATTTTTTTCTAAAATTTGGTTACTTGCGCTTTTGCTTTTCAAAAGAAATTGAAAGTAGAACTTTGATAACTCGATTTCCTTGATATATAAATAACTGACCGAATGAAAGATAGGAAACTGAAGTTTAAGCTGGCGCCCTTTGGAATCAGTTCAATACCCGTTTCTGGCTTTATTGGAGATTTAAAAAATAAATAAATAAACAGGTAAATCCAAACCAAGGCGGCTGGCTGTGAGCTAGGCCAATAGGCTGGAGTAAGGCCGCAGTGCCGCCCTTTGAAGATACTGCGATTTACTAAAAATCTTGGCTGAATTACTCAGGTGTTTTACACTGGCCCTCGTATCACAGGGCGGAACTTCCTCGTACACTCCACCGTGCAGACTTAATAAGTAATTAATATCTCGAAATACATTTCACTCTAAGTAAGATATAAATAAAATTTTCGAGCCATTATATTGATTTTTATGAATAATTATAAGCGTTCTTCAGGTTCGGCTTAGACCAGTTTACAGAAGAATCCGGTAAACTATCTTAGCCGACAGAAACCCATTCGTTTGGATGTCCCTTCCTGGCGTGATTTCTTCCTCCTGGAACCTTCTAGTGGACTACAAGAGGCGGACGATTTGCGGGTACCTCTTGACCGACTCGAACCGTCACCACGGCTCACGCCCCAGCCGTGCCTAGGTAACTCGCTAGGTCACCAAGGCGGGTAATCAACACATTTCTCCGCCTTCTGCGAGACGTTGTTGGACAGCGAGATTCGAGACTGGGGTTCGACAAGAAGAACTATAAACAATAACGTACCCGAGATCATGTTTACAGTTAAATTACTAGTAGGGAATCTGATTTCTCGACCGGATCAGTGATCATCTGCTATTTTATTCTTCTTGATTCTTAAAATGGCTAAAGTGATTTAAAGATGTGCCACGCGAGTCACCTGAGAAATTGCGGGGCCAAGTGGAGAATTTTGATTGATATTTTTAAAAAAAACGAAACAAACAAATTATCGAGAAACTGTTTTAAATGTATTTTTTACATCTTGAAGTTTTGTTCTCCCTGGTTTCGTAATTCTACTGTATTATATCAATTTTCGACATCAGTACGGGCGATAGATGGTGTCTGGCGCCTGGTGAAGTGATATCGCTTGAATATATAGCGAGAAAGAAGAATCACAACGAAGGGAGGAACGGTCCAAACCACCCACCCCCGGCTTTCGAAGAACTCATCAGGAGATGAACTGACACGTCACCCGCCCTATCAACCAAGCAGATCTTACCTTTACGACTGATTAGAAGGTCTGAGATCATAACACCCAAAACCCTCTCAAATGGAGTCAACACTGCCATCTACCGGGAGGAAAAATGCTTACCTTTTAGACGCAGGAGGAAGCAGGAATGTGGGGAAGAAAAGCGGAGAAGAAGGAAGCTGGTAGAGCGCGATGGGGGAACTTCCAATGGCTAGAGAGACTAGCTAACACGATCCGACCCCTGGTGGTGACAAACGTCTAGCGCTATCGTCAGCTCACCCAGCCCCTAAAATTCTCGTACGATTACCCTAAAACCTACCCTACCCAAAGTAGCCCTTTAAAAAAACAAACAAACAAACAAACATCTTATTCGTCGCTGTCTTTGATGCTGACAGCTTCATAGTCGCCGTCGACAGAAGCACTCTAAATGTTTGTCACTTTTTGCTCCACCTTCGAGAAACGCAGACAAACAGTAAAGTCTCCAAACTTGCTCTTGGTATATCGGAACAATACACTCTAAATATCTAAGAATCCTTTATTTATTTATTAATTTATTGCATAGTTATCTACAAGAGCTCTTGAGCTGAACACCTATTGATCACAATACCAGCCTCAGTGCCGATAACATACAAGAAAAAGTCGAAAAATATAAGCATTTTCTTGAATGGAAAAGTTATTCAACATTTTAATCAGATTTACAATTTTAGCGGATAATTATTATCGAAATATGCAGCCATTTTGAAGTCAATGAAAATGTCGAATATCGAAATCTATTTTACTCAGTTCTTTCCAACAAGGACCAAAAAAAAAAAAAAGAAATACTACAAAATATTTCGTTTTAGTAAAGAGCATGGTTAATACTAATAATAATATAAATCAATTAAAAAATCGTGCTGGTATTTTCGTTTTCTACCTCCTTGAAACTACTGAGCAAAATGTAAATTGAAGCACGTTTACAATCTTCCTGACCGTTGTTGCTTCACACTCCCATTTTTATATCATCTCGGAGAGTTTTCCCAATAACTTCATCTACTGAATATAAAAGCCACGGTCAGCACAAGATATCTTTAGAATGAGGCGTCATTAAAGTGATGCTCACATAAAAGAATTCAAAAAATAGAAACCAAAGCCGTCACCTTGTAGCAGAAACCAGTTTTACCCGACATCCTAAGCAATCTTCAATGGGATCGTTTCTGGAGCAAAAATAGGAAAACATCATCAATTTATACCGTGAATCTTAGACTAGAAGGCTTTTGTCCAGTTGTAAGGCTCTTCGCAGTGGTGTTCACAAATTACAGCTGCTGGTGTTTTTATTAATTAACCATTAATGGTCTGATCTGCATTTACTTTGCTGTTTGTTACGCTAATTGTTAATTTAAGAGAAGGATGGATAATCCGAGGATTCAGATTGTATCGTATTTTCTCGCTCATTAAGTACCGAGAACGACTCTCTTCCGTGAGGTGGCTGTTTTTTAAAAAAAAACCAGTTATCAGCTGGAGGAAATCGGAGTTTAGTTAATCGGTGGCTTATATGATTTTATTTACGGAAAAGGACAAGCCGCCTTCTTTCTTTCGCACTGTTTTCCTGCATCAAACATGTAAATCGTTTCTTCCTTATTTACAGACGTTAGGGGGGGTTGTTTTGGCACTTTGCGTCACCATTTTAGTACTAGGGACAATCGAATGAAACTCGGCTGAAATAGCATCGTTCGTTCCGATAGCACCCACCAGTGCTTCATTTCAATGTCGCTAGTAGTTACCGAACTAACCATCCGATTCACGTTTTGGCAACTCAGGTATAATGATGGCGACAAAGATCTTCGCAACGCCGGTTCATTAGTTAGCTCATTCAATCCCGATACGAAGACCGGAAGTTTGTAGACGCTACCCTCTACTTTCAATTGGGTCTTGAAATTTCAATTGAAGTCCAAAGAAATTTGCGCCGAAATGACACAACGGAAAAAGCCTCGAGTTTACTGAGTCAGTAGAATTACTGTATATTCCATCTGAACCCTGACCTATTTCAGGTGTTTACTGACGAAGATGCATTTAATACTGATGCTAACTGGCGCATTAAATAATAATATTTGTGTAAGTCTAATGGACATCAGAAACTCCAGTTCTTGTCCGATCACCGAAGCTAAACAACGCCGAGCTCGGTTAGATGGTCTACCGGGAAGCCCAGGCGCTGAGTCGCTTGGACTTTACTTATTTATATTACATCAGTAAAAGATTAGTCCGTCCATGCTTTCCTTCTTGATTTGATTTTAACGGTGGATCATCTAGATATCGCATAAAAAACAATCTGCCCCGACTAACGTATTGTATACCATAAACATTTATTATACCTCCCAGCTGACAGATGGCCATTACAACAAATTATTTAAACATACTATTCAATTTCTTTTTCAGAAGCATCTTAAATACAGGAACATTATTTTTTTTACTTAGAAAATTGCTTTTAGTACTGAAACAGGGTTATTCTTCCCCATTTTGTTGTTGTTGTTGTATTTATCCAGTTAATTGCGTGTTTCGCTTTCAAATAAAACTATCGTTAAAAACGTAGCTATGCAACACGAATACTCTATTATTTATTATTATTTTTTGTTGTTTTTTTTATAAAATTTGGAGCCAGAAAAGGGGGCGGAATGGCAACGTAAAGGAAATGTGTCGAGTCGGTTCTGCAGGATGTGTTCTCGTAGAAGCCAACACGGAACAGTCGTTTTTTTGCTAAAAATATTTGATTTCAAACAGATGAAATTGCGAACGGCATAAATCAAATATCCTCTAACAGGAAATTGATTGTAACAATGGATTTAATTCCTTAAAAAAAAAAAGATTGAATTAACATCCAGTTTCTGCCTAAATAAATTTGGGAAAATTAGAACAGGGACGAAACAAAAGAAGCCGGATAGAACTGGAATCGCTATGCTGGTAATAAAGAGGAATTATGTTTTATTGGGGTTGATAATCTTTACTGGATTTTAGTATTTTAAAACAAAAAACGAATATTGAAAAGCCTTGATCCTGAGCACATTTGTTTTTTGTATTCTAGATTTTAACGCTTAGTTTCAAAATTTATTAACAAACTCGGACAATACAAGTCGGCTGGGAGAAAATTTTAAAATAAACATTGAATAGCCTTTGTTTTCCTATTTGATCATCTTTTTTACTTTGTTTCAGCATTACTCATTAATTAGATAGATTACTACTATAAAATCAAAAGAAAATAGCCACCATTAAATTTTAATTTTTTAAAAATAATTAAACAGGCGATATTTTCAGATTCCATCAAAGGCGGTAATGGTTAATTTTAAAAAAAAATATTGTTGCATTACCAATAAACTTTGTTTGAAATCATCAACTGGTAGCAGTGCCAACATTCATTATCTTCTCTGATCTTTTTAAAGCAACATTCCAATTTTCTCATAAAATGAGACCCAGAATTTAATAAAAGCCCCAGAGCTGTAAAAAGTTGTTCGCGACTCGATAATCCAACCCCTGGAAGCGACTTTATTCGACTGGCGACAAGTACCGACCACGTGTATCCTAGACGTCTTTAGGATGTTAACCCTTGCCGGAAGACAGGGGGGGCAGGCTGGCACGTGACAGGTGCGCGGGCTTGGTACAGCTAACTGAGTGCTACAACAACTCAGAAAAATTAACAGAATCGCACCGTTACTTTCCATATAATTGTCAGTACGCAAATATCAGTTCCAACATAAGCGACACGGAGTCCAGTAAATATAAAGCAGGCTGCGGTTTTTGGGAATAGATCTCTCTGTACCAAGATCCCTGGCTGGGCCTTGAGGCAGCTTTTTAACTCTCGATTGTCGCGGATGATGCGTAAGTCACATGATAGATAAAATAAAAGAATACGAGCCAAACACCCGCTTTAACAACTGCTACCACTGATTACGGTATCGTAATATCGCTCGGTATAGTATATCGTTTTATTAATGCGCACTTATCTGGTCATAGTCAAGAAAAGAATCAATTCCATATCCTTTTCTCTTTTAAAAGAGACAACTAGGACTTTTCCTAACTCACACAAAAAGAGAGACACGGAGACACACACGCACGCACATTGAAACCCTGACACACAGAGACAGACACACAGGCAGACGAAGACTCGCAACGCATGCAAACCGCTAAAACTCCACAAATTAAAAATAAAATAGCTACAATTAGCTGCTTTCATAAACAATCATATATACTAAATATTCAAGATCTGAAAACAATCTCCGATGTCTAGACATTAATGCTTAGGTTTCACTTCCATTGTATTATTTTATATATAATGAAGCCAAACCAATCGCCTGGCGATGGTAGATAATATGCCCAGATGTAAGCTTGTTGGAATGCATTGATTTCCTTTCCCGTAGTAAAAACAAATGGCCTCTTCTCGAATCGATATTTTCATCTGGCCGAGAAAGCATCCGAATTTAATCCAGATAGGATGCAAATAATTACTGGGTGACAATTTTTGCTATTCTCTTTTCTGGACGAAAAGATAATAAACAATATATCCTATTAAAGAACCACTTCGTGTATAAGAGAATAGAGTTCTGGCTTTATCATTTATATTGTGTGCAGTAAACCATATAAATTTGTCCGATTGTAAGAAGTGGAGACACCTAACGAGTTGCTTGTTTTTGTTGTGTTCTTTCTTTTGTTTCAGATGAGAACTACAGATAATTTCGGCCAGGAGCTACAAAAAAAATGTAGAAAAGTTTTATTCTTTTAAAATGGTGAATTCATTTAAGTTGAAAATTATCGAGGCCCATTTCCCTGTTTGTCTTAGTACCTCAATTAATTTTATGTTTTTCGCATTGCTTATTAGTCTTTAGAAGGGAGACTACTCGGGAGATAGAGCGCAGTGTCGCGGTCATCTGCCAAAGAGCGTTGCTTATCCCGTGTCACGAGAGGACGGGCACTTCCGGTGACGGAAAAAAAAAAAGAAAATCTCTACTAGAACTCTTCATTTTCAGATGCGGGAGTAAACCTACCCGGCCGGATGGTGAAGAGCGAAATGAAACCACACCAGACAGATACGCTAAACAGAACCGGTGGCGACTGGATATCGAACTCGAGACCTTCACTCCGTTGGGTCCACCCTTTCTTACACGTATTTCCTTAGCTTTTGTTGGAATATTTCTGTTCTTTTCCAGGGATTTAGTCTGCTCTACAAAGCACGGCTTGATTGTTTATTTTTTAAAAATGTTTAATATGTCTTCTTCGAAAACATGTTCTATCACATTGTCAAAAGCATTTTTAAAACCCAGACCTATCGAATTAGATAAATTATTTTTAATTTGCAATTATTATGATTAAATGTTACGGGAATTTCCTTCACGTTTTGTTGATAAAAGGTAGAGGGAAATGTAATCGATTGCACAGAACTATAAGCAAGCAAGGAATAAATGAAAGATTCGTGCATTTACTTGACTTCAAGAAATATGTCAAGATCGAATACGCGCGCACATATAAATGTTTATTGCTGAGCAATCGTTATACCATATTAATCCTATGCGCTGGTGTTCTATTTATTTAGTTGGACTATAACACTTTTATCTAAACTGACAGAATGCATATCGCCATATCCGGTTAGATCTGTGTAAATCAGTAAAAATTTTGGTCCATCACATTGGTGAGCGTTGTGATCGTCCTAAGAAACCTGTTCATTGGAAATGTGAGTATCATAATAAAACAGGTTTCACTCTCTGTATTATTATCAATAATCAATACCTCTTATTTTTTTGTTATATATGTATAATATAACCTAGTTGAGGTAATTGGTTGGATTCACCAAGAAAAGCACATTTTTATATTCCTTTTCAGCTTATTGATTTTTTTTCTTTTAGAATATTTTTGTGAAAAATTTGTAATAGTTAATTCTGACTTTAATTATCGGTCTCGGATGTTTAATATCTGAGTTCTGTCTCCCGAGTAATTTAATGTCAGTTCATCCAAGTGTACTCTAAAAGGTCATAATCATTCGCCAAGATTCCGTGTTCCAAAGAAATAGACAAACATGTTGCAGTTTGGTTTATTTAAAGGATGAGACAATGTTCAATACTAAATCATCTATTTTTTGTAAACGCAATTAGGCAATTGGTTCCATATTGACTTTTGGCTAATGATACCTTTGATCACGAAGCAGGATGAACAAACCTTCTGTCGTGAAGCCTTTGAGCACAAAACGATGTAATAGCTTATTCTAATATCTAGTATTACAGTTTCTCACCGTTCTGATTAAATAACACCAGTCGGTTTATTAAAGCTCGCGAGACACGCTCGACTTGAGGAGTGTCCATGGTAATACACCGAGATTAGAGAAGACACGAAGTGGGCAGCACAAAACCGGGTGGTTGGATCGCACGATTGGCTAGCGAGATCTCCGAATTAATAGGCAGCGCGATAAGATTCCTGCAGCAATGTCAAGTCCTGTTTGCCAAGCATTGAGTGCAAATAAGGAAAAATGTTGTCAGTTGTTTTTAAAGACAAACTCATTAAAGCTGTTGTGAATAATCGAAACATATTTTAATGCAAACGAGAAACATATTTACTGTGGGTTGAACTGAAAGTTCAAGAAATTAGAAATCTGACATCGATGAGAATTAAAACGTAAACGAAATAATGCACCGATCGACGATAGATTTTAAACTCACTATGCAGAAAATACTGTACTTTTTAAAATTCTAAATAAGTTCAGTAAAATTACAAGATATGGAATTAGAAGAAACTTTTACTTGTACCAAATTTAAAGTGAAAGGCAAAAAATCAGATACACTTCTAGAACTTATTTAAAGATAGTGAATTAGATTTTCTACAGTTTTTCGAGTTGTATTGCTTTAAAATCATGGAAGTGCCAGTAAATCTAACTAAAATATTACAAAATATAATTACAATTTGAAAAGCCTTGTTTAGATATTCTTTCTTTAGAACTCTCTTTTGTATATTAATTCTCATTTAGATATATTTATATTCAATTGCAAGACAATTTGGAATTTATTTATAAATTAAACTCAACGTTTAAATTAATAAATTGTTTTAATTAAATTTAAAGTAGTTTTTTTTATAATTCTTTCATAAATCCAGAAAGTTTATTTAGGAAATAAGATAATGCATCAAATTCCAAGATTGATATTTATAATATAGAATTAATTTTGAAATCGATCATTAAGGTACTCGAGTATTAACAATGCCATTTAATATCAGGAAATCACTTTTTACTGAACTATCTTTAATTGGCATTTACATGAAATTTAGTTTCTTTTGTATTTAATTTCATGTAACTATCACTTTCATGTTTATGACAGTCTTAGACAACTAACCAAGATTGACTTTCGGTCTAAAACTTTTTTTCTTGACTTTAACTGTCAGTTCAGGAAAATTAAATGATTAAAACATAAAAATATATGGAAAACCGGCCATCACAGAATTTTGTTACAAAATTTATAAAAGGTTTAACTTAAATGAAAATTTCACACTTCTTTCGTTTCTTAAAAAAATTCCACTTTAAAAGAATCTCGTTTGAATCAGGGATGTTTAAGAGAACAGTTTTGAGCATGTGAGCAGAGACAGAATTTTTAAGCTATCTACAGTTAAAAATAAATACCGGTCATAATTACAAATTAGACTACTAAATATCAGAAATATAACTTTTCTATTAAATGAACTGTTAATGAGTGGAATGCATTACTGGTGAATGTAGTTAACGAAGATATGATTTTTAGAATCGCATTAATAGCTGTTTCCTTTCTCTCTGGGCTCTTGCATAAGGCAGAATTGCTTAACTCCGTGTCGCTACGAAACTAACTATAGTTGTAAGAAATGTTATCAAAAGTAAGGAAAACACCTTTTATTGAATAATATTTAAATTAAATTTGAAAAGTCACATATTTTGATTTAGATAGAATGTCAGATTTATAAAAAATAATTATCATGAAATAATTTCTATATTAAGAGGTTAATTATGTATATTTAACATTTGTTCTGTTTGTTCAAACTTTATCCAAATTGTCTATTTGTTTTTATAATGTAAGGTTCATTTAGTGGAAACTTCGAAATTCACAAACTCTGCTCTAGCATTAATATGAATGATTTACTTTCATTATTGTTCTTTGCGTATATACTGGAAAAGGTATACACTTGGTATAGTAAGTACAGTATTTATAAATAAAGATTAAACCAGCATATTAAAATCCAGAAGCATATACTATTCTTCATAATCTGAAACTTCTTTCATAGCTATAAAATAAATATTTTCTTTTTCAGACAATATACATGAAATATAAACCAGTTATCACAAATAATTATTTGTACATCTTAGCTAAAAAATTAAAAGCATTTTCAGTACCGGCTACGCCTGATTCGCGCTTGGATGACTGCATGATATGAGTCAGACATTCTGGCCAACAACTTATGGTTACCTTGGCAACAACTCACAAAGGTGCATAATTAAGTTCAGGTTTGGGTTTTGAGAGAACCACTACAAAACATCTAACCCTGTTTAATCTACAATTTTTTTCACTCGATTTGATGTATGGTCTGAGTAATGGTTATATTGAAAGATGGACTTACGACTCAGCTTTTTGGCAGAGTGCAACATTTCATTTTTTTTTTAAAAAAAAAACATCATACATCTCTGAATCCATGTTTCGTTTGATGGAATAGAGCTGGCCGATGCCCTTAGCCGGTCTACAGCTCCAAACTAAGATATAATCACTACCATACTCTACAAAGGACTTCAGACGATTTTCGTGGTACTCCTGTCTTGTGCAATACCATACGACGCCATCTGAGCCAGAAATGTTAACCTTTAATTCTACAAAGTTCATCTAAAAACTCAAAATGCCAGTCTACACATTATTCGGAAAATTTAAAATGATTTTTCCAGTTTAACAGCACTAATGAAAAGGTTTCTTTGGTAATCCTTCCCGCCAACTTGGCGTCGTGCAGCCTTTTTCAAATATTTTTGACGCGAACCCTAACCATACTGGTATTTTCTACCTCAGTAGTCAACAAGAGTGCTGATTAACGTTCTGCTGTTTTTTTATTAACAGGGCTATTATATATATGCCGCTTTTGGGGTGTTTTCTCGTGCGACCTTCTTGAAATCTTACCACAAGGTTATATCTTTTAATGTATAGAACTATTGTTGTATGGTCAAAGCCAAGCGTAGATGTAATTGTACAAATAAAAAAAAACTTTTTATGGCTGAAATTAGTGAACAACTCTCCAATCCTGGCCATTTTAAGCTTATGAAAAGTAAAAGCATTCAATTAATGCCTATAAAATACGCTTTACATTGTAAATATGTTACATATCTCTGTGTTGCCAAAACTTGTTTGGTTTAATTAAATGTCACCACATTTTCGACTGCAAAATACTTATTGCAGCCAGTGTAGACTGTTTAGTGTAATGAGGCGACTCCGCCTGAGAAGTGAAGAGCAATATCAGAAAGGAGGTTTAAATGAGCTTTTATATTTTTTATATTAAAGAGTGTGCGCGCGTGCTGGGGAAGTGAACTATTAACTAATAGCATTACCAGGAAGAACAAGTTGGCCTGCTCGCTTGTCTAGTGTTTCCTCAACGTTTCAGAGTAAAACACTTATGGTTCTAAAAAAAAAATCGACTATTCCAACCAAAGAAACTGTGGTTTAATGTTTTTTGAAAAAGTCAGAGAGATTATAATTTAGATCTGGCCAGACCAGTACCAAAGTGCAGGCGGTGGCTCGCTCGGACTTACAGGACGGCACTCCACTAGGTCTGAACTAATCTATCTAAGGAGAGTAACGATTTCTATACCAATAGTCCATTTCCTAACCCGACTGTTACCCAGTTTAAAATAAAACCTCAAGTAAACATGGAAAGATTTGTCGAGTGAATTTTAAAAAGTAATTATGGTAAAGATAGATTGAAGTTGATGATATGAAAGACAGATTGAAATGGTGACCAGTGGCGCTGTACAGTCAAGATTTAGCACTAGAGAGATTGCCTTTAGTGTCGACCAACAGTTATCTCCCCTATCCAAGATTAGCATATTAACGACGTCCATGTCAGTGGACAACAATGATGAATGTCACGAGAGGCAGCATGGACACTAGTGCGATATTTTTATTAAATATGTTTCAATACCTTGCCTACTTTTATCAAGCAGCCAGGTTATTTGAGACTAATGGTTGCAACCATTAAAGGCGGTTTGACGAAAGAGGAGACCATGATTAAAACAATTTTTAAATTTTCACGCACGCATGCGCATACACATAACATGACAAGAGGAAAAAAGAAATTATTTTATAATGCTTCTATTAGATATTCCTTTACGCTTTTCATATTAGAATTATTTTTCCGTGCATCAATATCTACAGAGGATATCCAATATCCTGGTGACAAAAGCCTAGTTCCACAGTTATCCGCTAGAAAGGTGGCTTAGGCGAAAAATCTCTATTAGAACTCTTCAGTTTTAAATATGGGAAAAATTTCACACGACCGGCTGGTGAAGGAAATCGTGCCGGGGGGGGGGGGGGCTACTTCAAACCGACCCGACCCCGACCAAGGATCAAACCCGAGCTGTTACTCTTGGCAGTCCAACCACCGAGCCACAAAAGAATCTATTGGAAGCTGCATCATGGTCTGTCATGACAAATTTATTTACTTTGGGTCGGACGCATCATTAAATGGAATAACACTAGACGAAAAATTATCCTTAAAAGGCCAAACGACTCTCTTTACGTCAGATTTACAAGGTATCAACAAAACGCGATAGTACGTCCTGTAAATATCAACTAAACATTTTCTTTAGCTAATAAAGAACAAGTAAAGATGGGTTTTCGTCCAAATCACAAAAGAACTACCCCTTAAGAATAATAGACGGTATCCAGTAATTAGTAGATTGGGGGACTCATTCATCGCCTGCTACATCTACATCGCCGATATTGCATCGGTTAATATTCTTACGGCTAACGTAACCTAACAAAGATCTTACCATATTTCTGGACACGTTCAAATGAAACCTGGCTGCAAATTATATTTACCATACTCGTTCGAGTTTCGTTTGAACGCCCCTTATTATATGCCATAATATTATATATAATACCTTTATAACGCAAGCATAAAAAACAGACAGCTTTTCTTTGCTGTGATTTTGTAAAAGTCTGTTTTCAACAACTTTGATTTTTTATTTTTTTTTTTTTTGCATCTCGCTGTTTGGAAATTTAATAAAATTGCAGCCTGTTTCAAGTTTTAAAAAATGCCTAGTTATCACTTTAGCTCTTGTAATTTAAATATCCTGAATACGTTACAGTCTTAAGTCGTAACTGGAGCTGAACAACGTGGCATTCGGAGCGAAAGACATGAAGCGTGTTCTCGGAGAATTGATTTGCCGGTGCTTCGTCCTTTTCCTTCTTGTTTTTTATTAGACACAACGAAAATGATAATAAACAGCCATATTTTAGTTTGGCGTAATTATTAGCCTGAAGTAGCGGGCAGTCATGTCTTACATTATGCAAAGTCTTAAATAAATCCTCGTCAATACCAATTGTATGACTAGCAATTCTCACTATTAACCGCTCTCGCCGTAAATCTATTGCGTGTTTGCGGAATTCTACTAAACCATTTTTATTTTTGTCTAATACAGAGCGTGCCAAATCTTTAAGCAAATTTATTACTAGGACTCTCAATACTAAAAAAAAAAAAACATGTATATGGCTGAAAGAATGAATTACTACCCACAATCTCCAAGGCTATAAATATTTTGAACACCCCCCAGTCTAACTCCTGGATGCGCTGATGTTTGTCGGCTCCTGTAGCTGTGCTGCTGTTGCAGAAGTGGTTTTCTTACCAATCTCAATTTCTTTATTGCATACGTTTATCTCTTTGTCATACGCATCCCCGCTAACGGCGACTGCTGATCCCTATCTTGGTTACGAGAGTAGGGTCTGTGTGCATACATATTGAGTGAGTCAGCGTTGAAGACCGCGAACGAAAGTCCTTACTAGAGCTCTTCATTTTTTAATGCGAGAGAAAATAGACTGGCCACAGTAAATCTATGCTGTTGACTGAAGGGATGTAGGCGAAACCGAGCCGAACCGGCCCCGGCCGGGATTCGAACTCAGGCCCTCTACCTTAGCAGTCTAGAAAGCTATCCGCGGGACTGTCTCACCGCTCCTCCCAACCCACACAAGAATATTTAATTAATCTATTTTATTTTGTATAAAAATAGCAAATCAAATATCTTCGTATGGATACAAGGTAGTTTGTAGGAGAGATATGGCTGAAAATGTACTCGAAACTAATGATGCGAAAAGAACCAACTATCAGAGACCACTGTTCGATATAGGCACGCAAAAGGGTCTGTGAGATGATCGTAAAGCACCTCAGCCAACGTGCCGAGACTTCCAATACCCGGAAGTTTACGCATCGGTTGCTGAAGATCTTATTCTTCCAAGAACTATTTACAATTTTCCTATGGATGATCTCAAAAATATCGCCGCTGTACACACTGTCCGTGTACGTCTGTTTACCGCACAATAAAATCATATTCAGTCCGCAATTCTCTCTGGAACAATGTATTTTTAAAAAGCTTGAAACTTGAATGATAAAGCCGTGCGCAACGGAATCAAACGGACAGCGGCGATTTCTGCTTAAAAAATGTTTGGGATCAGAAAAAACAACAACAACAAACAAATACACATCCGTATAACGTTAATTAAAAAAAAAAAAATGTTGCTTTGTTTCCTCAAGTAATAATAAGAAAAAGAAATAGTCGGGATCTTATTAAAATTACAGATTCTCATTACTGTGGTACTGACCCATTTTGACTGATGAGGTTGCCGTTCAGATTTAATGACGTCACGATGCCACCATTTTAACCTTCCGAGCTGGAACGTCAGACCGTGATATCCGATTAACTCTTCGCATTAACTAAATTGATTTTCGAAGGAATGTTATTTTTAAAAAAAGAATAAGGCCAAACCATTGATCAATCTTTTTGAAAGCTCGTGCTGACGCCGAGCATATATGTTCATTATCTTGTCAATAACTTGTTTTTCTTTTGCTCTATGAAATTTCAGACGATTACTTTCTGCAAAATTGCTTTTCATTAAGTTTCAAAATATAAAAGGTAAAGGAATACAGAAACTGACAGTTTCACTTAAAAAAGCAATAAATAATTAAATACCAAAAAGAAAACAAACTCATAATGAAAAAAAAAAACAATGTTTTGCATTTTTTAAAAATAATAGTTTCTAGAGATTAAAAGTAGAGTAATCAGTAGGAATTTTTGTAAAACGATCACGTTAGTAACGGTTACTGGGACGGCTTCCTGAAGCTTCGGTATAAAAACAACCAGACCTGGGCCCACTCGCGTCTGGGATCATCCGATCACGGGGTATAATTGCTGATTGAATAATTCATTTAGTCCACTTTCATTGGCCGTCCGACGCAACGTTGTTTACTGATAAAATTCGAAAAAGGATAAAAGGAAAACCAAAATAGAAGAGAGACCGCCGATGGGTCTGCGGATGTTGGAAATTTCTCCACGGCAAATTGGACGTTTGTCTGGCTCATCAGCAATCAATAAAGACGGGAAAGAAAATCGGCGGCAGAGAGAGAGAGAGAGAGAGAGAGAGAGAGAGAGAGAGAGAGAGAGAGAGAGAGAGAACGGCGCGCGTCTACCGAATGGGCTCCGAGAGGGATAGTAGGCAGTGCCGAGGCGCCATCTGGTGTGTGGTTCCGTTCTCCCGGGTTCGAGACGTTTGTACTCGTCCAGGCCTGTAGATTATCAGATTAAAATGGTGCACCAAAGGCGAAGGCATGCGAAACAGAAAGGATACTCTTTTATCATCCTTTTCTACTAATCCTTGTTCACGTTTTTTGTTTGTTTACTTTTAAAAAAGATTTAGATAACTACTGGACCTCCCACCTCTCTGTACCCAACCCATCTCCTTCTCTCTGTAATGACGTCATCTCTCTCTCTCAGTGCGCAATAAATTCTGTTTCTAATACAGCTGTCTATAAACGAAGACAAAATTAAGCATCACTCACTTAGAATTACAATATAATAAAAAGTTTGCTTTCTTTTCTTTAATTCTTACGCAGCTCATAAAGACTAAAAATCGGGTAATGCGACGACGTGAGATCAAAGTGTGTGTAAACATTCCGCAAAGCTTTGGGTCCCTCGTTAATGGCGGTGCGGAATGTAACACTACAATGGGTTTTTATGTGTGATTGATGATAAAGTGAACAAAAAAAAAAAAACGACGTTATAAAAAGGCATCTGTGCATAAAATGAGCCAAATAAAAATCTTTCAAAAGCAAACAAATTTATTTCTTCTTCATTATTGTTGTTTCATCAGATATGGATAATATCAAAGTTGCAACATAACGGAGATAATCGATAAATCTATCTACCAAAAATTAAGTGAGATTTCTCATAATGGAACGTGAATGACAAAAGAAAGAGAGGGATTTTCGCGGACAAGAGGCAACAGTTTTTTAAAAAGTATTATTACGTTCCTGATGCTTCCTACATTTCACATGTAAACCGACACTTTCCGGATAGATTTGGCAAAGAGCCGACACGCGGTCGACAGTGTACGAAATTCTACAGAAACAGATAAGGCGTTTGATGTTTTGTTTTCAGAATTCTTCATACACTACGTGTGCCAGTGTTAAGCAGCTACATTAGTATATATATATAAAAAAAGAATCGCTGTCATAGCGAGTCTTCGTTGCCATGTCAAAGAATCCCAACTATTGGATGATGGTGTGCTGTCTCTGAAATGTGTCATCGCAATCGCTTTCACTTTACAACTTATACAATCTGTTTACAAGAGAACCCCCATTTAAACTTCATTTTGATCAATACGGGTTAAAACCTACGCACCAAAAAAAAAACAAAAAAAAAACACGTCAGTAGATTTACAGGTATTTCAGATAAAATCGATTTCACAGCTAGTTAACTCTAAAACATATGTTCGCTAGAATGACAATAAGTTGTCTGTCGCAGTGTTCTAAAACACTGGTCAAGTTATAGTATACGAATCTCCCTGACACTGAAATGTTCTTCATTAGTACTAAATAAATCATGTGAGCCAGTGCGTGTGCTTGGGTTTTTAACGGTTTGTGAAAACATTTCATATTTCTTCAATAAACATTAATTTTTTGAATTATTTAATATTTTTGTCAAAAAACATCCCTTCAACCAACCGTGGAATAAATTCATTGTTTTACTATACATTACTATTATAGATGAGTTATTGTTGTAATTTCCTGCATTATAGGTAAATTACGCCTATTATTTAAGTATGTGGATATAAACCGGCACATCACCTAATCCGGCACTATGGGGTCAGGTACCTTCCGGATTAAAGGAATTATACTGTGAAATGGATACCTTAGAATTTAGTGTGTAGAGAAAAGCCCGCACGCACACAAACCTTTGTGTGTCTCTGAGTGTGTGTGTGTGTGTGGTGTGTGTGTGTGTGTGTGTGTGTAAACAAGTTTTTAATTTAATTTCATATTTAAATTTAAACAAAATAAAAATACACAAACAGGATCAACCAAAGATTAATTTAAATTTTAAAATTTAAAAACTTCATGGTGTTCATTATCAACATATGAAAACTAAAAATAAGCGTCGTATTCCACATGTAATTCATTAGAATATGTATAGCCATAAGAATTCACGTATGGAACTAACCCGGATATAGAGAAGTTACCCATCCGCTACCTTATTCTGACATATGTCTCCATATAAAGTATTGATTTTAAAGCAGCGCAGTGATTTTTATTTTCTTTTGTTGAGTTTTTGAGTTTTTGTTTTTTAAGTTGACACTGTGATCTTCGAAAATTTTTTTAAAATTAAAATTATACTGATAACCACGTTTGCGTTTTTTAAAATTCTTGTTTGATTTAATTTTCAGGAATACATTCTGCTGTTCTTGAATACTAAATGTTGAATATTATTCTTTTAGCAAAAGTCTTTTTAAAAAACTTAGGATTTCCATAAAATTGCAGCTATTTCGGATAAAACACTTTGTAAAGTCTATTTTGAAGTGCAAAGCAAAAAAATATTTTAATTAAGCTTTCAAGCATGAAACGTCGTGTGGCTTGACTTGCTTTACGATTGTTTTTGGAAGGTACAGTATTTTGAGTAATCAAAAAAATGCCTTGATTTTTCATCCGTTATCTACATTAAAACAGATTATTATAAAAAATACTGCTACGAATTGAATATTAAATTATAAAGATGAGATGAATAGAGTTAAGAACATCGATACTTTTAATACATGAACTTCGCCTCCACAAGCAAGGAAGATAAGAGTTTTAAATGTAGAGTTCCTGGGTATCCAGTGGCGCCCTAGTTCAAAGTCGTGTTCGAATCCCGACCGAAACCGGATCGGTTTAGTGTGTATCTCGATGGCACGGTGTTTCCTCGCTCTTCGCCACCAACTAGCCCCGTTGGTATGATTCGGGTTTCTTCGCACTTCTAAAATTGAAGAGTTCTGGTAGTTTTTCCGGGTTACGTACTGTAGAAGTTCGGCGGGTAACTCTAGACTGGCTTTGCACCTTGGCCACCGCTCAGCACCTTTCAGCCGCACCAAGGTCAACACGACCAATACCCCCACACCTTCCCCTTCTTGCTGACCGTCGTAAGATGTCCTTAGATCTCGAGGGTTACACGGTGTACTAATTTAGAGAAAAATATAATATCACACTAGTGTCCATGGCAGATTTTGTTAACAACGGACTTTGCGACTCCGATATAAGCATGTTTGATAACTATGCGATTAGCAGATAACAGATCTCATCAGACGGATACCTATTACTCTCCTGCTCATTATGGACTAGTAATTGAAGGCAACGCCGAACTCACGCTGTTTCCCTTTCTTGTAATTGCTATAAGAGTTACTCACCTTACTAACATCCGTATACTTATTCGCTCTCATTGAGGCTGCTAATTAACACGGAATTACCGCTCTAGTCTGGCAATGTCTTTGAGTAAACCATGGTAATTAACCCTGCAGGTGGAAGTCTCTGCTAATGAAAGGATACCACGTGATCTTGTATCATGACTTCAGTTTCGTATTTTGTTGTAGTTAGCCGCGGTTTATCAAGTTTACTACATAATTAAATTGGTAACTACTATAAACTACTTTTAAAGTTTTACAATAACAAAGGCCCACCAGAAAAGGTATACTATGCAAAACTTGTTGTATTCTTACTTATTTTAATACTATATATATATTTTCTCCTTTATTCAGTTGTTAAACTTTACTCCACTAAAATAGTAAATTAAAAACCTGCTTTACTCGCTGTCTTATATAGTAATATTATTTAAGAATAGCAGTTTATTTAAGCTGCAAACAGAGATTGTGGAACGTTGGGAGAAATGATCAGAATACCAAATATATAAGCAAAGAAGTTTCAGTGGCCTTGTATAAATTGATTTTCGCGTTCAAATCTGGTGTACGCTGTGCGGGCGCGTGGTCCTTCTTTGAGAATAGAAATTGATCTATTAGAAGTTTTAAAGTATTAGATTTATGAACTTTGAATATTAGTCTTTTAAAAGGAAAGCAAATAGAGGTCTGCAAAATAATTAGCGATGTTGATCATGTGGGTAGAAACACTTCTTGGGTTGCCTAAGTCACTAGGGATCATGATTACCAATTAGCTATGACTCCGGCACGATTAGACATCAGAAAATGTAATTTTTGTAATAGAATTGTTAATGAGTAGGCGAGTGCAGTTAACAGTGACAGTGGTGATCATTTTGAGAATCTTACCCTGGAGGCCTCGTAAAAATAATGATGGATTCTTGTCTTCTTGTAACTGCTAAATTAAACTTATTTAATAAATGCTGATACAAACAATTAATTAGTAAATCTCTCCTTTTTAATTGTGAATTACGTTACTTAATAATGTATGTGAAGTTGTATTTTGTCCATTTCGGTTAATTTTACAAATTTATTGCATTTGACTGCGCATATTATCCGTAACGATCACAGACTGGAGCAGGAAACACTACGTCACGCTGTACTGACAAGTGCATTAATAGTCACTAACACTAAGTATTTTGGGGAAAAGTATACTTAAGGTAATCTAAAACGCTTCCCAGTACTTGGCATTCATTCGACTGTTTATATTTTGCTTTTGGATTTCGAGACTTGTTTCTCTTTAAGTTATTGTAGATTCTGATAAATCTGAGTACTGTATCCGATGAAAATATCAAAGAGTCTAGTCTACGTTTCTCTGCTTAATATAAGTGGTGCTGAGAACAGTCATGGATGCACTCAATCTGCACTTGTTCAGTATAAATAACTTCTGATTAGCATCATTGATAAAGGTAATGATACAGCCGTTGGAAGAGCTCTACTGGTGGGAACGTTGTTCATAAATACTCAAAATATAAAGAGTTCTAACAATTTAAAATCATGTAAAAAATCACAAAAAGATAATATTCCAACCAAATGTCTTAAGCTTCGAGGTTTATATGAGGACTGAACTCATGTGCTAATGAGAAACTTCATCTTACCACATTCAATAGTTGGACTTAATTCTGTTACTAGAAGCAAAGGTTCGTGTCAGACTTAATTTTCCCTGTACTCTCTTGATTTACGCCTGGAGAGGGGTAAAACTTTGAACTAAAATTTAAAAAAAAATAGTTCGGATAGGAGAGCTTTGAAATCTTTAATTTTTAATGGCAGTTACTTCTCATCAAATTCAATAGTAAAGAGTTCCATCGGTCGACTACTCATTTTTCTCCATATTAGTTTGAATTAAAATTTCAATTTAGTTAGCATTTTGTTCGTTTTATTAACATTATTAACGTTCAAACCTTTTCATGTGTGATGCATGTACACACTGACTGCCTTTTAATTCTTTAAATTTGTGATAACATTGTGCAAATGAAGACAGAATGAATATCTAAAAGAGTGAAATTATTAAATTTCCTCATTTTGGATTTTAGATGTTTTCAGGCGGTATGTAAAGAGTTATAAACCACAACTCAGCTTATATTAGAAAAAGAAAGCTAGCGACATAATGTAAATGAATGAAATAGATTGTCGGTATATGGTAGTAGTGTAAATGAATGAAATAGATTGTCGGTATATGGTGGTAGTGTAAATGAATGTTACATCGTATTTGTAAGTTTTCCCTTCTTTCTGGAAGCCTTGGGTGGATCTTGTGGTTCGAGTTTCAGTTGTTTTTTTTTATGTTGTTGCCTATACCGAAGTCGACAGAGCATTATCCAATCACGGCCAGGGAGCGTAGCGCGCCCTGAAGCCTATACTGTGCCGCTTGGAGCCCGGCACTTCCAACTTCGCCAGGAAAATTGCTACTGTATTTTAGATGTGGGAGTAAACCAAAGTACCCAGAGGGAATCCATCCGGTCTGCTGGGAAAAAAGAACGAGTAGTTTCGCGGAAATCTACCTCGGGCCGTTGATCTTTGTATTCCAATTGGTGCAACTTCTGGACTACTGCGCCAACAATGAAATAGGATAAACAATACAAATAATCAAACAGTAAAGAAGAATAAATTAGAACCTCAAGAACATTAACTTATGAGAAAGTTAAAGAGACAAGATTGATTTAGCTTGTATTCCTTTCCTTTCTTTGGACAATAAATGGTCTTTATTGTTCTTTTATAACTGACATAATGAACCAAAACATGCTTACGAGGTAATGTGACAGTTTATATCCACAGAGTTAAATAATAGGCATAATAATTTACCTATACTACAGGAAATCACAATAACAATAACTCACTTATAATGGTTATGTATAGTAAAACATAATAAACAATACTGTGATAAAAACTCACCTAAATTAAGTGAAGAATAAACAATTGTGTGTAGCAGACATTGGCTCTCCATATGTACGAGTACAGTACCGGTAGGACTAGAGACAATATAGCTGTACCGTAGGGCTGGTCTTAACATAGTTTTCTTCCTTTTCATTCCACTGCTAGTTGAAGGGCTGTTATTTGTCTAAATTATAAAGTAATTCAAAGAAATGAATGGTAAGTAATATAAAACATTTTCACAAAGCATTAAATATCCAAACACACGCACAGGCAAGTGCGGGAAGGTGACTGGTCCACAGTTCCGCATAGCGGTGATAAATTACACTAGTTCGGCCCGGTGCCGGTACATTGGAAGTGCCGGATCACAAGTTACCGGATTAAATAAATCATACTGTAATATCAAAAATGCTACATCTTGTGCCAATTTCAGATAAGATTGGTCTTTTGCTTTTTTAATGCAGACATCAAATAAAAAATAACGGTTACCTTTGCCAAATAATACAGACTTACCAAACACGAAATGTTCTACTTAAAATTAATATCTATGTTAGGACGTTTTATGCAACACATTAATAAAGAAAGCATCTGTTAGGATAATACACGTATTTTTGTTTCCCGTTTATTACACTAATTATTTCTCTTTCAATTACAAGCCATACTGGAAAATAATTAAGTAAGATTTTTAGTAAATTGTACTCGTCTCTTCGCTTTCATGACTTTTACTTCTATGTTGAAAACTGTTTCTGGTGAAGATATCGGTCAACCTGTTCTTGAAATAAATTGGTGTGTTTTTCATATCAGTTTTCAGTTGTGCATTAGGAATAAGAACATAATCGGAGTCTGCCACGACCTTTGGTACATACAGCATTCTTGTGTTATAAAAACTGATGTTTTTTTTGAAAACGTGCAAAGATTACGTGTTACTTTCGTTATTTTTGTACCAATTCAAATCCTCAAGCCAATTAACAATGACCATCTTGAATTCCGATCTATGTAGGAAGAAGTAAACCTTCATATATCTTCTGGTGTACGTTCAGTATATCTCTATTGTTGACACACAATCACCGGACCGTTGTGGATCTCAAAGCAGATGGTAGTATAAAGTTATTGGGCAATCCCATAATCCATTGCACTGCAACATTAATAACCGCAATACATAAAAATAAAAAAAAAATTTTTTTGTTCTTTTATCGGACAATCAGATGACATAGCAAGAATGGCGGTATAAATGAAGGTTTATATAATTGAAATATTTTCTTTTTCTTAATAGACGATATTATAAAGATGAAATGGCATGTAGTTGTAGTAACATTAAAGCGAGTATATTGTATAGCACCTGTATGTTACGTTCGCACCCACTGTCGTAGTTCAGAAGTAGTTAAATAACTCTGATGTCAGAGATTTTCTTAATAGTATTCTTGTTTGTTTAGTGCTTGAAGAGCCTAGTCTATCACTCTTGGAAGAGCAAAATCGCAAAGAATGGCATTTATAATGTCGTTGTTTATGTTGGTAATAATGACGTCACATTTCCTCGTGATGTTTGCTCGCCTGATTTCATTTCGAGACTAAGAGAAGAAAAACCTGTATTGAATAACTCAGATGCTCTTAGTGTTAATGCAGACAGATTCAATGAACAGAATTTTTGTCTACTTTCATTTTACAAAGGATCTGCTCTTTAAATTTCTAAATAACGTAATCAAACTAATGGTTTGTAGGGAATATATTTTATTAGATTTCCGTTGCTCCGCTCCTTTTTTTTTAAAATTCGGAACTGGAAATAAGTTAACAAGTATAATTCTTTTCACAAAAACCAATAATGACTAAAGCATTCCAATTGATTTAGCGTGTTTTAAATCATTTTTGTATATTTTTTTGACAAATAAATTTTCCAAACGTGTAAAGCTAATTTCCTTGGAATGATTAAGATGAGAAATAAAAAAAATGCGGTTTTTTGTGATTATCAATTGTAAGCTCGACTAATTTTGTTAGTTTATAATCTTAGATGTATTGATCTGGAAAAGTAAATCGAAGATTTTCGAGACTGTATGCTGACGAAATTCCGGATATAACAAGTCTAGCATTTGTACGGGAAAAAAACCCACATTTATTTAAATTATCGCCAGGGTAATTTCTTCTGCTGTAAGTTTGAGAGCTATCTGCCCCCATCAGTTCCGTTAATTTTCTGGTTGTTCTACCATTAAATTGTATTCGATCATTTTTCTGTCTCTAGTCGGTGATGGAATCCGATTCGTTTTGTCTTGAAAACAAATTATCATGCATAACTATTGCAACGAATGTACAATCAAAGAAAAACGCTAGACATATAGAGTTCATATACTAAGTAAGACAGTTTAAGGTGAATGCAAAGCTGTTACATAATGACGGTAATAATAAATCGTTGCCAAAAGTAATTAGAAGGCAGAAGATACTTTCTAATATGCAAATCACGCGGATTCTTAGTTTTCCCGTGATCTAAACTGGTAAACCATGACCAATCCCGAAGTCTAAGGAATTAGATTATTCATATACGGGAATTAATTTCTTTAATATGCTGAATTATATAATTTATATGGCTGAAAGGTCAGGGCCTCCACCATTATTCACTAGGCGGCGACTGCCCTGATCAGGATTTCAAACCACAGGAGAAATCGGAGAATACACCTGGCTTACAAAAGATCATTGCGGCTCTCAGAATCAATGGAGCCAAATGACCGCAATGAAAAACTTTATTTTATTCTACCTTCTTTAACAAAATCAGGTTAGATGTAAGTAGTAAAATAAAGTTTATAAACACCAGCAGTTCTTGGTCTAGATTCTTCTTTCGCACGGCTAACTCTGCCTATGGTGGAGTCAGTCACGTGACAGTAAAGAAGGGGGGAAGTTGACAGGGTAGGAGGTGAATGTACATGAGTGAACTGACTTGTTCGTCAAGAACGAAAGCTGGACGAGACCGCTCCAAGAATACATAAGCCACAATTTAAGAAAGTTTGACTTACAAACAACTAACGCAAAGTAGAACATGTAACAAGCAACAGGTTTTGATTTTCCTAGCGAATTCGATTTTCCGCAGGAATTTTAAAATCTGCACTTTGCAGACAGAAAATTATCTGGCTTAAATCTTTAAACCCAATTGAACTTACACTGGGCGAAAATTTAACCTTTAGTGAGTAACATAAGGAAACAAGGCGATCTTTACATAGCAGTGACGTGAAATTGGATAACTTCCAGATATAATCTCGTTTGATCATCACCTAACGATGTTCTTTTGGTTCTTTGTGGGTGTGATTCAAGAACAAAGAGAAAAGATTAACAGGCGCGGGCGTGTGTGTGTGTGTGTGTGCGTTTAAAAGAAAGAGTCAACCATTATAACTACGTTAATTAGAGGTTAAATATAATGTAAAATGAAATGAGAAACCGTAATCACGGTTTCGATCCTTTCTATCCATCTAACAACAGCAGATATATCTGTATTTCTCGACTCTAGTTCCCGGTTACCAAAGAAAAAACGTATAAATATAAAGGTTTACACATCTACACAAACAAGGATACACCAGCCAAATAAATACACTTTAATTCAGACACTGAAAAAAAAGCTACACTTTCAAAAAAAGACAAACAAAGATAAACTATCAACATAAAACCTCAGAATTTCCTTCCTTTTCCTGTAGCTATACCACAGAGCACACCATGATACACCACCAATATAAACCACTCCCATTCACATGCAAGCCTGAAGATGCACCTTCCCAAAAACAAACAAAGATGAGCTCCCATATAATACCTCAGCATTTCCCTCCTTTTCCTGTAGTTACACAACAAAGCGCACACCATGATACACCACCAATATAAACCACTCCCATTCACATGCCAGCCTGAAGTTACACCCTCACAAACACACACAAAGATGAACTACCTGTATAAAACCTCAGTTTTCCCACAGCTACCTGAAGCTACACCACAAAAAGCACACCCGGAGGCACCTCCGATATAAAGCACTCCCATTCATAGGCCAGCCTGAAGCTACACCCTCACAAATACAAACAAAGATGAACTACCCATATAAAACCTCAGCATTTCTCTCCTAATGCTGATGCTATACCACAAAGCGCACACCAGGATGCACCACCGATATAAACCACTCCAATTCATATGCCAGCCTGAATCTACATCCGAACAAACACACAAAGATGAGCTACCCATATAAAACCTCAGCATTTCCTACAGCTACCTGAAGCTACACCACAAAGCGCACACAAGGATGCACCACCGATGTACACCACTCCCATTCACACGCCAGCCTCAAGCTACTCCTTCTAAAAGACAAACAAAGATGAGTTACCCATATAAAACCTCAGCATTTCCATCCTTTTCCTGATGCTACACCACAAAGCACACACCAGGATACACCACCGATATAAACAACTCCCATTCATAGGCCAGCCTGAAGCTACACCGTCATCAACACACAAAGAACTACAACCCATATAAAACCTCAGCATTTCCTACAGCTACCTGAAGCTACACAACAAAGCATACACCAGGAGGCACCTCCAGTATAAACCACTCCCATTCATATACCAGCCTGAAACTACACCCTCACAAACAATCAAAGATGAGCTACCCATATAAACACCTCAGCATTTTCCACCTTTTCCTGTAGCTACACAACAAAGCGCACACCAGGAGGCACCACCGATATAAACCACTCCCATACACATGTAAGCCTGAAGCTGCACCCTCACAAATATATACAAAGATGAGCTACCCATATAAAACCTCAGCATTTCCCACAGCTACCTGAAGCTATACAAAAAGCACACACCATGAGGCACACCCGATATAAATCACTCCCATACAGATGCAAGCCTGAATCTACATCCGAACAAACGCACACAGATGAGCTACTCATATAAAACCTCAGCATTTTCCACCTTTTCCTGATGCTATACCACAAAGCGCACACCAGGATGCACCACCGATATAAACCACTCCAATTCACATGTCAGCCTGAATCTACATCCGAACAAACGCACACAGATGAGCTACCCATATAAAACCTCAGCATTTCCCTCCTTTTTCTGCAGCTACACAACAAAGAGCACACCTGCATGCGCAACCGATATAAACCACTGCCATTCACATTCCAGCCTGAAGCTGCACCTTCCCAAACACAAACAAAGATGAACCAACCAAATGAATCTTCAGCATTTCCGACAGCTACCTGAAGCTACACCACAAAGCGCACACCAGGAGGCACCACTGGCATAAACAACTCCCATTCACATACCAGCCTGCAGCTGCACCTTCCCAAATACACACACAGATGAGGTACCCATATAAAACTCCAGCATTTCCCTCCTTTTCCTGATGCTATACCACAAAACTCAGATTCTGAATACCTACAGTCAAAACTTGGTGCCCCTGGGTGCTACGATTTGGCCATGAAATGGTAACAGACAGACAGACACTTTCATACGGTGGTTTTGATTCAGCCGGTTTGCATCAGGTCGTGCAAACCTGTTCTTTGAATTTCCTGAGTTCCGCGAACCGGTTGTTAGCCCTTAACCTATTTTATCATCAAAATATAAGGCATGAATCCAATTATTCTTGCTACATACCGCATGATTCATCTTGGTTTTGTAAATATCTATGGTAACTTTCTACGGCTGCAGAAAATAGATAAAATATCCCTTATTAGTAAGTGAAATGTTCTATAATTATGCACAGCCACTAGCAGACTTGAGTGGGGGGCAGGTGGGCTCGGTCACCCCATTAGTCTTCGAATATGAAATGAAAAAATCAAATTTTGGCAGCATAATCAATGGTCGGCTGCTTTCTACGGGCCATTTCAAATGAGTTTATCATCTGCTAATTATATTTAACATTGGTTTGATGCAGAAAATCTGTTAGTATATCCGATACTTTTGAGCACATTGGACTTTTAAAGCACTTAGAGCTAAAACAGTTGACTTAGTATTTTAAAACATACAGTATTTTTTTAATTTTCAAAAATACGAAGTTTTATTATTTTAAAAGTTACAGTATTTTTTATGCTGAACAATGGAGAAAATTAGTTTTGAGCTTGTAATTTGCCATTGTATCTGCTGGTTCGATGTTGCAGATTGAGCAGTTCTTGCGTGATAAACTGTAAGAAATTATTAATTCTTATAATTTCAAGACTTTAAATGCTAAAAAGTATTGTGTTATATAATTATGAAATAATTACGTGAACTGGTGAACACTACCAGTTACACTTACAAATGTTTTCATTACCCGCATTATAGTATTAGGCCATTAGGCCGCTTCTAGCCTAGGCCATTAATAATAATTTTTTAGATATTCATTTTTGCACATTTAATTTGTAATTCCTACTCCTATTACAAGAGGTATCTGAAATAATATTCGATAGATATGGTTGTAGATGTTTTTTATGCTACTACCTTCTGATTATGAAAATTATTCTCGTAATTACCATTGAAGAAAATCGCTGTATTTTACATTGCGCAGTGAAAATATTGTAGCAATCATAGTACCTAGTGAAGCAATTTTTTACATTTCAGACTTCAGTCCTTAGAATGAAGCGGCAACAAAATATACTAGAGTTCATGCGAAAAATCCCAAGAACTGAAAGTTCAAAGGAAGAGGCCAATGAGGACGTAACAGTAACACAGCCATCTTTGATGAATGATACTGATGAAACTTCTGCTTCTGATACTGTTCCACCTACAGATGAGGCACATGCCGCATTATCTCTTACAGACTGCTGGAGTATGAAGGAATATAAGGAGTTCCAAAAAAAATATGATGGATTGGTTGTTCGTAGCAAGAAACTTGGTTGTGATCACTGTGCCAAATTTGATTCCTTAAACATGAAGGGAATTCACGTGTCAATTGAATGGGGAAGCTGCAGTGTTGAAGCCTCAGGGAAGGATAAAACCATCCAGCAAGCATCTCTCAGGAAAAATATGAAAGAGCATTTTTCATCAAAGGCACATTGTTTGTGTAAAGCAACTACAGGATCGTGCAGATGATGCAATTACAAAATGCATTGATAAAACGAAACAGAAACATTTTGCCTCTACATGCAGTTTTCAATACAGTCTACAGTTTAGCAAAAAGAAGCAGGCCATTTTCTGATGTTGAAGATGAGATTCAGCTTCAAATAAAAAATGGAGTTGACATGGGTGTTGGACTTCATTCTCGCAAAAATGCTGTGAAAATAGTTGATCACATTGCAAAGGAGATAAAAAATGAAATATTTACCAAAATTATTGAACAAAATTTAAAAATCTGTGTCATCGTGGATGAAGCTTCAACCACATCTAGTAAGCCTGTGGTTATAATTTTTTTGAAGATTGAAGATTGTGATCTAGCACCAACAATTTTCTTTGATTTGGTCGAATTAGAATGACAGGGAGCAGAAACAATATACGCATCTTTGTTAAAGAGCTTACACGATGGTGGATTTGATAATGAATATTTGAGAAATAATTTGATTGCTTTCTGTTCAGATGGGGCAAGTGTAATGCTTGGCTGCAATTCTGGGGTAGGCATTAGAGTTAAAAATGATTTTCGTAACATTGTCATTTGGCATTGTTTAAATCATCGTTTGCAACTTGTTTTGGACGATTCTGTCAATGATATAAAACAAGTGAATCACTTCAAAATATTCATGGATAAAATCTACACAATCTTTCACCAATCAAACAAAAACCAAATGTAACTCTTCAAAATTTCAGAAGAACTTTGACAACAAATTCTGAAGATAGGTAGAGTTCTGGGACCAAGATGGGCTACTTGCAGTCTAAGATCTGCACTCGCTATGTGGCCTGCTTATCCAGCATTGTACAAATATTTCTCTAGTGAGACAAAACATTCAGGGATAGGTGCCCGTCTTTGCAACAAGCATTTCTTGGATAATTTGGTACTGATGATAAACATACTGCAAGAAATTTCCTTACTTTCTAATGCCCTTCAAGCTAGAAGTTTAACTTTGCCAAGAGCTGAAAAACTAATAAAAAGGTCCATTAAGGCATTTGAAATGCTCAAAGAAAGTAAGGGAACCTTTGAAAAGGAAATTGATGTCAGAGTTGCTTCAGATGCCTTTAAGGATATTCAGTTCGTTGAAAACAACAAAGTTGTTAGCCTTCCTCGTCAAAAACTACTGGAGGCAGTGAGAGAAAATATGAAAAACAGGTTGATGGACTGTGATCATTTAACATCAAAGAACAATGAAGAAAATGACAACAAAATTCATGAATTGATAAACTTGCTTGAGCCAAATTCGTGGAACATTGAGGAAGTTGTTGTACCCTAGAAAGCTGCAGAAGAAAAATTGAGTGAATTCAGTGAAGTTTTCCATCATGAAATCAGCATTAATGATTTCCGTGACTATGTGGAAAATGTCCTACAAAATTCCCACAACCCTGCGATTCCTCAAAGTGTACAAAAGGCTAAAAATATTGTCAGCACTATTGCTGTCAGTTCTGCAGAGGCAGAAAGAGGTTTTTAAAGAATGAATATTATATATTCAGATAAAATAAACCGCCTAACAGTTGAGAATTTAGCAAACCTTATGACAATTAATCTGATTGGACTCATGGGATGCCACTCCTTCGGTCAAAACATGGCTTAGAAAAAACCACTCTGCTGATGACAACAGGGTCAAACAAAAGAAAGCTAAAGACATTGATGACAATCAAGTGGCTATTTGTAACTTTTTAAAGTGGAAGATCACAAATGTTAAATTAATAAAAGATTCGGGTAAAGAATTTTTGTTGTTATTTTTTTTTTTTTGCCAAAATGGTAACATTCAATGGAAATGCAGCAAACACTACAGTAAAGTACTTTTATTTTTACCTAGCTCAGAAAACTGAAGAATACATAAAATCTTAAAATTTATAGACAGTAATATGTATAATTAATAATAATAGTAATAATAATAATTCAAAAGGCACAAACAATCAAACATGTATATACATAGATATCTTCGTATTACTTAGTTCATTAACTATA
Organism: Nautilus pompilius; assembly: GCA_018389105.1. Taxonomy (NCBI): domain Eukaryota; kingdom Metazoa; phylum Mollusca; class Cephalopoda; order Nautilida; family Nautilidae; genus Nautilus; species Nautilus pompilius. Next base: position 148,888 of record JACATO010002438.1, read on the forward strand.
TAGTCTAATATAGAGTCTCTTCGATGTTATTATAGTGATGCTTTAACCATTGTTTAGACATTTTTTTAATTTGGGAAATAATTATAATTAATAATTTGATTTGCTAAACCGTAGAACGCGGCAGCCCAAAGATCAACCTTTGGACCTATATCCGGCCAAACCGACATGCTTTTTGTGAGAGAACCGGTTGTTAAAATATTTGAATCCCACCACTGCCTCAAGCTACACAAGGATGTACCACCGATATAAACCACTACCATTCACATGCTTGACTGAAGCTACACCTTCACAAACACACACAAAGATATTTTACCCTCAGAGAGCCATTTGGGATACTTCCAGGTTCCCCAAAATACCGTAACCGTCCAACGGTTTTTCCGTTCCTTTTTAGCTTCATGTTTAAACTGATTGGTTATGTCCCATGTCAGCAATGCGCTGATTGGACAACAGTGTACCAGCAATGAGCTGATTCGTCGGTCGCCCCTTTAATATGTGTGAACCCGCGCCCTCAGAGCAGACCGGTCATTGAGGCAGCAGAGAATGGAAGTAAGCATTGTTTTTTTGTGTGTGTTTCGGGGGTTACATCATTTTTAAAATTATTTTCTTTTTAAACTCGTGCCCTTCTGACTCTTCTTGCTATGGAAGCTGTCGATTTTAAAACCATGCTTGAGCAGCAGCTCAAGCTCATTCAGGTGCTGACTGACCGATTTTCCTCCACGGCTGTGTCCGGCGCTCCGCAATCTGTCGATGGGATTACGGACAGCATCGACAGCGAGCGTATCGTTCGACTCGTGGTTCCGGCGCTACAAAGACCTGTTCCGGGTCGATTTCGCCATCCACAAGGACGCGTTGAAAGTTCGCCTCCTGCTCCGTAAGCTTGGTCCCGCGGAGCTCGAAAAGTATGCTAATGAAATACTTCCGAAAAACCCATGCGACTTAACCTTTGACGAGACCAGTGCAGATCCTTCTTTCAAATTTCCGATGAGCAGTCCTCGCTCTTCAGCACGCGCTACCGGTTCTTCGAGTTGGTGAAAAGGGAGTCCAAGTCCCTGATTTTTATCTGCTGACTACAATCCCCCAGGGATGCCGATATTCCGACTCGACTCCTCAGTCGGATGGAGCAGGAGCCTCACATTACCCTTCAGGCTATCACGAGTTGAGTGTCAACGCTTACTCAACCTGAAACATGACACCACGATGATCCAACTCGGAGATAACGGCGGCCCTGCTGTCCAGGCCGCCATGCATACCGAAGCGCCCTCTGGCCCGTTCCACTCTAGTCCGCCTCAGTCTGGCTCATACCAGCAATGCTTCTGACAAAAGCCCCCCTCTTGACACTGTGGGGCCTGGCATTTCTTCAGATTCTGCCCCTTCAAACAGAACCGCTGTCGCCGATGGAACCGTATCGGTCTCAAGGATCGTTTCTGCCAAGCCAAAAGAAATAATGGCGATCATTCTTCACAGCGGGCCAACCGAGCTCCAAAGCCAGAACAGACTGGTCGGTCAGTCTCTTGGCAACCTTCCAGCTGAATGCTGGGTCCCGAAGAGAAATTGTCGGTCCTGATCAACGACCAACCGGTCCGTTTGCAGTTGGACCCTCTTCCGGTATCAGATTTGTTCACAATGCTGAACGGTGGCAGATGTTTTGCCATGTTGTATTTGGCGGACGCTTACGAGGTAAGGCTGAAAAGTTCATAGGCTGACCATGATGCAAAAGTCATATTTGATCAAATGTGGTTTATTTTTCAAGTCTCCCCTGCGGTCCACACACTTCTTCCATCGGTGTTGCAGCGCTCGGATTCCCGTGGTATAGAAGCTCTCATCATCGGTCCGATAAATACTGCTTCCCAGCCAAATGTTTTTTCATGTTGGGGAACAGAAAATAGTTAGATGGTGACAAATCATGAGAATATGGAGGGTGATCAGCCAGTTCAAAACCACAGTCACGCACAGCAGCCATTGCAACCACAGACTTGTGTGCAGGAGCATTGTCCTGGTGAAACAAGACTCCTTTCGTCAGTTTTCCAGGCCGTTTTGGCATAGTATTCTCCATTGACAGTTTGGCCTTTCTGAAGATAGTCAATGAACACAATGCTCTTTGCATCCCAGAAGACGGAGGCCATCACCTTCCCTGCCGATGACACCACCTTGGCCTTCTTTGGAGGGGGGAAGATGGCAGTTTCCACTGCATGGACTGCCGTTTCTTCTCTGGCTCGAAGTGGTGGACCCAACATTCATCTTGGGTGAGGAAACGTTCAAGAAAACCGGTTGGATCTGTTTCTAAAAGTGCCAAGTTTGCCTGCGACATGACCAGCCTGGTGTGCCTTTGATCAGGCCACCGAGCCGAAACCTTCGACATGCCAAGTTCGTTGTGTAAAATGTTCTCAACTCGTTCATGGGAGATGCCTACATCATTAGCTATCTGATTAACAGTTAAACGTCTGTCATCCATCACCATGTTTTCTTGGGTGGTAGCCGTGGCAGGACGTCCGGACCTTGGGTCATCTTCAAGGCTCTTGAATTCAGCTGCCCACAGTTGATAAAGCCGGAGCGTCGTCCCCTAATGTAGCAACCATGTCGGCATGAATGTCCTTGGGGATCTAACCCCTTTTTCTGCAGATATTTGATAACACCACGGTGCCAAATTTTATCCATATTCTCGAAACGTCTCCAGTACAACTTTTCAGTCCTGAATTACTTATCCGATGTAGGAAAAAATGCAGTTAGTATCAGGAAAGGTTGAATTTAATGCATGCCAAGTTGCATTGCTGTGGCATAACTCCTTAGTCAGCCCATGAACTTTTCAGCCTACCCTCGTGCTTGCAAATCGAAGTCGCACCCGAATCTCGTGAATTGGTCACGATTAATACCATCGCGGTGTCAAGACCGCGCAGACACTCTTTCAACAAGTGATGGACACCCTGCTCACTGGCATTCCCGGTGCAGCTGCCTATCTGGATGACATCCTAATAGTTGGACGCTCCGCGGACGAGTTACAGAAACGCATACACGCTGTCCTGCAACGGATGTAAGACAATGGTTTCTTCCTGAGATCCGAGAATGCCAATTCTTTATCGAGTCGATCGAATACCTTGTCTTCATTTTTGATGCCCCTGGTCGCCACGCAGATCCTGAGAATACCCGTACTATTCAACAGATGCCACCACCCAAGGATGTCCCATCACTCCGATCCTTCCTGGGTCTCATCAGCTACTATGGTGCCTTCCTGCCATCACTTCACAACGTCAGTCCCACTAAGTCGCTTGCGTGATAAGGACGCATCATTGGATTGGTCTTCCGAGTGTGAAAGTGCTTTTGCTCAGCTGAAGGCCACGCTCATCTGACCTGTTACACTACGACCCTAAGCTGCCGATTGTGGTGCTGATGCTTCCAACTTTGATGTGGGTGCCGTCATCCTCCACATTTTCCCAGACGGCTCCGAAAAACCATGCAGGTGTCCCGAACGCGCTCAACTACTGAGAAGTACTACGGACAAATTGAAAAGGAGGCTCTCGCACTGGTGTTTGCAATTAAACGGTTCCACAAGCTTATCTATGGGCGACGTTTCATCTTGCTCACTGACCACAAACCACTGGTAGCTATCTTCGGCTCAAAGAAAAGCATACCCGTCTACAGCACTTGTCTATCATTCTGCTCGAATACGACTTCACGATCTAATATCCCAGGACAGGATTTCGGACATACAGATGCACTCTCTCGCCTCATCAACAACCAGTTTGAATGTAGAAGAAACAGTGATCGCTACACTAAGTTGTCGCAGGGTCTCGTGCTCACTTATCAGATACCATCCGGGCACTTCCTGTCACTGCCGCCGCCATCAAACGCGGTACGCAACGAGACGCAGTTCTGCGTCCAACGATCAAATAGTTTAGGATCGTTGGCAATGGACACCATCAGCTATACCTACACCGTGGCTCACTTTCTGTTGTCGACAGCTGACTCATGTTCGGAGACCGGGTCGTGATCCCTGCCTCCCTCCGTCAGACGGTCCTGCGCCAGTTTCAATCGGGAGAGTCACGTATCTTGTGCTCGTGGGTGCTTTCTCGAAATGGCCCGAGATAGTACCAATAGTCCCATCTGCGACCGCCACTATCACCACACCGGAACACCTCTTCAGTCAACATGGGCTTCCACAAACCATTGTTTGTTTGATAACGGTTTAGTTTACGTCGGGGCAATTCGAGGAGTTCTGCTGTCGGTGCGCTATCAAACACATCCGATCAGCCCCTTATCATCCGAAGTCTAACGGCCAGGCCGAGCGGTTTGTGGACACCTTCAAGCGGGTCCTCAAATCTAGAGGGGAGGGGACATCGGCCAATATATTGCAGCGTTTTCTTGTGTATCGCACAACACCTACCTGGCTGTTTGGCAGCGCCTTATCTCCAGCGGAAATCCTCATGGGCCGGAAACTGCACACCAGACACAACGCGATGATGCCATCACCAACAGGACCAGAATGCAGCTCCGGAAACAGGGGCTCCGTTCAAGGTCGGCTTGAGGCTCTACGCCCGTGACTACCGACGTGGAAACTGGATGGTCTAACGGAACAATTCGGAAACGAAGCGGAAGACTATTGTTTGGCGTATCCGTGGTTGGAGATACTTGGGTCCGCCACCACAACCAGTTACACCCAAGGTATACTCAGGAGACTGAGAAGACGGACACGCCGTACACGTTTCCGCTAAACTTCCTGCTGGATACATTTGACCTCCCAGAAACTGCAGCAGAGTCCAACAGACAAGTGTACACAGCTCCGCGACCGCATCGCCGGACACAACGCAGGCGTCAGCCTCCACCTCGAGTGCAGGTGAACTCCCGGAGATCGCGTTACTATCATTTTTCTTGAAGGGGGGGTGTTGGGGAAACTTCCAGGTTCTCCAAAATAATGTAACCGTCCAACGGCTTTCCGTTCCTTTTTTTGCTTCATGTGCTGACTCGGCGGTCACCCCCTAAATACGGATGAACCCGCGCCCTCAGGACCGGCAGTGAAGCAGCAGAGAAAGGAAGCAAGCAAGCACTGCTCTCTGTCTTGTCTTTTGTGGGTTACAGGAAGCGCCTAGCATTTCCCACAGCTACCTGAAGCTAAACCAAGAAGCATTGATCAGGATTGATTACCAATATAAACCATTTACATGCGTGCCTGAAGCTACACCCACACAAAAATACACTACCCATATAAAGCCTCAGCATTTTCTACATCAAACTGATGCTACACCACAAAGCACACAAGGATATAACACCCTTTCAAATGAATGCCTGATGTTACACGCACATGCATAAAAATACACTTCCCATATAAATCCATTAACATACTTGACTGAAACTAGACCCACACAAACGCACTAAAGGAAGTGCCACCCATATTAGCCTACACCCATATAAACACGCAAACCTTAAGGTTAACCCTATCCATAACGTTAATTGTAATCCTAAGCCTAACCCTCACGCTAAACTTCACCCTTAACACTAACTAAGCCTAAAAATAGCACTAACCACAACCGTACCCCTAACCTTGACCTTAATCCTAACTCTAATCTTAACCATAACCCCTAAAGCTAAACCTAACACTATCCTAACCTTTCCCGTAACCCTAAACCTAAAAATAACGCCTAAAATTAAATCTAACGATAACCCAAACCTATACAGAACCCTGTGCCTTAACCTGAACCCAAACGCTATTCCTAATCCTAACACTAACCATTCTAATCTTATCCCTAACGCTAATTCTAGCCCTTAGCTTAACCATAACTAAAAACCTAATCCTGACCCTGAAACTAATCTTAACTCTAGACATAACCCTAACCCTATAAACTAAACTTATCCATAAACCTAATCCACTCCAAAATCCTAACATTAACTTTAACACCAAAGCTAACAATAACCGTATCCTTATCTCAAACCCTCACTAACCTTTCCCATCAATCTAACTCTAAATCTATCCTTAACACTAACCCTATCCCTTAATCCTAACATTAACCTAACCATAACCAACCCTAGCCTATCCCTTATCATAACCCAAACACTATCCTTTCCCTTAATCATATACTAACCCTAAAACTTTAATCTTCACCCTAACCATAGCCTTAATCATAACCCTATCCCTAATCTCTAACTTACCCTAACACTAACCATAAACCTAGCCCTGAACTTAACCCTACCTTAAACCCAAACCTACCCTAACAGTAATGCTAACGCTGAGCATAAACCCAATACTAATCTTTAACCCGAACCTTTAAACCTAACACTAACCCTATCCATAACCCAAAATCCTAACCATATCGCTAACCCCTAACATTTACACAAACCCTTATCCCAAACCTAACACTAACCCGTATCCATAACGCTAACGGTAAAACTAATCCTAACCTTCCTTAAACATTTTCCTAACCTTAACCGTAAACTAATCGTAACCCCCACACCTAGTTACCCTAACCCTGAACATAAACCTAACCATAGCCCTAACGCTTAACGTACCCCTTAAACTAACACTAAACGTGACCCTAACTTTAACCCTAAATATTAGGCAAACCCAAATACTAACCCTAACCTTAAACTTAACCCTAACACTTACTCCTAACCCTTCGCCTAACCCTACCAATAAACCTCACCATAACTCTAACACTAAGCATAAGTCTATCCATAATTGTAACCTTAACCTCTAACTCCTAACCCTACCGGTATCTCTAACCCTAACTTATGCTACACGGCACCATGACACAAACTACAACACTACCCATATAACCCCCCCCATTTACATGCATGCCTGAAGCTACACTCATACAAACACACACAAAGAGACCATCCATATAAACCTACACCTTTTCACATGTGTCTCTGAAGGTACGCACAAACAAATACATAGTGATACACTACCCATATATATTCTCACAATTTCCAACACCTATCTAAAGTTACTTTCATTGAAACACAGAAGCAAACACCCCCTATATAAACGCATTCTCATGCATGCTTGAAGCCAAACACATACAAGGACACAAGTCCCATATAAACCCACTGCTATTCACATGTATTCCACAAGCTACACAAGGATGCATTACCCATATAAAGCCTCACGTTATCCAACACCTACCATAGGTTACACTACATAATCACTGGAAAGGACACACCACTCATATAAACTCCACCCATTCACATGCATGCGTGAAGCTACATCCACACATGAACACACCACTCATATAAACTCCACCCATTCACTTGCGTGCCTGAAGCCAAACATATACAAGGACACAACTCCCATATAAACCCACATCCATTCACGTGCGTGCAGGAAGCTACGTCCAAACAAACACATTCAAGGACACGCCACCCATATAATGCTTCAATTTACCCCCCACACACCTGAAGCTACACCGCACAAACTCTCACAAGCATACACCAATAATATAACGCCACAGACAGCACACACCTACTTCAAGATACAACACAGTATCACGCACAAGGATACACCACCCTTATAAAGCCATAGCCATTTATGCGCCTTCCTCTAACTACACCCCCACAAACACTCCGGCGTATTTACTCGAATGTAAACTGAACTTTTTTCGGTTTTTACTTTTCAGAAAATGGATATTGTTCCGTAATTTGGAGAGTTTCGGCATTGTTTTGAAGAAGCAGAAAAATGATTGCCAATTGGTGTCTACAGAAATAATACGAGCCAAGGCCGCGTGATGTCGTTAAACGTCTTTGGAATTTTGGGACGGCAGTTCAGTGTGACCAGTGGCTTGCTTACTATTCTATGGAACGAAGCTTCTATCTATCAGAGGTTTCCGTCAGGGTCTGAAGGAAAACTTATGGAACTTGAGATTACTGATCCGACTCTAGTTTATTTTAATATACAGTTAAGGTGAAGAGGAGAGATGCGCCTGTATGGTTTTACTGGCTAGGAAAGATAGTATACCGACGTTACGCCGTGTGGTACAGCAGATGGACACAAACTTCTGCCAGACATCATGTTCAAGCGCAAAACTGGTCCCAATAATGTGGTGGGTGTGCGTGGAAATGCAACCTGTTGCGTAATGAGATAAATGGTAGTCGGGTCGTTTGGCAGCGTAGTTTTCGGAGCTCTGTTAAAACTTCCGTCGCTTCTTGTGTTGAATGGTTACCGTGGACATTTAACTGCGGAAGAAAGTCGGATCTTGCAGCATTTCCAATAGGCGTGACTTCTCAACTGCAGCCGGTAGATTTCTGTCAACAAGCCACTGAAACGGCAAAATCGAAAGTACGACAAGGATTAAGCGGTCGAGACAACGGCTGAAACACCAACCAGTCGCGTCACGAAGGCCTTCGCCGTCTGAAGCTGCTTGGGCGAAAGTTCTTGGTAAACTGACCATGAAGGCTTTCAGAAGACGCTTCCTTTCAAACGAACTGGACGGAGCGGAGGTTCGTGATATGTAGCGAGTCGGAAGGGATAAAGAAAGTGGCAACAGGGAATCTGATGGGGGACGGAAGGGTGATGATATCTTGACCATTTTGGGCTGCTTCTTTATAATAAAGATAATCTCCCGTTAGAAGCTTTTCTCTTTCATTTTCAAATGAGCAAAATTTCTGGACCATTCTAGGATGTGAAGCTACGGCAGAGCGAGCGAAAACGGACACAAAAAATGTATACAAATAGACGTTCCCGCATGGCCATTACACAGATAGAAAAGCAATCTCTCGTTCTATCGACTGTCATATAATCAACATGATCAGTAGTAAATATTTTGCATACGCTTACTTTTCTTACATTCTCTACCTGTTCTTTAATGATTGCATTGACAGAACAGAAAAGGTCTTATTAACCCTGATTTTCACGTGCATTAGATTTAATAATTTTTAGATTTAATGTCGTGTAAATACCACATTGAGACAATGTTTTTATTCTGTACGGCAGTCTTTAAATATGAAGTAAAGGTATCGTTTTGCCTATCAATAACGTTATGTTTCGTATAGCATGAAATTGAGGCTACATTGAAAATGCATTCTCATCTTTTTGTTAGTTTATTTGTTAAAAAAACTAGCAAGATCTCCTTTAGCAGTAAGCACTATAAGCATAATAGAAATGTGGAATCATCTTGTTAGAGAGAAATTCCCTAAATCATTCCAAAAGATTGAGTAGCTATTAAAAACGCATGAAACTCCGTTACATTGGAATATTTAAGAAAATGTATCTTTCATCGTCTTCAAGCTGTCATTAGGGCGAAGAGAAGTCAAACCAGCTAAACTATTGAAAAACCATTCTAATAATTTTTTAATGTATATAAAACCAGTTACGGTAAAATCGCCTATTATATATTAGGATATGACTCCTAATGTTATTTTCTTTTTACTTAACATCAATTTAGTTGGAATAATATGTCGTTATTGACTTATGCGCAGTACCGTATGCGTTGTGTCGCAGTTTTATTTGGAATAAATTGCAAATGTAGCTATTATCTGGCACTTTTATAAACTCTAGAATCTTAAAAGCTTAACAACCATTTGAAGAAACATCTCAAACGTTTATACCTTTCCCCACCCGACAGAACTAGCCTTTACTCTGCCGGTAAATAACATGCCAAGTACATCTTTCAATGCGAATAAATAACAGATTTCTTCAAACGCGAGTAGATCTAAGTAAATTGCGTGCACTCATCTTGCCTTAGTGAGTAATTTCAAAAGTTTTCCTATCATCTTAATTTTTAAACTGTTTTAAGAACTCATTCTCTTATTATTACCCAAGTAATTTCTTTAGCATTTTTTTACTTAAAACAAAGTAGAACAAAAGAGAGAAAAACGAAATTTACATTTTTATTGCTTTCCTCATTTCAGATGAAATATAATCGCTTTTATAAGAAATGGTTAACGTTCACAAGACGTTTTCTAATATAAAAAATTGCTAAGATAATTCAATTTTGTAATTCAGCCAACCTTTAAAATTGCCTAATTCAGGATTAGAAGGTCTGCTAAGGAAACGCAACATAAATTCAGTTATGCAGACAAAAAGAGAAGATTATTCATTGCCTGCATAATATCACTGGGCAAACATTTTTCTTCTTCTTTTACGCCGTAAAACCAAGTAGTTTTTTTTGTCAATTTAAACTACTGCTTTATTAGGTTCTTTTGGCACATAAATGCTAGTTAACTTCCTATTAGCGACACGAGCACTCTATCTTGTTTGAACTGGAGCGCTTCTGGGTAGAAAAAAAGACTTTATTAAATACTTCGTTCATCCTTGGACGGCCAGATTGCAATTACTAAATAATAAGGTTTTTCGAAGTACTTATTTAGAAAAAAAAAGAAGAATATTTTCTTTTAAAATTGCGCAAACTGGACTATTGATTTTTTTTAAATTTATTTTGGAGTTTGTTTTTTTGGAACAGCCTGATGGATTTTTAGTCTACAGATTATTGATAGCCTTATACGAAACTATCAATGCCCATTCACCTTTCGCTAGAGAACGAGATCGGCCATCCCGAGAACTGTGCGCGTGACTAATGGAGAAGATTGCTTAAATTTCTTTTTTTAAAAAATGTAATTATTAAATTCATCCGTACGTTTAAAAAAACAATGAGAAGATTTTGTTTCAGATCGTTATCGACAAAAATTCGAATAATGAAACAAAAAAATCCTTGCATGGATAATAATAAATAGAATGTTGAAATCACGATATATATATATATATATTCCTGTAGATGTAACATATTTCTTGAAGAAAAACTGGAATAGTTTTTGTGATACGTGCACTGCACACATTTCGTATATGTGACGGCCAAGTAGGCGTCTACGATCTACTGGATCATCATAATGGCAAAGTCGGTGCGGAACGTTTTACCAAAGATGCAGAAAAAACCCAAAAATATCCCTTCACGAGACATTATTTAGGTACAATGAGGCAAACTTACACTTTTTTTAAACAATAAAAAGCCCTGCTTGTCGATGACTCACTTTGTATTCCACACAAGAGTCAGCGTTAAATAAGAACGTGCGACGGACCGTCACCTTCACTCTATCTCTAATAATCGACATAAAGACCAACTTTACGTGTTGTCTACTTGACATTTACTGTCTTTCTTCTCATGCTATCTAAAAATCGAGCAGGAATGGATTTTCGTCCACTGGAGGTAACATTAAACCAGCTTAATTTTGGACATTTACAATTCATTACTCTCAACCATAAGAAGCTTTTTTTTAAAGTTATAGGTTTTTCTTTTATTAACTCAGAATTTTAGAAAATCTGCGAAACTCCCCGCTTTTGTGTTGCAAGTTTTACTTTCTCTCGCTTCAGAACAACTTTTACGGATCTTCCCTTTTTTTCAAAAGCAATCGTGGCTTTATATAAACTCGTTAAACGTTTTTATGGGAGCTGCATACAAAATCAAAGGGAAACAGAAAGAAAAGTCTTACAAAAAGCCTCGGTCTCCACAAACTGCGAAAATGCTCCCTGTTAATATTAATAACGCGAAGATACGGGGATTCGTAGAAGCGCCCTAACTCCCGCCGTTCACAGGCTGTAAACTTTGGAAAGGAAAAAAACAAGCGGAATATTACTCTGATAACGAAAATCAATCAACAGTTTCTAAAATTATCCATCACGTGACATGAGTTTAGCATTATTTAAAATTTCTCATAAACCTTTTTCTGTGCATTTCTCACTCATACTTATCTTTTTAAAAAATTATAAATCAAACACTTAATGATTTATATTGATCGGAAGGCGGTACATTGTACTCTGGCAAATTAATGAAAAGATTGTGAACGGTCTTATTTGTTTGAAGTGTACGTAGTTCTTTTAATATTCATTAACCGAAGATAAGTGGTTCATTTGTTTTTCACACGACAGTCGATATAGTCGCAATCGATTTTGGTAGATGCGGCGCCAACCATTGGCGTAGCTCATTTCACTTTCTCTACTGCATATCGTCTGCATGAATTCTCCGGATGCTGCAAGGTTCTCCGGCGTTATGGTTCTGTAAAGGTTTTTCTTAGGATCAAATTCAAAGAATCTAGCAGTTCTAGGAAGGTGTGTGCCAGATACTGCTGTAACCATCAGATAAGCATTCCAGTCCGAGCATTGCCATATTACTGTACCCACACTCCTTTTCCGCTCAATCTTTCTCACCCTCCACCTATCTCTATCTCTTACCTGTTTCTCACCTTTATGCCTCTCTCCCTTCATCACACTCACTTGATTTCTCTGCTGTCTCTCTTGCCCATTTTCTTTATTGCTCACTCTCACT